>JAXDDX010000288.1:0-323492 GCA_034670405.1 Hoplostethus atlanticus | reverse complement strand
CTGAAACTGGAATTGCAACTAGTCATAATTCGGTTGCAGATATCCGCAATTCACACTGCGGATATCTGCAACTGAATGTAATGAGAAACCCTGTACACATGAATGGCAAAAGTAGTTTGAATCTTACTAGTCAAAATGTAATTGCAGATATCTAAAATTAGAGTTTTGACTAGTCAAAATATAATTACAGATATCTTGAATTATTGCTTTGACTAGGCAAAATGACGTTGCAGATATCAGTAATGAATATCCAGTCTAGCTAATAAATGTTAAAACGGATTACCATTAGAACCATTGTAATGTTGGAGTTCCACCAGCTCATCTGTGACGTTGTATACGGCAAGGGTCCAATTAACTGCGCTGCCTGGGGAGAGAAAAGAGATCCAAAATGAGTCAGGGCAGTCTGAGAAATAGAAGTGCAAGATGATTTAATACCAATCCTATGAAGAGCATTGTGATTTTCTCCTGTTGTGTCGTTTTTCTGTCATGGAAAAATGCCTACAAAGGTTTGAATAGATATCTGTGGCAATTTATTTGAGATATCATTTCAGTTTCATAACATTTTAGTTATGGGTATGAAACATCTACATCAGTAATGATGAATTCCAATGAATCATTCAGCAATAACTCGGGCATAAACCCAGATGAACTTCCTTACTGTTATGTATTGCAGCCGAGGCAGCATGCGCAGATACCAGAAAAAGCAGGAAAGTTTTCGAAAACATTGCAGGCAACAAAAAGAAGAAAAAAAACAGCCTTCAGTGTTTTGTTTGATCGTGTATATTCCGCCTGTCTCTTCACAGTCTCTTTTCGTGCTCAGTATGATCGTCCACTCGGTGTAAAACCTGTTTTCACTGGAGGTGAAACGCCCTCCTCCCCCCGAACGGCGACGATCTCCGCTGGTTTTCTCAATGTAGGGGTTTGGTCTCTCTCTCTCTCTCTCTCTCTCTCTCTCTCTCTCTCTCTCTCTCTCTGCTTGTACCTGTGCCTGCTCGTCTCTCTCTCTCTCTCTCTCTCTCTCTCTCTCTCTCTCTCTGCGTGTGCCTGCTCGTCTCTCTCTCTCTCGCTCTCTCGCTCTCTTCAATTTCAATTTGAAGCTTTAGTGACATGAAAAGTGAACAGTGCTTATATTGCCAAAGCAAACGTATATGAACAGACAAAGAACAACATTTACAACAATATGAAAGTACATGCCACAAGTAACAGGGCAACACAAGTAAGAACAGCAATGAATGAAAAATTATTAAGCATTATGTATACTTGAGTAGTATGGTGTCTATTAAAATGCACATGCATATACATATACATCTCTCTTTCTGCTTGTGTGCGTGTGCCTGCTCGTCTCTCTCTCTCTGCGTGTGCCTGCTCCTCAGTGTATCTGTCTCTCTCTATCTCTTGCTTTCTCTCCCCATCGCTCCCTTTTTACCTCTCCCTTTCCCTGTCTCTCTCCCATTCTCTCTGTCTTCCTCCCTCTGTCTCTCTCTTTGTGTATCTGTCTGTCTCTTTTCCTCCCCCTCTCTATTCATCTCTCTCTCTCTCTCTCTCTCTGCTTGTGTGCGTGTGCCTGCTCGTCTCTCTCGCTCTCTGTTTAGACACAGACGATAAAAGTTTAGACACAACTCAGGGTGTTTTTATTTTGAAATTTGTTATATTTTGGAAATTGACCGGATGCTCTATGCCGTTCCTGTGTCTGACTTCCTGCCCAGCTTGACACATTCGCTCACGAATCGAGAAAATCTTAGACCTGACCCCGAAACGGTCGCTGCAGGCCGCGGCCATTCGGCGCCCCTCCGCGTCCGGTGTGCACGGCCACATTGGTTAACATGGGCGCCGAAAGAATTTTCGTCGGCATTCGTCGCCATTCGGCGCCTTTCGTCGCCGTTCCGCGTCCAGTGTGTCCCCGGCGTGAGAGGGGCTGAGCGCAAATGGAGAAAAGGCCAACTCCTGGAGGACCTTCTTAACTTCCAATCTCTCCTTTCCACTTTTTCCTCCTCTCTATCTGCTGCTAAAGCTGCTTTCTTCTGCACTAAAATTCAAACTTCTGTTTCCAACCCTAAAAACCCCCCCACCTCATCCATCCTCCCTGACGATTTCGCCAACTTCTTTGACAAGAAGGTTAACGATATCCGATCCTCCTTCCCTCACCCCACAGCTGGTGCTCCGTGCACCAACCACACCTGTCTGCCTTCCACCCCTCGCTCTCTACCACCCTCTCCACCTTTTCCCTCCCCACTTCCCTCCCTACCTAATTTTTCTCCCCTCTCCCCAAACGAGGTCCTTCACCCTGTTACATCTAGCCGCCCTACCACATGCTCCCTTGACCCGGTACCCTCCCCTCTCCTTCACTCTACTGCACCTGAACTCCTTCCCTTTCTGACCCACCTCATCAACACATCTCTGGTGTCTGGATGCCTTCCCTCTGCTTTCAAGACTGTCAGAGTCATCCCCCTTCTGAAGACACCTCTGAGGTCAAAAACTACAGACCAGTCTGCCTTCTACCCTTCCTATCCAAAACTCTTGAATGTGCTGTCTTTAATCAACTGTCCTTGTACCTCCACCAGAACAACCTCTTGGACCCCCACCAGTCTGGGTTCAAGGTGGGTCACTCGACCAAGACTGCCCTCCTGGCAGTGACAGAGTCGCTCCATGCTGCTAGAGTGAACTCTCTCTCCTCTGTCCTGATACTCCTGGACCTGTCTGCAGCGTGTGACACGGTGAACCACCAGATCCTCCTCTCCACCCTTGAGGGGATGGGTGTGTCAGGCTCTGCACTCTACCTGTTTGCATTCTACCTGACGGGTCTCTCCTACCAGGTGACGCTGAGAGGGTCTGTGTCAGAACCACGCAGGCTCACTACTGGGGTTCCGCAAGGCTCGGTTCTGGGTCCTCTTCTTTTTTCCCTCTACACAACATCTCTTGATTCTGTTATCCACTCCCATGACTTTTCCTACCACTGCTATGCCGATAACACCCAGCTGATCCTGTCATTTCCCCCCTCTGACACACAAGGCACGCATTGCTGCGTGCCTGGCAGACATCTCGGAGTGGATGTCGATGCACCACCTGAAGCTCAACCTGGACAAGACTGAGTTGGTGTTCCTCCCGGGGAAGGGTTGTCCGCACCGAGACCTGGCCATCACCATTGATAATGCTGTGGTGACGTCAACTTGGACTTGGAATCTGGGTGTGACCTTGGACGACCAACTGTCGTTCTTGGCAAACATCGCATCAGTGACACGCTCCTGCAGGTCACGGCTCTTCTCTGTCCTGGCCCCACAGTGGTGGAATGAACTCCCCACTGATGTCAGGACAGCAGCTGCCCATCTTTCGCCGCAGGCTGAAAACCCACCTCTTCAAGAAACCTGACCCTTCCTCTTAGCACTTGCTTATTTGTCTTCACTTATATGTCTGAGCTCTTGTTTATTAGGTCTTGTTTATTTGCTTCACTTATTTGTCTTAGCTCTTGTTTATTTGATTTACTTATTTGTCTCATTTGTTTAATTAAAAAGTAGGTTGCTAACTTATTGCACTTTTACCTTAGCACTGGTTGTGCTCTTAGATGCCTGTTTAGGAAGGAAATGCACTGACGATTTCTGGTGACTAGTGGTTCTCTTGCCTACCTATGTTGAATGCACTTATTGTAAGTCGCTTTGGATAAAAGCGTCTGCCAAATGCCTGTAATGTCATGTAATGTCATGTGATGTAATCTTATCCTACGTTATCGTATTTTGTTTTTATCTCCTGCGGTAATATTCCAGTTGGACTTTATAGTGTGTCTCTGGTACTCAATAAAAAAAGTTTATGGTGATCTTATTGTACTTGATAGTATTTTTTTTTAATCTCTGTAGCACTATAAAACACTATAATATTTCAGTTGGTACTTATAGTGTGTCTCTGATACTCAATAGTGACTTTATAGTGATCTTATTATGCTTGACAGCTGGAATGCCAAAGGTCTGCAAGGCTGTAATTGCTGCAAATGGAGGATTCTTTGACAAAACCAAAGTTTGAAGGACAAATGATTATTTCAAGTAAAAATCATTATTTCTAACCTTATCAATGTCTTGACTATATTTTCTATTCATTTTGCAAATCATTTGATGAATAAAAGTCTGAGTTTTATGGAAAACATGAAATTTTCTGGGTGACCCCAAACTTTTGAGCGGTAGTGTAAGTCTTTATTATACCCTGACATTTGTGTCACGACATCATATTCATTTATTTTCACCGTGGAAGGTGCAGCTGGACATATTATGTCCACTGTGGAGGTTACACTGCTCCTCCAGCCAGCTGGGCATTGCCGAACTAACATCAGCTCATTCCTGCTCCGGGGAGGGGGCAGGATACTGGCTGTGACAGTTCAGTTGAAAGTAGACTTTGCAGGAATGTATACAGAAAAATGCATGATTGATGTATATTTATATTAAAGATAAACAGAATGGAAAAACAAGTGATGCTGAATGTTCAGTCCACCTTCTGAAAGTGGCAAAGCTGGCAAACATATTCTGTCATGTAAGAATTTTGAAAGAAATTGGTAGCAAATGTGAAAACCTCAAGCAATATTGCTGCATGTGAGATATGAGTAAATAAAATTAGAAAAGAATTATAACATACTTGAACAAACAACTGATTTTGCAGATGATACCAAGAGATGTTCTCACTATATTTCAAATGTATTAACTATTTTGTTGACGGGATTTGGCTATTTTAATTTTGACCATCGGAAAGCTGTTTTGCAGTATATATCATTTGTTTAGTTGGAATTCATTGAATTATAGTTAAAGAATACTGTTTGTTTCCTTTACCCATAAAAGTGGAAAATTATTTATTTATGTATGTTATCTGTATCTTGGATAACTGGCCCTCCTTCTGTGCAAAAAGTATTTTGCAGAAAGTTTTCTCCCACCACTCTCTGGTCATGTTGGCTCACTCGACAATTTTACCAACAAACTAAACTCTACCCTTATCATTGCACTCGAATCGCAAGTCACAAGTCACAAGAAAACACCATGCTAGGAAATTAGCACAGTGGTTTACAAACAACACTCATGCACTTAAACAAGCCTGTAGAAAATTGGAGCGTAAATGGCGATTGACCAAACTCGAAGTCTTTCAGCTTGCCTGGAATGATAGCCTGTTCAATTATAAACGCGCACTCTCGTCAGCCAAAACACTTCTCTAGATTAATCAATGCAAATAAAAACAACCCGAAGTTTCTATTTGACACTGTTGTTCTATTTTAACACTTCCGTGTTAGCTTAGCAACAGCTCTGATAGCTCTCTATTCTCTGATTTCATGTCCTTTTTTTACTCAGAAAATCACGCTAATTAGAGATGAGAGCACCAATATACTCTTCACTCGTGGTGCCGCCTCACCCCTAAAAAGTTCACTTGGTGTTTATGGTCTTTTTTCACATTTGATTTAATTTCTGGAGCCCCGGAGGTGACATAGACATTTTTTTTGAAATACTTATTCCGTGGCCTCAAAATACTTATTCCATGGCTTTGAAATACTTATTCCGTGGCCACGAATTAGTTTTAAATAATTTTAGTAAAGATTTTGAGGGCTTGGAATGCCCAGCACGGGATTGCACTAACTAAGCCAGTTGTATGTTCGGTGTCATCTTGCTTATTCATTAAGTTAGCATAACGGTAGGCAGTTTAGCTAGCTAACGAGCAGCGACCCTGTGTAAACTTTGTAAAACACCTACACCTAAAGCCTTGATTTGTGTTTTTGCTAGTAGTGTTGTGGTTTGTGTCCTGTCGAGACTAGTGTGGTTTGATAACTGGCGTAAATATCGACGGTGCAACCAATGCAGCGCACCGGGGCCCAGAAGCTGTCAGCTGTCAGTCTTCAAAGTAACGATTCAACGATAACACTAAAATTACTTGTATTTGTGATAGCTATATACCTATACCGCCTTCCCTATTTCGGATGTTTGATAGTTGGAGAAATCAGACTGTGGTGGTTTGAGTCCAGGGCAGGCTGTTAGATTAGCGTTGATAAATTTGGCGCTTCGGCCAGCCTTTGATCAGCACCATGGACAGCAGCTGAACTGCTGATCAGCTGCCTGCCTCAATCAGAGAGGCTTGGTTCTATTGAAATCTTTAAGTCAAGGCTAAAAACCTATTTATTCTCTTCATCATTTGACCAAACATAGCCTTGATGGAGTGGCTCAGTCTGTTCTCAGAGTAAGGCTAGACCATCGCATCCTGCCTACATGTCCTGTTCTCCTGGTCTACCTGCTCTTGCCCACTGATGCTGGTCATGTTTCTCTGTGTGAGTGAGAGTACATGAACAAGTCTGCTTGTCTCCTATCTGTTTCCAGGCTGCAGCTCGGCAGTGTTGGCGTCTGTGTGATCCCGCACTCCTAGGACGATGCTGACTGAGCTGGTGTTTGCTGTGGACGCTGGGCAGTGTGTCTCCTATGTGCTTCCAGACTGCAGCTGGGCAGTGTTGGCGACTTCGTGGTCCCCTAGTCCTACGATGACAGTGCCTGAACTGCTGTTTGCTGTGATGTTTGCTAAAAAAGTTGAGATGTGCTTGTTCTTTATTTTATTATCTTTATCTTTTGTTCGCCCTATTTGTCTCACCTTTTTCTTTAAAGCAGTTTGTGACAAACATCATTTCCGAAAAGTGCTTTATGAATACATTTGATTTGAAGTTGGTCAAGGGCAGAGACTGAGCTTTGTTTTTAAACTTGTTGTACGGCCTAGTTCCACAAAATAGTTTACATAACTGGTGCAGAGACCATGACAGTACAGGAAAACATCACAAGTGCTATTATCCTTTATCTGTGGTTCCTGGCTGTGCTTTTGGCCATTTTCAACAAATTTCTTTCCCACATCCATAATATCTCTGATGAAGAGGTCCAGCGCAACACATAGTGAGATATTTGTAATTGACCAAATAAGTCCTGCCAATATAACTAAACTGGGTTAGTCTTACATGAGCATCAAAGAGTGGCAAGGAATGCAAAACATATGGATGTGGCTAGAAATATGCATGTGGGTGCACCATTAACATGAAAACAGGACTTGGAGCAGACGGGTAAGGACATACCCAGCATGCACTCTTCATATATGTCAGTCACATCTCTCCATATGTGGGCTGACTCTGAGTAATTATTTAATATGAACCCTCCTTCTGTGCTTCAATACAAATGCATGCTCTCAGACTCAAAATTATAAAGCAATGTTTTTTTTAAAGCATCTGAAAAAAATCATATCCCATACTGAATTTTGATATTCAAAACACTTAATACCGGAATCAGGTAGCAGTATTGTGGGGCATTATTAAATGCTTTGTTATCCTTTGAAACAGTTAAACAGAATGAAAGAAAGAAGTCGCTGTGCATCTGATGCTTCTCATGCACGGTTCCTTGTCTCAAGAAAGAAGTAGAGATGTAGTTTTATCTATTGGCTTCCCCTGATTGGTGACAGAAATGAGATAAGATATCGTTTATGAACTCAAATAATACAGTTCTTCTTTTCTTCTGTTATTTAGAGTAATTTATAGTATTTCATTTTTTGGTAAAGAACGTGTACTTAAATTGTAACAAACTGTGTCAGGCAAATGTGCACAGTGATGACTCATCGACCATTTGTGAATATCATAATAAACACATATAACTATCACCGCCGACTTTCTCACTACATCTGGTTAAAGAAGCAAAATGTTGCTTCTTTGTTGCTTGTTGCTTGTTTATCCCCAATATGAGTCATCAGTTTTGTTTTCAGTTAGCTAGACGTTGCGTCACAGGCAAGATCTTTTCCACTGCAAGGGTCGGGCTGTGGGTTCACACAAATTTTGATACACATCTATCCCTGCATGCCTCACAGACATGGGGAAAACAAGACAGCGTGTCAAAGGTCACACCTGTGATCAGCTGGACATTATAAAATGGTCATCAGCATGTGCAGATGAGACTAATTCAAATTCCTGTTGATGGATCAACTCTAAAAATCCTGAAGGTTTTGATACTGTGGGCGAATGTTTTTCAGTTGTCTTGGTTCTAAAAATTGCAAGTGGTTGATGCTTCCTGTAAACATGTGACAGCAGGAAAACTGAAGTGAGCTCATCATCAAACGCATCTAACTAATCTCCAGCATTTGCAAAGCCTCAGACAACTATAGAAACATGACAAACGTCATCCAAATATGACTCATCCCTAAATGAGTTGCGGTTTGAAGACAGTGGCTGGTAGCACACTCTTATTTCTCTTATATATGTTAACCATTGAGGCGTTATGACAGCTGAAGCATCAGTACTGTAGCTTTCATAGTATGCGTGTAAAACCAACCTGTAAAAGATCTTTCTTTGACAAGACTAAAATACAGAGAAAGAAGAGAAGACTAAACAAAACCACTCAAGTTCAGACACGCTTATCAACTGCAGAAAGGAATTTCCTTCCTTGTTCAGTGTGTTACCTCACTTCTTACATCCCTGCAGGGTAAAGGTTGTCACATATCTCAAATGAAACCAAAGAAATAACGAGCATTTGGGTATATTATAACTGTGATGTATATTAATGGAAGCATTGACTTGACAATGTTGCATGTGCAAACTAAAGATATTAAAAGAATATATTCAATGTACTTTCACCTGGGTGTCCAATAACACAGAAGGTTATGGAAGATAGTGATGTGGGGGCGAACGTTCACCAGTTCACTAGTGCTATGTGTTAAAACAGATCCAAAAGGGGAACCACATTCCTGCTGAACCAGCGTGGATGTCATGTCAAGTTTTTTTTTGTTTTTCCATCTTGGACAGAACATCAACAAGGGGAAGTGTTTGCGACTCCAGTGCTCAGTACACCCACCCTAGGAGCACCGGGGCATGAGGTGACGCCGAACAGTTGAGAAATACAACTGTACAGCACCGGACAGATCTGCCTGTTATTGTTGACTTGAGCGTCTTTGGGCAATTAGAAATAAAATGTGGAAACTTCTTATTCGTATGTAATTAAGTATATTGCAATGTCTAATATACTATGTATCGACTCTGTTTTTTTCTTTTGACAGTGAATTGGAACTGTTCAGCATTTACATGTCCAAGAACTTAAGTAAGGAGGCCACTGAAGGGCTTGACATTTTTAAGGACAAAATGGAAAGAGCCATGAAAACTGAAGCGGTTTTGAAAAGGTTGTAACATGTGTATGTGTGTAATAAACATGTCAATTTCAGGAAAATTGTGCTTTTACTTCCTAATAAACACGTCTATTTAATTTCACACAGATTGGACAAATTGGTGAGAAATTACAATTTATGTGTTTAAAGTAAGACATTTTCATGCATCACTCAGTGAAGGTAGTCTGCTATCTTTTTCAGTAGCCACTGGGCTGAGGTGGGTATACTCCATGTACCTTTACATCTTCCACTACCTCCCTTCATCATCCCTCCATCATCCCTCCATCATCCATCCATCCCTGACAGTAATGGACTGTCAGGGTTTCAAACACGACTGATGTTTTTCACAACAGCAGGTAGTTGAAAACAAAAGTATTTAGTGTGCAGTTTTTTAGCACTGTGGTAAGGAACACTACACTATTGCTCATGCATCCTGACCTTACTAGTCATCTATACACATTTTTTTGTTTGATAAATGTTTGATGTTTGATAAAATGGTGGAATGATGAATACGATTTGAAGGACACCTTATTGCAGAAAGTTTCCTTTTAAAAACTTTTCTGTTAAATCACTACTAAATTGGTAGATGTTCTTCAGCAGGCCCTTTTGGCTTGGTTACTAGTCTACAACCACAAGTTTTCACCCCACCGTTATTTTATATGGAATAATGAAGATATCCTGTACAAAAATAAAATCTCTTTTCTATCAGTTTTGGTTTGGAATTGTTTTGGAATTCTAACAGTTACTAAGAAATGTGAATTAGTTAAATTATGTTCCATTGTCAACAGTATTCAGTGGAAGAGAGCTTGAACAATTACTAATACATATTTCATTAATAAAGTAAAGTAGCATTTAAAATGCTACAAAGGAATTACCCCATAAAGCATGTATTATATATGTATTAGGAACATTAAATATAAATATGCTGTAGAAAATTCACATGAATAAAATAAATACTAGTTGATAGTCAATATAACTAATGATTAAAATATATTAGTTGCAAATTCAAACCTTTTTTGGAAGTTTTACATACACAACAGGACATTAGGGAAAACAGCACAATGTTTTTGTTTTATTTCAAACAAATCGGTTTATCTGTGTCCATTGAAATTGAAAAATCATAATGAGAGACAGGTCAAAATGGCCAACTGCATATTATGGCTTTCAATGCTTTCTTTGTGATTAAACAATACAGCATCATTTTAGATTTTATACAAAAAATTTACCGGCAATGGCTAAGTTATAAGAAGTTTGCAAATTAAATTTGTTGAAAAATGTATAAGAAGTTTGTAAATTAAATTAGTTAAAAAGAAAACATGTGACATAAATTATTAGTTGAACAATTCCATTTAAATTACTTTATGCTCTTCTTAATTACCTTTTTATTTGCAGAATAGTTTACCACCTTTTTAGCCTCGCACAAATCTTGTGACATAAATTCATAGTATGTAGCACCAAACTGATCAGTTATATAATAGAGTATTTTAAAACATAAATGAATGTTATTGAGCAGTGCATCACTGCTAATGACAAGTGATTTTGAGTGGAAAACAAAACCTTATTTTTTCTGTTAATTGCTGACACTTGGCAAGGCTAGGACAAAAGAAAAATTGGTTTCTCTCAATGTGCATTTGCTTCAACAGTTTGCTGACTGTTATATTGGACAGGCGTGTAGGCGACACTGTATGTGAACTGGCTTTGGCTGTTCTTGGTACCTACAGCTGCACAATCTGTTTGATTGTTGAGGTAAACATTTGTGTTGCAGTAAAAATTAAATATTTTTGAAATATGGGAAGTTTGCATTCCCTCACATGTGACTCTCCCTTAACCCCTAAACTGACCTTCTTGGAAATTGCTTCCCAGTACAAAACTTTATTGAGTGAGCTGAAGACCCTGTGCCTTACCACCATTTCTGTTCAGTCAATAAAAATGTCCGTTGAGGCAATTATTGTCTATGGCATCTCTATGGCCCTCTTTCTCTATATTGGTCTTTGCTCAAGCGCATAGTTGCAATGAGGAATGAAGTACTGGAGTTGAGGAAATTGACTATAGGACAGCCAGTTGGTTTAGCCTGGACAAAAGGGCTCATATTGTGTTATTAGTTCCATTCCTTTGCACCTTTACGTAACCCTTTCTCTCTCATACAACACAGTCAGACCCCTGTCCTCCCAGTACTATTTTATTGTAAATGGTGATGTAGCACTCCCTACTGGAGGAGAAAGACCTTGGACAGTGTAGTAGCCTGTTACATGGGGTACACGTATATTCACGTATATTTTCTACCAGCAGGGGGCAGACGTTTTCATTTTCTTGGTCTTTCAAACAATACCCCATTGACACTCACACATACATGTATTATTAGTCAGAAACAAAAGTGCAAAATGATATATTCATGATATATTTATAATAAAGTACAAAGTAAGTAGTGTTTGACAGTCTGCACAAGTTAAGCTCAAGTGCTTGGAAATATGCTTTTTAGTAAACAACTGTACAAAATAATACAAGACAAATGAGAAATAGTAGTAAATAGTTCCCTTCCATTAATTGGAATACACATTGATTCACTTGAAGCTCATGGATATAAGCAGCGCAATGATGATAGCATATCCTTGTAGTATTAAATGTTTAGTGCACAAATTTTATGTTTCATTGACTTTTCATCTAACCTCAACTAACTTTTTCCCGCCACACATTTTTTTTTTACTAATACTGTCATGTTGTACTCACTTCTGAAGGCTGGTTTGTCAATGAATATTTACTGTTATAAAAGCAAGATTTCTCCTTCAGGTTCTAAGTTACATTGTATCATTACAGCTTAATTCATCCTCTCTTCATTTCCACCTTGAAACATCTTTGTTCAGTTTCTATCTACTGTGTGTCTTGAACCTTTCACCTGTTTCATAGCACTGTAAAATGTGGTCACAGGTAACAGTCGTTTCAATCATATAGATCCATTTTGATCTCTCAGACCAGGAGTTTCTTATACTGGCTGTTGAGGCTGGCTTGGAAGGAGTCCATTTTGGTGATTGGAGTATTTGCTTTGGAACTCTTTTTAAGGCTGGATTTAAGAATTGTTCTAGTGCTGGTCCTGGATGAATCAGATGATGAATAAATGCCCTTTCCACCCTCCGCGCCCTTCCGACACCCCAGCACAGCTGCCAGTTGTCTCTGGCATTGGGAGGATCCAAAGTAGTAGACCAGGGGATCCAGGCAGCAGTTCAGACTCCCCAAACACATAAACACCAGATAGGCTGCATAAGTGCCATCAGGGACCTCTTGGCCCTCCGCATTGGCTCCCTGGCCGAACTGGAGGTAGTGCACCAACAGTAGAACGTTGGTAGGCGTGAAACACACCACAAATAGCACCAGCACCGTTAGTGCCATCACCACTGCTCTTGCCTTTCTGCGTGAGCGTCCTGTAATCCCGCGTGGGACCCTGGTTAGGGTCCAGATCACCCGAGTGTAGCACACCAATGTGATCAGCAGAGGCAGGAAGAAGAGGGTGCAGCAGATGGTGGAAAAGTAGATCTTGTAGCGCCACTGTAGCTCAGTCAGGTCCTGGACGTCATGGCAGGTGGTGATTCCCAACTTTGTTAAATGAACAGTCTGCCTGGAGAGGACCAGGGGCACTGAGCCAGCCAAGGCTAATATCCACATGGCTATACAGGCTATCACTGCGGTCTGCGGCCTCCTCCATGCCAGAGAATCAATGGGATAGACTACAGCAAGAAGTCGGTCCACACTGATGCAAGTAATGAGGAGAACGGAGCAATGCATGTTGCAATAGAAGGCTGCGGTGACCACACGGCACATCGCCGGGCCAAATGTCCAGTCGTTGCCACTGAAGTGGTAGGAGATCTTGAAGGGGAGCAGCAGGGCAAAGAGCAAGTCAGCGCAGGCTAGATTCAGCATGTAGATCACTGCTGGCTTCATGGGCCGGATTTTCCGAGTAAAGGTTACCACAGCAATAGTGTTGAGAGGCAAACTGATGAGGCAGACCAGGGTGTAGAAGGAGGGTATGAGGATGGTGGACAGAGGGCCAGTGAGGAACAGTTGCGCTTCGTCCGACATAAACTGCACGCCAACCTTGGTTGTTCCATTACCAAATCTGAGCCCCGGGCCACGTCCAGAGCCATTAATGATGGAAACAATGTCATCTTGGAGAAGGCCAAGTTCCTCCAGCGGTAGAGGCTCATCTGTGACGACCTTGTGAACTACGGCAAAGGTCCTCACAATTGCGCTGCCTGAGGAGAGAAAAGAGATCCAAAATGAGTCAGGGCATTCTGAGAAATAGAAGTGCAAGATGATTTAATACCAATCCTATGAAGAGCATTGTGATTTTCTCCTCCTGTTGTGTCGTTTTTCTGTCATGGATACATGCCTACAAAGGTTTGAAAATGTATCTGTGGAAATGTATTTGAGATATCATTTCATATCATTTTAGTTATGGTTATGAAACATCTACATCAGTAATGATTAATTCCAATGAATCATTCAGCAATAACTCGGGCATGAACCCATGAACTTCCTTACCGTTATGTATTGCAGCCGAGGCAGCATGCGCAGATACCAGAAAAAGCAGGAAAGCTTTTGAAAACATTGCAGGCAACATGTTGTATTTGTCACAAAAAGAAGAAAAAAACAGTCTTTAGTGTTCTGTTTGATCACGTATATTCCGCCTGTCTCTTCACCGTCTCTTTTCGTGCTCAGTAAGATCGTCCACTGTTTTCACTGGAGGTGAAACGCCCTCCGCCCCCCGGTCCCCCGTTCGCCTCTGACGCAGAACTGAGCAATGAGTTCCTTTCTGCTGATGTCATTGGTCCCATCAAACACAACATTTAGATGGGTCACGGGCACGAAACGAACAACAAGGCCTGTCTATTATAAATAAACACGCACGAATAAGAAAAGACGAGCTAATTTTAAGAATCTGTGATGCGGCATTTGAAGCTCAGCCGACATGATCATATAATATTCCTATAGTATTCCTATAATATTCCTAAAAATGGGACTAAAAGTGTGTCTGTGGTGTCTGTGGTTTATGGTGATCTTATTGTACTTGATAGTATCTTTGTATCTCCATATGGTAGCACTATAAAAACTGTAATATTTCAGTTGGTACTTATAGTGTGTCTCTGATACTCAATAGTGAGTATCAGATCTTATTATGCTTATTGACAGTATTTGTATAATACTCATTTGATATAATTTAATGTCAATGTAATATACAGTTTATTTCTTAAAGGACCATATCATGAAAAATGTGATTATTTTGATTGATTGCGATCCCAATGTAAAACCCAATGTAAATAATGTAATAAAATGAGCAATATCAAATAAATAACGTTTAACTTTCTTATGCTATGGATTTTTTTAGACACAAAGTAAAACAAACGGCACTGAAAGCAATCCAAGTGTGAATTATTGTTACATTTTGCATTGTAACTTCACCAGTCCTGTCTCTGGGTCTACCAGATTATTTGCTATCTATATTGAGCAACAGTAGCAAGGCTGTTCTGACAAGAGAAATGCATTATGCAGATTTTGACCTTGCTCTGCACTATTAAAAATCTCTCTATTTTCATTTTTTTTCTTTTTTTACTTTTTGTCAATTAGTCTGAAAAAGCAAAGTGACCCTGCCATTGGCCAAATTCTCCCCATGAATCTAACCAGTTTCATCTCATTTGGACTTGCCTAATTTGTCTGGCTTGGGAAATGTATAATTTAAACACATTATGTATTAGCTTAAAACTCAACTTCAGAGGGTTTGTTTTAAGGCTACAATGAAATCCAGAAAACTGAGTGCCTAACAATGCAGATCAGCCTCAGAAAGGCTAATGGGACTTAAAGATATAGGCTATAACTATGTACATGTTATAAATAGAATATTCTGGATGGTGCTGTGGCTGCTGCTGTTGTTACTGGAGTAAGAGAAAACAGAGCACAGTTGGGGAAGTTATTTTTTCAAGTGATGGTCAGAGTTGGCTGAGTGTTAGATGGTGTTGAGTAAAACATAGCAAGCCCCTGGAGATGCTTAAGTTCTCTCTCTGTTTGTATGATGTCTGAAGCTGTACCAGATGGACGGTGATTCACTGGCGGTCTATTTGTTGGAAAAGTTTACATATTATAGTACAGATTTTGTTTGTCTCATGAAGCCAAATGGTCTCTAAATCATTTATGTTACAGCTGCAACATCTCTCTGTCAATGCCAAACATGGATAGAGGCACATCCGATATCAAAATATATCTTTATTCTATGATAATTATGCTGTTACTACCATTTCTACACACTATCAAAGTGTATTCTGCTTGGGACGGTAACTGTCTCTCTGGCTTGCTTCTTTTTTTGTCTGTGTGGCAGATGTCTTTGCTTCCTGATTATATAAACTCACTCTAATCGCTTCTCTTTCCTGAAGATCACGTGATCTTGCATTATTCTATATGACAGCACGATTCCCTCTGCTTCATAGGCTACAGTGTTACGGACGAGATCAAACCAGATCAAACTCACGTCTAATTTCCCTTGTGTGGTGCAATGTCTGCAACTGGCAGGTTAATAATGATCAAACACTGATCTGAGGACAGGTTACGATATTACTTGCAACAAGAAGTGGGAGGGGGGGAGTGAGGAAGGGAGAGTGAAATGTACTGGGTATATCCTCTCTATGAGATGAGGGGAGTGTGGGGGGGGGTAGTCTGACTCATTCATCCTGAGTGCTTCCTTGATAAGAAACATGGGGACACAATCTCTGAAAGAAAGAAAAACCGAAAAACCTTTGTGACTGCAATCTGTTTTCGATTTTTGAAATCCACCTTTCTCCGTGTTGAGCTCCCACAGTCAATTCAGAGCAGATGCACGTTCCGATTTCCATCTCAGATCATTCCAACCCTGTATCTCTCAACCATTTCTAAATACAAATACTTGAGATATAAGTCCTTATTATACCCTGACATTTGTGTCACTATATCATATTCATTTTATTTTCACCGTGGAAGGTGCAGCTGGACATAATGTCCACTGTGGAGGTCACGCTGCTCCTCCATCCTGCTGGGCGTTGCTGAACTAACATCAGCTCATTCCTGCTCTGGGGAGGGGGCAGGATACTGGCTGTGAGAGTTCAGATACACACTGAAGTCTCTGGCACAGCGCCAGGGCTGCATTTCACACAGATTGTTTTTACATTTACTTTCACTCCCACCTGTTTTCTGGATCCATTTGAACATGTAGTAATCTCCTCAGAGTCTCTCCCAGTCAAAGCAAATGGTAAAGTCTTGTTGAACT
Organism: Hoplostethus atlanticus; assembly: GCA_034670405.1. Classification (NCBI taxonomy): domain Eukaryota; kingdom Metazoa; phylum Chordata; class Actinopteri; order Trachichthyiformes; family Trachichthyidae; genus Hoplostethus; species Hoplostethus atlanticus. The sequence continues at coordinate 307,081 of JAXDDX010000288.1, read as the reverse complement.
GTTGGATGACTGACTGGTGCTCCCCCAATGGGAATGGGTTCACAGACAACTGACAGTGGGGTGCCTAGGACAGAAGGTCTCATTTAGCTTTTTTCACAGTGTCTGACCTATGGCTGGTTAACAGGAAGTATGTTTGCCTGGACCATCTGATCAGTATTAAGCCTTTCTCCCTCCTGTCTTTTAACTCTTATGTGTGGAGAGGTTTAGGTTTTGGTTTAGTTAGAAAAAATGAAAAGAAATACAAACTATGCCAAAGAGCGTAACAAAAGACAGAGAGAGACAGACATACATAGAAAAAGAAAGAGATCGTTTTTGCTGGGAGGTAGGGTGTGTGTGTGTTTGTGTGTGTGTGTGTGTGTTTAAAAAGAGGAGAGAAGGAATGTGTGCATTGGGTGGAGATCCTCTGGAGAGCTGACGTGTCTGGTATTAAATAAATTAAAAAAATAGAAACAAAATTCAACTGACGAATTCAGTTGAAAGTAAACTTTGCAGGAATGTATACATAAAAATACACAATTGATGTATATTTATATTAAAGATAGACAGAATGGAAAAACGAGCAGTGCTGAATGTTCAGTAAAGCTTCTGAAAGAAGATATCAAACATATTTTGTCATGTAAGGATTTTGAAAAAAAGTGGTAGCAAATGTGAAATGTGAAACCTCAAGCAATGAGAGATATGAGTAAATAAAATTAGAAAAGAATTGTAAGAGAACTGAAAGAACAACTGATTTTGCAGATGATACCAAGAGATGTTCTCACTATATTGCAAATTGACTATTTTGTTGACGGGATTTGGCTATTTTCATTTTGACCAACGGAAAGCTTGTTTTGCAGTATATATAATTTGTTTAGTTGGAATTAATTTCCTTATAGTTAAAGGACAGGAGGAGGAAAGATGCAGATCTGATGTCGCAACCACAAACTGTTTTTGTTTTTGAAGCCATCTTTATGTTATGTAAGTTATCTTTATTTTAGATCACTGACCCTCCTTCTGGGGCAATCCCGGCTTGCTGAAAGCTGACGGCATCCACCCTAACGGGTTAGGCTCTGCTTTATTATCTAGAAACATAGACAGATGTCTAAGAGAGACGTGACACAACATAAGATCATTATCAACAAAAGCACTGCTGATCAATGATCTGATTATTGAACATAACCTAGACATGATGGGTCTCGGTGAAACCTGGCTAAAGCCAAACAATTTTCTTCCTTTTATTGAAGCCCCTCCTCCAAACTATCTTAGTTCTCAGGTTGCCTGGGAGATGAAAAAAGGTGGGGGTGTTGCCTTGACATTTAACCCTATCCTTAATCTTAATCCCAACACTAACAACAAATTTACATCTTTCGAAGTCCTTATTCTGCATCCTAGAGCTACGAATCTTCTGTCATTTTATCTAGCAGTACTTTACCGCCCAACATTATCGGTGATTTTAACATTCACCTGAATAACTCCACTGATCCTCTCAGTAAGGCCTTCCTAGATCTTATTGATACCTGTGGCCTCACTCAATTTGTTCATGAACCAACCCACCATGGCGGCAACACCCTTGACCTGGTTTTGGCCCGTGGCATTCCTGTATCTGCTTTAGTGGTCTCCTCTTATGTACCCGCCTTATCTGATCAGTATTTCATTAAATTTGAGATGGAATTGATCTGCCCACGTAAAACGTGTGATGATACATATAGCAGCCGTCGAGTATTACGTTTTTACTTTCCGCAAAACTGCACCACTCTCTGGTCATGTTGGCTCACTCGACAATTTCACCAACAAACTAAACTCTACCCTTATAAATGCACTCCCTTACTCCCTACAATACCCTTATTCAATTGCTCCATTAGTCACAAGAAAACACCACGCTAGGAAATTAGCACAATGGTTTACAAACAACACTCGTGCACTTAAACAAGTCTGTAGAAAATTGGAGCGTAAATGGCGATTGACCAAACTTCCGGCTTGCCTGTTGTGGCTTCCCTTGATTGGTGACAGAAATGAGATAAGATATCGTTTATGAACTCAAATAATACCGGTCTTCTTTCCTTCTTCTTCTTTTTGGTAAAGAACGTAACAAACTGTGTCAGGCAAATGTGCACAGTGATGACTCATCGACCATTTGTGAATATCATAATAAACACATATAATAACTATCACCGCCGACTTTCTCACTACATCTGGTCAAAGAAGCAAAATGTTAATATTGTTTTTGTTTAGTACATCATTATATTTCTTTATCCCCAATATGAGTCATCAGTTTTGTTCTCAGTTAGCTAGACGTGGCGTCACAGGCGAGATCTTTTCCACTGCGAGGGTCGGGCTGTGATGAATCTGGGTTCACACAAATTTTGATACACATCTATCCCCGCATGCCTCACAGACATGGGGAAAACAAGACAGCGTGTCAAAGGTCACACCTGTGATCAGCTGGACGTTATAAAATGGTCATCAGCATGTGCAGATGAGACTAATTCAAATTCCTGTTGATGGATCAACTCTAAAAGTCCTGAAGGTTTTGATACTGTGAGTGAATGTTTTTCAGTTGTCTCGGTTCTAAAAAGTGCAAGTGGTTGATGCTTCCTGTAAACATGTGACAGCAGCGAGCTCATCATCAAACACATCTAACTAATCTCCAGCATTTGCAAAGCCTCAGACAACTATAGAAACATGACATATTTGGATGACATGACGTCATCCAAATATGACTCATCCCAAAATGAGATGCGGTTTGAAGACAATGGCTGGTAGCACACTCTTATTTCTCTTATATATGTTAACCTTTGAGGCGTTATGACAGCTGAAGCATCAGTACTGTAGCTTTCATAGTATGCGTGTAAAACCAACCTGTAAAAGATCTTTATTTGACAAGACTAAAATACAGAGAAGAAGAGAAGACTAAACAAAACCGCTCAAGTTCAGACACGCTTATCAACTGCATGCAGGCATTTCCTTCCTTGTTCAGTGTGTTACTTCACTTCTTACATCCCTGCAGGGTAAAGGTTGTCACATATCTCAAATGAAACCAAAGAAATAACGAGCATTTGGGTATATTATAACTGTGATGTATATTAATGGAAGCATTGACTTGACAATGTTGCATGTGCAAACTAAAGATGTTAAAAGAATACATTCAATGTACTTTCACCTGGGTGTCCAATAACACAGAAGGATGGAGATAGTGATGGGGGAACGTTCACCAGTTCACTAGTGCTACATGTTAAAACAGATCCAAAAGGGGAACCACATTCCTGCTGAACCAGCGTGTTTGTTTTTTTTTGTTTTCCATCTTGGACAGAGCGTCAACAAGGGGAGGTGTTTGCGACCCCAGTGCTCAGTACACCCACCCAAGGAGCACCGGGGCATGAACAGTTGAGAAAAGTAACTGTACAGCACCGGACAGATCTGCCTGTTACTGTTGAGTTGAGCGGCGTTGGCAATAGGAAAAAATGGGGAAACTTCTTCTCTTTTTCCTGCTCTGCGTTGTCCTTCCGGATGGTACACTCCATGAGAAAGGTGAGTGATACTTAGTTTCTGAAGTTAAGTTTAACAATAGTATGCTGTGTTTAATCAAATCAATTGTTTTTATCACGCTTTTTTAATTTACTGTTGGCCTACTCAAAAACAAATACCAAATTATTTAGTAAATTCTATCATTTTATGAAAGCATTTTGTGGGCAGCTGATACATATTTATCAGTAAAAAAACAAAACACAATCCTCCCCAAAGAAAATTATTAATAATAGTAATTATTAATAAAATGTAGAAATAATAAATAATACATTTATTGTTCACTGAATTGAGTTGATGTGGAGCCAGGTGCGGTAAGCATCAAGCTGGACAGTGGTGCATCTTTTTTTTGCATTTTGTTGTTTCTATCCCTTTGAATATCAAATGACACCATGCCTTTGATTCACAATAGTACAAAACAATCATAGTGCTGACATCACTATGGAATATATTATTATATCAGTATATAATTACATTGTTTATATTGATGGAAGTGAAATAGATTTTTGTTATAATACACCGTAGCAACAAGCTCGTATGAATATTGACTCTTGGGGTTTTCTTTTATTTTGGAACCAGGGAAAGGAAAGAGGACGAAAGAAGTGGCCTTTCCTGGGCCTAGAACATTTAAAGGGGAACCAGAAGTCATTCAGACCAAGTCCTTCCCTCTCCTAAATGGGACACAAGTGCCCTTTTCATCTCTCCCCAGCGCTCATGACCCTCCAACCCTATGGTTACTAAGCAACAGCACAGCGGAGTACCTCCGCGGTCCTCTGAGTACGCGGGTCATCCCTGCTATTTACATTCTGGTTGTTGCTGTTGGGATTCCAGCCAACGCTGCCATCTTGTGTGCACTGGCCACTAAAATTCGGAAGGTGTCCTCTGCCATCCTCTACTGCAGCTTGGCTCTATTCGACCTCTTCCTCCTCCTCTCCCTCGTTTTCAAGGCTCACTACCATCTCCATGGTAACCACTGGGGGCTTGGAGAGACTGCCTGTCGAGTGGTCACGGCTTGTTTCTATGGCAACCTCTACTGCTCGGCCCAGACGCTGGCCTGCATCAGTGTCAAGCGCTACGTGGCTGTGGTGCACCCGTTCCTGTATAAAAGGCTCCCAAAGAGGGTCTGCTCTGCCTGGGCCAGCCTGGTGGTCTGGGGGGTGTTCGGGGCTGCTGTGCTCCCTGAGCTCCTGGTCCAGCAGAGCTACCGGCTCCCTCAGCTGGGCCTCACCACCTGCCATGACGTATTGCCTCTGGACGACAGCTCCCACATCCACTTGCTGTACTACAACCTGGGCCTAACCTTCGTGGGCCTGCTGCTGCCGCTGGTGGTGACGGCTGCGTGTTACGCCCGAATCGTCCGCGAGCTCAGCCGCTCACACCACGACTGGGCCCTGTACATCAAGGTCAGCTCACTAGTGTTTGTGATCTTCCTGCTGTGTTTTGCCCCCGCTGGAGTCCTGCACTTGCTCCATTATGTGCATCTGTCTGTGGACGGAAAGGAGAGTTTCTATGTGTACTTTAACGTGGCGGTGTGCTTGTGCTGCCTCCACTCCTGTCTAGACCCCTTCCTCTTCCTCCTCATGTCTACGTCTGCAGGCTCCAGGCTTAACTGCATGACTTTGAAGGGAAAGATTTTGAGCTCATCCAGCTAAGACAGATCCGCATGTTACCAAGAGCAGGAAAAGGGACCTCTATATACAGTATGGCATATGAGTTGGACTTTGTAGTCTCTGCAGAAAGAATGAATTTATTATGTGTGTGTGTGTGTATGAGAGAGAGAGATTAACATGTTGAAATAATAGTTAATGGTTTTACAGATGACGATGACGATGTTTTACATTCTATAGAGTTTGGGGTCAAAAATATATTTAATATATGAATTAGTAAGATTACATTTCATCACAGCTTGAGTCTTCCTGTGGATAGCACTAGTGCATGTGATTTTTTTTTAACGTAAACCTCCTAAGCACTGATGGATTATTGTACCTGATTGTATATATGGATGTAATATGTGTTGATCAAAGCTTAAACTTAAAATGTACTTGATCAAAACTACTTTGTGTTTTGTGTTTACTTGATTTTTTATGTTTTATAAAGATGATCCATCCTAGATATTGCTGAATCCAGAAATGTCATCATCTACTGAATATATACTCACAACGCATCCTATTTCCCATAAACATGGGTGTGTCAAAATAAAAGCTTACCTTATTCCACGTTCTTAAAATGTATTTTAAGATGCTCAGTTTTACTTTCAATAGTGTTTCTAAGTGTGTAAGTAGATGATTAGCCCCAAACTTCACTCTGCCGCTTCTCATTGTGTTGGCATTTCCTGCCAAGTATGGGACAGGATGTAGCTCTCTGACACACACAAGCTCTCTCTCTCTCTCACACACACACACACTCACACACACCCTGACCTCTGATGTTCCTGTGGAGCAGGCGAGAGAAAAGATCGTTTCTGGGATCATGAAGTGTCACATTTAATCCTTGCCAGACAGCCACTTTCCACTATCACTACCATGATGTCTGAGATTGTATGGTTGTTGTTTGTTTTACTTTCCACAGTGGGAACTGCTGATCTCTTCACTAGGAAACGTTAACAGGGTTTTCTTTTACTTTTTTTCTCTCCTGTCTTGTCTGTGTATAAATAGCGCCATCTGCTGGTGTGACTGACAACTTGACACACTGAACAAACTGTACAAAGCACCATAGCTGTTCAAATGAAACTCTTTATTCAATATGTAGACGCCAGAGGAATCCACCTTTACATTGCACAATAATTCTGTTGAACCTTTCCTCATCAAAATAAATCATATCAAGGACAGGTCATTATTTTTACATACACCTCCGCGTATTGTTTAATGGCAGAGGTCTTCAAATCTGAAAGTCAGTGGCAACGTTGGCTTCCATCCCTGCTCCTCAAGCAGCTGATACAGACCCAGGACACCAGGTGAGTGGAGTCAGGCTTGTCAATGACTTCAGGTGATAATCATTTGACCAAGAAACTGGAGACCCCCCCCCCCCCCCCCCCCACACACAAAAAAAATAACAGATTTGACTACCCCTGCTTGATAACACCTCATAGCACATAGAGTCATCTCACCACTAGCATGCCCTTTCACAATGAGCCAGAAGTCAACTCAATAGAATGAACACCTGTCCACAACAAACCTGACAACACAGAGCGCACAAGAGTGATACATTCACCTTTGACCCAGAATCACACGTCTGTGTCCCCCCCGCAGAGGAACAGCAAAGACACAAAAACTGAAAACAGCACACACAACAACGGAAAGACTTCAGTAACAAACATGCAATATTTCTTCTTCAAACAGTGATGTCGAATGAGTTTGTTCAGCACACGGGAGGGGTGGGGGTGGGGGGTGTCGGGAGGGGAATGACGCAGTTGGACAAGCTGACACTGAAAGTGACAAACCATCAGAAACCTCAGACAGACTCATCGATAAATCAGACTCTTATTTTGAAACAGACACATTTTCAGTCATACACATCAATAAAAAAACTGCAACTGAACGGTTAGGCATACGGTAACGGGGAGCAATTGCATGTTAGTGTACATATTTGCTTTTCAGGACAAGAAAGGTGATGAGAGCAGTTAAAATGAATTAGGAAATACTTAGCTTTTACTTATTCTCTTTATATGACCAAACATTGTACAAACCCAGAAGAGAACATGTTTTTTTAAACAAATTACCTACTGTAACTTTAATGCATTTTAGACATCAAATCATTGACATTGTAGCAGCACTAGAATATCTTTGAATTGTTAAGCATGGCTTTTAATTTCACCCCATCGTGTAATACACGGTGGTTCAAATCACGAGAATACTGCGAAGGCACTGAAGGCCCTCAACTCCTCGGTAAAGAAAAACAGATGGAGAAAACGTTCTGTGTATGATGTCCTAGGTTCAGAAGACAGGATGGTGAATCAGCTACCTTATCTCACAGGGGGCTTGTCTGGAAACACGCACACGCGCACGCACACACACTGCACTATCAAGAGATGAGGGGGAAAAACCCCAGAGCAGACCAGACTAAAGCTTCCAGCTAGGCTTTGAAGGAGAGACAGGTTCAATGGAGAGAGAGGCACGACATCGAGAAAGGCCTTTGAGTTTTTGGAGGGAGCGCTATGACGGCAGCAGCAAGGGAGGAAGGAGATAAACAGAGCGAGAGGACAAGAAGGGGGCGAGAGACGCTGAGAAAACGAGGCGGGTAGCATAGAGGGGAAAAAAGATACGAGCAAGCTTTTTTTTTTTTTTTTTTTTTAGCAGCAGAGGTTTCCTACGGTACGGATTCCTCTTGACAGATCGGATTGCAGTGGAGAGCGAAGCCCTTAATGGTGAGCTTAGTGCCACAACACAAAACACAGACACAAGAGAGAGAGAGCATTCAGACAAAAGGTTTCCAATCTCAAAAGTCTCTTACTGTAAAAAGCAGAAAATGTAAACTTCTTTTCACTTTAGAAATGTAGCTGCTGAACTCGCCTGTTTCGACTATTCTACTATAGAATTATTACTATTTATATATTTTTTTCTATGGCCTTGTCATTCTTGCAATTTGAGCAGACGCAAAAGGCTTGAACATCTTCAACCATCAGTGAAATATTGATCATTTAGAAACAAACGTCCTTAGGTGTGCTTATAAATAACACATAAATTAATCAACAAATAAATAAATATAATCACAAATAAATACGCGACCATATAGCGTGATCTGAGTTGCTGGAAGTCCAAACCTTTTGCAGCCTTGACGTGTTTGTGGGTTGCATGTGTGGAACAGCCCATGGTATTCACTGAGCTATTGATATACAGAGTTGCACCACCGCTGCTAATGGTGCAATCCATTGCAAGTCGGAAGTCGATAGTTCCGAGTCGGTATTCCCGACTCAAATCTCAATGTGTTCCAGTGCATCTGCTCTGGAAAACATGGACGCCCGCAGCAAACTCATGTTTGTAGAGACTTCTATCTCGTAACGTTGAGCACAAATCAATCGAATTACAGTTACAAAATGTAAGCTACAAAGTTGTTTCAACATGTTTTCATAAAAAAAACATATGAAGTAAAAATTGATGCAAAGGGAATTGTGTTTACTGTTCACGGTGTGCGCCGCTATATTGCTGTGACAGGTGTGTTTATATCGGCGAACTCGGATCAGTTGGATCTGGCCCGAGTTTCCGACTGGGAATTCCGACTTAAATGACTGTTGCACTATTGCACTTTTCTGTGTCGGAGCTCATTTTTTTCCGAGTTCCAAGTACGGGAATACCTACTCGGAATTATCGACTTCCGAGTACAATCGAATGCACCATTACTCTAGCTCGCCTCCTCCTAACTAACAGGAGCTTTGTGGTTATTTCTTATCAGAATTGTTGCAATAATGCCCAGAGCTGCTCTGCCAACCAGTCATGGATATCAGGTTGATATCTCACCACTGTGGTATCTTTCACAAGATATTCTTCAAACTCTGTATATCTATGGCTCTGTGTAAGTTTCATTGTCTTATTTTCCCTGGTATTTACTCAGAAATAACAGAATAACAATTCTTATATTTAAGCTCACCGACAGTATTTACCAAATGATACAAAAATGATGAAAGTGTTCCTTGTTTTGATGATGTTCAAATGAAGCACAGTGCACAATTGTTGTTGAATAAACTGAGCAAATACCAAGTAAACGACATACATAGTGAGGTGTTTTTTTTACATGAGAACATTGGAACGTGTGTCTGGCAGTCGGAGCCCCACCAGACCTCCGCCGACCAGCACAGCCGATGCCAGCAGGATGGGGATGGCCTTGGTGATGCCAACCAGAGAGCCAAAGATCAGGTTGCCCAGCACCGCTGCCAGCTTGCACATGGCGTTGCAGAAGCCAAAGCCCGTGCCCCTGAAAGCAAATGGAAAAAAAGGAAAACAGTTAGACAGGAGAGCGAGAGAGAGTGTGTATGTCTAAAACTTGAAATAGTAATATACTGCCTTACATATTCCCTTTTACTAGATTACAGCGTTGCTTTCTCTGATAAATGATAAATCACACAAGCACTTTCATGTGGCTTTTGCAAAATGGATTCCTCATCAATTTAGTGATGCTGATGACAGATTTAACTACTCCTCAGTTAACCAAAAGTGAAGATGAAGCCAAGTGAAATCGCAGCTGCCACTTTTTAAAAATTTTTGCAGTATGAGGTTTATATGTATTTCATGAAGCAACACCAACAATAAATTTGATGAACAGCTTGGCTTTTTTGAAATTTGGTTCTGAGAATGACTTTGCACTGCATAAAGAAAGCTAAGGCACTCTTCTTTTGTGTGCAAACCTAAAAAACTTTATTTTTGTATGGCCACCTTCATCAGGGGTCTCAGCCATTCATTAAAGTCATGCTATAAATTACACCGTGTGGCGCCCACCTCCTATCTGTTGGGTAGAGCTCAGCGGTGACTACGTCCAAGGAGTTCCAGGCAGAGATACTGAGGCCGTTGTAGAGACAGAGCATGAAGATCATCATGGACTCACTGGTGCCAAACCACAGGAAGAAACAGCTGATGCCTGACAGCACCATGGAGCCTCCTGCAGGACACGACGCAACACATCAGCTGGAGTCGCTTGCATCTCAAAACACAACTGACTCCCCGACGTCAGTACGGGAAGGTCTAAATAGCCTCTAAAGTATTACACACCTACTTCAAAAGACATCAAGACATGTCACGTCGTACCTAACATGCTCAGCCGCCCTATCTTGTCCATGAGAAGGGCGGAGACGATGTTTCCAGGCAACACAGCGAGCGTTCCCAGGAAGTTGACAAAGTAGACCCAGTAGGCACTGTAGTCATCATCGAACGTCATCTGACAGCCTGTCTTGTTGTGGTGGAAGGAGCTGTTGATCACCCTCGAACTCATGAGCTTAGAGTCATCGATATCTAGAACGATGAGAGACAAAAGCAGTCGTTTACTTCAAATACATGTGATTTGACATTATTTGTATTGATCTAGTATAACTTTATCCTTGTTAGAATGGTGTTTTTGTGTGCTGAATGTTTCCTAAAGCCTGCAGGTAAAGGGTCCGGAGCAGGAACAGATTGTATATTTTCTATATATTTTAAATGTCTGTGGCTTCCAAAACGGAAATGTTATTAATACCATTCAGCAGACGCAGCAGTGAGCAAACACCCTCTGCTCTCATGACACACCCCCCTCTACCGTTCTTAAGCTCCATTTTCTCCTCCTTCCTCTTTGCCGGTGCTCTCAAGAGACTCATCGCTGGAGGCAAAGAGACTTCATTTCCCATGGGATACATACCCTTACCGTTTTCATGTTCAGCTGTTTTCCTAAGTGCCGGAGGGAACTATTTTTCCAACCTGCGCTCCCACAAGGTCTGATTCAGCTAAAAGTTATCTCAGAACGTTTGAAAACCCTCTGCTGCCTTCCCTTGCATCCAGTCTGTGTTTCAGTCAGCCTCAAAATGATTGGATTGCACTTTTCCGGCCATATAGCGATGATGATGATTTGACACATCAGACGCTGATGCAGGTGTCTTGATCTCATTGTCCTCAGGCATACATGAACGTGATCCATCCAGCACCATCTCTCCATCTCTCTCTCTCAGCCGCAAAAATAAGAATCAGAAAGGATTTTTTTTCCCACCTTCATATCATTTCACCACATGCTGTGATCAGTCCATCAGCAAGTGAACTGGAGACTCACTTCAGGAAGATCAAATCCAGCTGCATCAAAACGACCTTACCCTCTCAGGCGTCCTATCAAATCAAACAGTTTCCTCCCCTTCCATCAAGTGCAGCGTCTACAACATCAGATGCAATCAAAAAGTATCACTCCGGGAGACTTGTGTGCGGTTAGTAATTGTCATTGGCGATGCTTCTGCGGTCCTTGCTTGGCTCAGTTTCTTTGTTAACCACGGTGAACCGGTGAACAGAGAGGCAATCTGCGCAGGGGGCCAGAGAGGTTAAGCAGTAATTTAGTGGGGTAAAGCAAAGCTATAAATGCTTAGTCCCGCTCTTTATTCTCTAACCCGGGAGCTGGGACAACACACCCGAAAATGAACTGTCAGAAAGAGAAGGGGGGAGACAGAGCGAGAGTTATGTCTAAGGTATAATAGGATTTTCTGTGCAGAGGGACGGAGGGAAATACCTCATATAGAGGAGAGGAACGCTCTGAATGCATCCTGCTCGTTTGGAAACGAGGACATTTACTTCACAGCGACACACCGTTCAGTCGTGATTGATGCACGGTGTAATTAGAAAGGGCAGTTAATAAGTAGGGCTGTGTTGAAAGGGGTGGGTGGATGAGTCAGTGAGTGAGAGAGAGAGAGAGAGAGAGAGAGAGAAAGAGAGAGACTGACCCGTGTTGTAAAAGAAGGAGTCCACAAAGGTGCAGTTGTTGAAGAAGGATCCTACTGAGGAAACGTCTTCAAAATAACAGTTCTGGAAGGAGGAGTCAATAAAGGTGACCGCCTTGAACTTCATGCTGATGAACCTGGGATGGGGGAGGAGAGAAGCATGGGAGGGGGCGAGAGGGGGGAGGAAACAAATAGAGGAAAGATTGGATCAGAACTTCATCAGAAAAATAGAAAATACATCCGACAAGTAACGACAAAAACTTCCAGTTATAAAAGATGCATAACCACTATACACCAAAGTCGGTGCTGGTGCAAATGGTGACTCAGCACATTCGGCGATAAGAGTAACAAAATACATAATGCAACTGGGAAGACAGCAAAGACACCTTCATTAAATAAGTTGACTAAACACCACCAGAAAACAACTCTACATCTCCTCTTATCACGTGATGGACTGTGCACATGTTCCCCCTGTAGCATGTCTCAAATGTGACAGGGCTCGCCCGTCTCTCATTGGTCCGTACGAGCGCCGCCGTTGCTGCCGCTGTACATAGCGTTGTTATATTGGCTTTGATTTAATCTCCTAATAAACGTCTGGTCTCCTGTGGGGACGGGAGGGAACAAAAAAAACAAAAAACAGCGTATTGATGTGTCTGTACTCCTTTGTGTAAGTGAGAATCATAACCAGAAGGGAAAGAAAAAAAGGTGTGTGTGTGAGTGTGTGAGACAGAGAGAGAGAGAGAGAGAGAGAGAGAGAGAGAGAGGAGAGAAAGATAAATAAGTCTTTTCATTTCCTGGTGGCGGTGGAGATAAAGCAAGCGGGATTAATATGACCGGCCGTGGCGTGTTGTTTGCGGGAATGACGCATGGCACCGCTATCCCAGAATGGGATGGGCTGCTTTGGCCGTACCGCTGAGCGCGGGGAAGCTCACAGCGTTGGATCGAAATGCCTTTACATCACGGCTTGGTCGTAATCCGCAACTCATATCTAAACACATTTATCATCATCGTGAATCTTCCCCTGTGACTGTTGGCTGGCGGAGGAAGACTGGGGCTACACGAGAGCCTGTGAACTCCTGCCAGCGACCTGTCATAGTCACTGGCAAACGCTCAAATCCGTACTGAAGTCAGTTTATAGTACCTGTCGTTGAGAAACATTCCGTTTTTGTGGATCTGGTTCTCCAGGGTGAAGTTGAAGGTGAAGTCTTCGATGCGTTCGTTGTTGTGAATCTTCACTCGGGAGGCGTACTCGTCGGCCTGGAGGTGCTTGATGACATCGGGGAACCACACGGACAGCCCGTAGTACCTGGACACAGTAATCCGTTGCCACAGGCCACGTTGGGTTAACGTTTGAATCGGTGACCACGCGCTAGACACTTACCTCGGCATCTATTGCACGCCCAACCGTCCTGGTAGGGGGATCCCTCTCTGAGTAGCCCCTCACAAGGTTTCTTCCATTTTTTCCTAAAAGGTTTTTTGGGAGTTTTTCCTTGTCCTCTGTGAAGGTCCAAGGCTGGGGGATGTCGTGTACTAACCATTGTTCTCACACTTTGGACACTGTGAAGCCCTTTGAGACTGTAACGGTGATTAAGGGCTATAAAAATAAATGTGATGTGATTTTCTTACTAGGCACTTTAGAGGTCAAGTCTTTTATGTGGACTTGAGTTACACAGTCATAAAATGCTAAACAAAGTCTGTTCCCCAGCGGTTGTGAAGGTTTACTGCAGCACCACTAAATATTGACTGCATTTTGTATAGACTTTGTTAATGTCTGCAAAGCAGCTAAATAGACTTTTAATGTAGGTTGTGTGTGTGTGTTCACCTGTGTGCATGCAAACAGAGGATTACATGAGCCCAGAGAAATGAGACGTCTGCTCATGGTGTAATTGCCTGTGTTGTGTGTTTCCAGAGGAGAGGTGGCTCAGGGAGACTCTACTTCACTCTATTTCACTTAAAAGCATTTCCACTGACTTCCAGAGCCAAAGGGCAGAACTACGTCTAACCCGCCGATGTGGACCAACGGTCTGAAAGATACTGATGTGGTTATTACTTCCAGAGCAGCACCGGGTAACACTTGCAGGTTTTGTTGGCTCTCTGAGCTTCTGTTACTGTACATGTATCTGCTTTCATCTCACAGCTGGCCTCACTGATGTCCTGCTTGCACTCAAAGCACCAAACAGGCTGGCATACAGACAGACGCAAACACACACCGCCCCTGACTGTAATTACTGAATGACACTACTTCATTAGTGCATCAGAGAGGAGCGAACTTTTCCGACCCACCACAGACAGAGAAACAACTCTAGAGCCGCAGAATAGGCTATACGAAGACTAGACACGACACAGCACGGCACGACACGACACAACACGACACAACACGACACAACACAACACAACACAACACAACACAACACAACACCACACCACCACACGGCACGACACAGTACAGCAAGACACGACCGCGACACGACCGACACGACACGACACATCGAGACACGACACATCACAACATGACACAGCACGACACAGTACAGCACGACATGACACAGCACAATACAACACAGCACACGACATAGAACGACACAGTACAGTACGACACAGTACAGCATGACACGACACAACACGACACATCACAACACGACACGGCACGACACAGTACAGCATGACACGACACAGCACGACGCGACACGACACAACACGACACGACACGACACATCGAGACACGACACGACACACCGAGACACGACACACCGAGACACGACACAGCACGACACAGTACAGCATGACACGACACAACACGACACGATACATCGAGACACGACACGACACACCGAGACATGACACAACACAACATGACACAGCACGACACAGTACAGTATGACACGACACAACACAACATGACACAGTATAGCATGACACGACACAACATGACACGGCACAGCACGACACAGTACAGCACGACACAACATAGCACGACACATCACAACACGACACAGCACGACACAGTACAGCACAACACGACACAACACGACATGACACAGTATAGCATGACACGACACAACATGACACGGCACAGCACGACACAGTACAGCACGACACGACACAGCACGACACGACACAGCACGACACGACACAGAACGACACAGTACAGCATGACACAGTACAGCATGACACGACATCACAACACCACACAGCACGACACAGTACAGCACGACACAGTACAACACGACACAGTACAACACGACACAGCATGACACAACGCGACACAGTACAGCATGACACGACACAACACAACACGACACAGCACAGCATGACACGACACAACACGACACATCACAACACGACACAGCACGACACAGTACAGCACGACACGACACAACACGACATGACACAGCATAGCATGACACGACACAACATGACACGACACAGAACGACACAGTACAGCACGCCACGACATCACGACACCACACAGCACGACACAGTACAGCACGACACAGTACAACACGACACAGCATGACACAACGCGACACGACACAGCACGACACAGTACAGCATGACACGACACGACACGACACGACACCGCACGACACCGCACGTCACCGCACGACACCGCACGACACGACACGACACGACACGACACGACACAGTGACAATGAAACAGAATAATTCAATTTGACTCAAATGCAACCTTTCTCTCTTGCAATTTTAAGAGATTTTCTTTAGGGTTGAAAATTTCTGACATGTTATTCATTAAAGCCGCCAACAGAAAATGCATCAAAGCTAAATGGATCCTTCACTTATATAGGTTCTCTCATTCCGATCTACCCTGTCAGCATTCATCAGAGGGGTATAATTGAAAGTGCGCCTGCCACAGTGTTAAGAAATTCATTGAAACTGTGATTAAGCTGGAAAGTAGTGGTGACTCAGCTAAGTATCACTGAGGGGAATATTGCATCATTTAACATGGCAGGGGGGGGGAGCACGATGATAATATAGAGAGGTGTGGAAGTAAAAATGGATGGAATGTAATGACGTAACGGGATGTCAGAGAAGGGAGAATATATAGAGGATGACAAAAGGCGAACGGGAAAATAATAGACGATTAGAGGAGAGAAGACCGTGTGCAGAAAATCTCTTACCCAAAAGACAGAGTGAACCAGACTGCAGCCAGTTTGATAGTGTTGTCTTTCACTGGGTAATCGAAGCATCTCATGAAAGTCAACCAGATCTGTGAGGAGGTTATAAAGCAAATATTCTTGCTTGAATAAAATCTCAAGTTCAATTTCTCAAATCTGAAAACACAAACTTCAAATTCAGTATAAAACAAATCAAAGCCGAAAGCACATACTCCTCTGAGCTCAGCCTTAATCCTGAAGAGGACCTTGGCCACGGGGTTGCCCGACTCATTCTGCATCTCCACCAGCTCGTCCAGCTGTTTGGGGATTTTGATCCTGTTCACCTGCAGGGGGAGACGCTGATCTGTCACCTGCTGATCGCACTGTAGCAGCAGCAGGAAGCATGGGAGTGCAGAGGCAGTGTGTACTCACAGTGAAGACTCTCTCCGGCTCTCCGCGGGCGCGCATGTTGGTGTCATGGATGTGTTTCAGCACCATCCAGGCCTCGTCGTGTTTACCCATCTAGTAAGAGGGACAGAAAGGCGATACATATGCATGTACGCAGGGTTTCCCCTATCATCTGTGTGTGTGTGTGTGTGTGTGTGTGTGTGTTGAGATGGGGGGTGATTGTGCTTATTCTCAGGAATAAATGTCAGCAGGTATGGCTTTGCACCAAAGATGCTGGGAAACCCTGATGCTCACAGATAAGCATTAAATGTACACACACACACACACACACACACACACACACACACACCCCTACCTCTAGGAAGAAGCGGGGGCTCTCGGGCATAAAAGTGAGGGCCACTACTGCAGAGACACATGGCAGAGCGCACACCACCACAAACACTCTCCAGCTGTGGAACTGGTAGGCTGAACCCATGCTGAAACTCCAGCCTGCAAACACACACACACACACACACACACACACACACACACACACACACACTATCAACAATCAATAAAA
This sequence comes from Hoplostethus atlanticus, assembly GCA_034670405.1. Lineage (NCBI taxonomy): Eukaryota > Metazoa > Chordata > Actinopteri > Trachichthyiformes > Trachichthyidae > Hoplostethus > Hoplostethus atlanticus. The sequence goes on along the minus strand of JAXDDX010000288.1, from coordinate 290,124 downwards.
TATGTATAAAACGTCCTTAGCTACTGCAGTTTCACTCCGTTATCCTTTATGTATTTGATACTTACCCTGATATTTGATCCCGTAAGTATTAATCCTGATACGTGCTTATTTCCTACATGGAGGCAGCCTGCCAATAATACATGAAATATTTGTATTTTGTATTTTGTAGGATCACTCCTTGACTAAAACACTACTAAGACACTATGATACAAACACGTACATACATGGACGTTACAGCTGTAATGTCCCAGAGGCTAATGCAATTAGCTAACCTGTAGGTCAACAAGGTATCCCGGAGAGTATACACTCCACACACTCTGACATCTGTGGTCCTTCATTTCTCCTCCACTCTCTGTCTCGCACAAGTATTATTTATTAATAACAACAACAAAAAAAACATACGCAACGAAGTACTGTACGCATGTTTTCACTCCGCCCAGTCTGAATTACAGTTATACAGAGTCTGAGGGGGGATCAGCATCAGGGGAGTGTGTTATAGATTGGAGACAGCAGTGTGTGTGTGTGTGTGTGTGTGTGTGTGTGTGTGTGTGTGTGTGGCCGATGGGGCTGCTCCAGCCTGTACCAGTACAAACCTCATTAGGGGGATTATAGTTATAATGGACTGGAGGGGATGGCTGACTGATTCAGACACTCAGCAAGATTTATGTCCCTACTCTACAGTAAGCGAGCAATGCGAAGATATGCATGCGAACCACACACACACACACACACACACACACACACACACACACACACACACACACAACGAAGGGGCGCAGGCAAAGAATACAAATCACATTCCAAATCTATAATTAAGTCTTTACTTGCGTCCACCAATTCAATTACAGTAAAATAGTGTCAAATATTCTGAGGTTTTAACACACACACACACACACACACAGGGAAGCATCTGGCCTTTGCTCACCAGTCAATGAAAAGAGCACTGCGGCGGAACCTATTACACACACACCACTGCATCTTGGAGGAAAAATGTGTTAAAATACTAGCGGCTAATCAATTGACCTCAATTACGAGCCTCGGCTAGCGCTCGCACGTTCACACGGAATATGTGAAGAGAGACAAACGAGTTTCATAACGGAAACTTTTCCAGTTTGCACTTCAGAGTCGTTTATGGCACATCACACAGCAGCATTCACTGCTACTGAAATGTCCCCACATAAATGTGAGCATGCACACACACAATACATGTTTTTTTTTCCTCCAATAATTATTGAAGTGAAACAGCCTGAAAGGGTAAATAAATGAAAATGCATTTGCGAGCATTGACTGTGTTGCGTAGACTATAAGAAATGATCAATACGTGGGGGAAAAAGGGATCAAGGTTAGATGGCGGTGGAAGAGGATTTGTCCATTGGATGGGCAGCACGAGTCCCAGCAGCCTCAAGGTGTCGCCATCTTTCATTTGCGAGCATTGACTGTGTTGCGTAGACTATAAGAAATGATCAATACGTGGGGGAAAAAGGGATCAAGGTTAGATGGCGGTGGAAGAGGATTTGTCCATTGGATGGGCAGCACGAGTCCCAGCAGCCTCAAGGTGTCGCCATCTTTCATTTGCTCACAGACAAGCCCAACAAACCCAATAAACAGCTTGGTCCGTGCAGCGCTCTTACTTTGAAATTTGATCACGTGCTAGAGGTAATGGTGGAGTTTTCTGTTTCTAAAGGTGTTCAAAATGGATTTTAACAACGAAATTGAAAACTTTTCATATGTGTCTGTTTTTGTATACACCTGTCAGTCCAGTTGCTTCCTCAATCTGGGGACCCAGGTCTTAAGTAGCCCTCTATATTGTGTTGCTGGCCCGGGTCCAACTGCTCAACAAGCCCCTGAACCTGGCAACACACTCAGAAATCCCTCCTTATCGTACCGACACTGCTTACTGCACTTACCGGGCTTTGCTCGTGATGAATTACAGGCCTTTCTGTATATCTGTAATTATATCTCCCCTTTTCTTTCTCTTCCCTTTCTTCTTTTCCTTCATGTTCCTTCACATCCCATTTCACTCTCTCGCCCTCCTTTTCTCTTTTCCTTTCCCTCGATCATCTTCCCCTCTGCCTCCCTTTAGCCCTTTGTTGTATTCCTTCACCTTTTGATTATCCCTGACACAGCCCACATAAATCATACGCACTCCTCCACCTCTCCTTCTCCCTCGTCCGCCTATAATCTGTTCACGCTGCTTCATACTAGATTGATTTCATTTCACTCATTTTGTTCCTATCTTTAGACACTCACCTCCTCCCCTTTCTTGTTACTCTTTCTTTCCTTTCTGTCCTCCAACTCTCCCTCACTATACCTTGTTAAATCAGCAAACCTTCCCCCCCCCCACTGTTTATATATTATACTGGATTTACAGGCCACTAATCTGACCAGGTAAAATCCAGATCACTGAGTTACTAATGCATCAAAAGAGCGACATGCTGCTGGCAATCGGTGTGGTATAACTCTGATTGGTGCATCAGGTCTGAGAGGCGGGAGAAGCAGAGCTGTCACTCACCGTAGTGTGGGATGATGGCCCAGGCCATGGCGGAGGCGTAGATTCCTCCTATCATCCAGAACATACACAGCCAACTCAGGTGCTCTCCCCTCTTCTCCCGAGCCAACACCTCCGCAAAGTAGGAGAACACAATTGGTACCGCTCCGCCAATCCTGCAAAAAAAAAAAGAAAAGAAAAGAAAAGTTCCCCTCAATTTGGTTTATGCTGCTACAGTAGCCAGCCTCAGCCATATCAACTCTCTTTTGAATGTGAAATCACACATAACTCAATTCTACATATGACAGGATGTCCAAGTATGGCAGAGATTTAACATGGTGTGTGATTAGCCAATGGGGATGTTGGATTTTAACTAGTTCCGACCATCAGGGAGCAATGTGGTCTAGCCAATGTTTGCAGTTGTCCTTTCCCATTTTTTTGATACTTATCTAAAGATGAGCTTGGCTTGAGCTACAGAGTGTAAGATTACAAGCAAAGACATAATTTTGAAATTGTATCATGACACAAGAAAGATTCATAACTGAAGTCACACTGAATTGGCCTGATTGACAAATTCATTCTCTGGAAGCGGCGACACAGCCAGCAGTGTGGAATTGAATCTTGGATGCATCTTGTGTGGATTCATGAGCTACAATGTTAGCTAGTGTATAACATTAACTACCATTTTCCCTTGGGAGTTAAACCTCCTTGTTACATTGGTAGATAGAATTAGATGTTGCCTTTAGGCTGTCGAATGAATGTTTCCATTATACTGTGAAAGTTTCACATTACATAAGATCGCATCATACTAATTTCATTACATCATTTCTGCAATTCTGGTCCATTTAATTGCACGACTGTGTGATGTCTAGCTGCGTAACACTTAACATTGTCTTAGGAGAGTTGGACCGTCAGCGAGGTGTGGAGGAGGATCAGCAGGAGCCCTGGTGTGTTTCACACTCGCAAAGTCACAAAAGTAAATTGGAAGAGAAGAACTAAATGACCAGATCAGACCAGTGAGTGAATTGCAGTACGGGAGGTGATACTGTGTACTGCATCGTTTAGTCCACGTATAGTGAAGACACAGTGAGGAGTTGTAGTTGTGCCACAATAAAGGAGACATGGCAAGAGGCAAGTTTGTAGTGTTTGCAAGCAGACTCTCTATCTTGCACCTGCTCTGTGTTAAGGGGCATGGAGGATATAAATAAAGGTTGACAAACCATGTTCTCGTACCAACTGTCGATATAATCCAACAATTTTCAACACAAATCCTTGTTTTTCACTGACGAGTTAAATGAGTCAACTTTCAATAAACATTATTTCTATTAACCAATCTCTGTAATGAGGGACTGCCTAAGGATGAAAACATGAAAACATTTATTCTATGAAAACATGAAATAAAACACCATTTTTTGATGGTGGTCCCATTGAAAGGATCAGTAAGATGCTTATTGTATGTTTCTGCAAACATATATCTAACACTTATTTCACTGTTTCATAGTCTCTTGAGATGACGCACCATGTAGGTCACACTGTGACATTAGTCAGAAGTGCTCTGACATTTGCAGACTGTGCTATTCGGAAGAAAAACAAAAGTGTTTTCTCACTAAGCCTGACCTGCGCTGTGCAACAGCTTGCTCTTTTGGTGGCCGCACCACAGGGGAAATTTTGCAGGGGTCAACTCGGGGCAGACACCCAGGAAGTTGAGTGACCTGTTTTTCACCTGTGTCATCCGTTCTCCCTTTTACCAGTTCAAGTTGAGTTTCTATGAGTCATTTTTTTCTTGGCACTGTTTTGTCTGCTTGGACTGTGAATAACTAGCATTTTTCAAAATATCGATGAAAACACAAATGATTAGATTCAGAGGGAAATAGTTTTACTGTGTTTTTCCTGCATTTCAAACATACACATAACACATAACTCTTATAGATCAATACAATACTATTAATCTGCATTTTAGTCAGTAGGCAACAAGTAGTTAATTTCAGTTTTTTGCAATAACTTGCGCGATAGCTTTGTGATCTCTGAAACCCATAAATCTCACCACATCATTTTCTGTATTTCAGTATATCTGGCAATTCAGCTGCGACTCCACTTGGCACTAAATGACTCTGAGGCGGTAAGCAGTATGTGTTTGGGGAAAATGAGGAACAAATAAAACAAGTAAACAAGTTCTCTGAGTCATCGATTCAATTCATTCGTTTTGAATTGCCACAGTTTCAAGACTAGAATGCACTACCGCTGCATCTTTTCCCTTCTACTTTATACCTTTTCCCCATATTGTTCGATAGACAGGTAGCAGGCAGAGAAAAAACATTTCCACGTCTCATTCTGGACTGGTAGCTCGGACTGTTGTTTACGTCTTCTTATTTATCTTAGTCACGTATTGTTTACCGCCTCAGAGTCATGCTGTATCTCAACATTTTCGCACAAATTCTATAAATGATGCTGCTTTCGGGGTACGAAGGCACATTCACCTGCGCGTTTGACCCTTCGCTAGTCGCCAAAGTCTTTCAGGAAGTTTTGACTACGACTGGAGCACAACAGAACTTGTAGACCTCAGAGATTTTGGACAGATATTGCATGTTATTTACACTCCTTATTCACTTTCACTTTCAGTGCGAGCAGAACCTCTTCAATGCGGTAGAGACCACATGTCTCTCTACCTTCATTCACATGTGCACGGGTGGCTTTTTGTCAACCTACCACATCTTTTGTGAGATAAGTGGGCAGTGTGAGTTAAAACACGCTGAAAAGCACCGGCGTCTTCCTTTCAGATTGGTGATTATCAGTGTTTAGAGAGATGCGCAGCCCCCCCCAACAGTAATGTAGCGCTGTCTTGTAAACTGCAGCTGATGTCATGCTCCAGGCACTGTTGGCAAAACAGCCTCGGATGAAGCCCTTATGCATGACATTGTAGCCGGCTTAGTCTCAGCGATTCATTTAATACCCCCCAGACAATGCAGTAAAAATGGCCCGCAGATGTAATTCCCAGTATAACACCATGTTAAGGTGATGCGCGCAACCTTTTTGCTAGATAAATGCTTTGTATTGGCCAATTCTTCCACTTCCTGTCCATGGGCTCTTTGACATTCTCCCCAACTGAAAATGTTTTGGGTGAATATTGTTGTAGTCACTCACAAATCTATCACAGCCTGTTTATAAGCAATACAGCTTACCAGAAATGTAGTTTTAAGTTTCACACGTGCACACACAGAAGCCATAAGTCAAATGAACATTACAGCTCAGTCGGCTCACTAACGTTAGCTAACCATAGCTAAGTGCAAACTCTCTGTTGTAGTAGGTGTGAATGGTGTGAATGTCCCAACCACTGTTCCCAAGTCATAAATCTTCCTACCCTACTCTCACTCTAACTCAGTCTGGAAAAACACACACAGCTGGTAAAAAGATATTTATAAAAACATATGTATGATGATTTCTCCTATATTTCTTCATTTCTTCATTTTTTCTTAAATCTGGCATCCCTGTGTGCACATAGGCATTCATTATTAATTCATTAAACAAGACTAATGTAACTGTATGATTCAAACAGTTTGCACTTTGAATCTCCTTCAGTAGCTTGGTAAAACAAGCTAACGCTAGTCAAACTGGCAACCACGGTCAATGCCGGTCTGTATTTCTCCCAGATTGGGTTGTAAAAAGGGAGATATAATCCAAAATCCCTCCAAGCTAATTTATTATACTTGTAAATCTGACTTGTAAATGCAGTGGTTTGTCCAAATATGTTTTACACACATTTGCATCAATTTACACAAATCAGTTTTGCTCAATCATAAATGTGCATCTGCTTGTATTTTTTTTATTTTTTTTTTATATATTTGCAGATGATGAATTTAGTCACTATAAATTGCTTGGAATAAAACCATCAGCTAAATACCTCAAATATAAACTGTAAATTAATGTAGAACAGACCTGGCATCAGAGAAACTGTCTGGTGTGGGAGAAAATCAATAGCTCAAAGTGGGAACGCGTACCCGGCCAGAAGACACTTGATTTGGCCACATTGACCGCAGAGTGAGCCAGAAATAAAACTGCTAGTGGCTGTTTATTGTTGAATGATGAAGAAAGAAAGCCTCAGTTGTTGCTTATTCAATTTGAATTATGAAGGAGTTAAACAGGGAGTGCAAATCAGGTTATATGTACACAACACCACTGCCAGGAACAGACCTAATGGTGATGATCACCATTAGATATAGCAAAAGACGAGGACAGCCACGGGACAATTAGACCAAGAGTCCTGGCAACAGGTGGGGTTGCAGGATTGCTTGTGGGTTGTAATGATCATGGCAGTAAACAAGAATATGACTCATGGCACGCGTGATTGCACACACCCACCCACACACAGACACACACACAATGTCTAGTACTACAGCCCAGCGTCTAAATCCATTTTCTTACTGCTGCCTGGTTTTGACAGCTCTCCCCACTAGAATAAATGTTTTTCTTTTAAACAATCACACGTGGATGCCCTTGGGCCAAAATGGCCCCCGACTAAATTTTAAATTACATTTGCTCTCGTTAATCTGAGGCTCACCATAAAAACCCCAGGTCAGACTGTGAATCGGCCGCGGTCACCGTGGCGTTCCACACTGGACCAATTAAAGTTATCACAGTGCAAACACTGCGTCATTTGTTTGCGGAGTATTTCACTGAAGTTATATTTGTCGCGTGTGGCGGTGCAGTGACCTCTGAATCGCACAGGACCTTTATAACCTGTATATGAACAGTCAGGATGGCTGAGATGGGAGGCTGGGTCTGCGATCAAGCTGGCAGCAAACATCCCTTATGAAGGACACGAGCAGCTGAGCAAACCATGCCAGCACTGAAACGCACAGATGTTCACTTACTGCGGCTCAGCACGTTTCCGCAAACGTTTGTGAGGGTTTTTTTTTTTTTTTTTTTTTCATTTTATTCCTTCTCCCACTCAGGGGATGGGCCGGTGCCAGGCAGTTAGAATAACCTCTTGTCATGTGCTTTGACTTCGGAGGAGTGAAGATGGCAGAGAAAAAGAGGCAGCGGGTGGGAGGACAGACCGGGCTGGTGAGGGGAAAACTCCTCAGAGGAGCTTCAGCCTCTCAACCGCACAGAGGGACAGGCGACCAGCACCAGAACACTGCAGACATTTTGATCAGGTTTTTTTACGGTGTAATGGAAGAGAAGAGAGGAGAAGAGAACAGAAGAGAAGAGATGAGAAGAGAAGAAATTGGGACAGAATAGAATAGAATAGAATAGAATAGAATAGAATAGAATAGAATAGAACAGCACTCACCCAAAGCCAGACACCATGCGGCAGAGGAGGAACATGCTGTAGCCTTGGACGAAGGAGGAGAGGAAGGCGAAGAAGCCATTGACAGACATGGCAATCAGCAGGCACTGTTTACGGCCCACCTTGTCTGATAGACCCCCCCAAAAAAAGGCTCCAAACATCATCCCCAGATACACAATGCTACCTGGGGAGAGAGAGAGAGAGAGAGAGAGAGAGAGAGAGAGAGAGAGAGAGAGAGGTGCTGCTGTGAAGTGATCTCGACCATCTGGACTGCAATACTAATTTGTTAGTGAAACTGCTGAATGGATAAAATATATTGTACTAGTATGCAGTCACACACACACACACACAGACACACACATTCAATTTCCACCAAAACCCTAGAGAATCAGTACCTGCACCGCCTACCTGCACCACACCTGGCACACGTTCATGTGTCAAGAGGATATCGACAATTTGACAATGATGTACCAAGTAACGTCTGCACGTCTGCACAGTTGCACATTTAAAAGAACTACAAATTGTCAAATCCACTTGAGAATGGTTCGCCGACCCTAAGGAAATCGCCCAATGTCCTCATGTGACCACAATATTACTCATTTGATCCCCGTAGTAGAAAACAGATAGCACCATATTTGTAGAGATCAGTTCACCACATGGTGCGTTCCACAGCATTGGGATCAGCTGCTAACTTGAGGGTCTTGGCAGGTCGAGCTAGGCAAACCTTTCTTGAGTGGATTTGACAATTCTGTTAGGCTGGTGTTTTTCAAGGCAGGCACTTACACGTGCACACACACAGACATTTCTAAGGAGATCATTTTCAAAGTGGCAATATCTTCTAAACGTGTAAACACATATCAAGCATAGGTGTCATTTATACACTCTAAGCACAACGCTATATGGACACTACATACACTACCCCTAAATAAGAGACCAACGTATCAAATCAAGGTAAATTCTTGGCGTGAACTTAGAGGTTTGTTCCGATGTTAGTTGGTCTGGCGCTAGGTAGACGTTGCATTCTCTACACACACACATCGGTGGAGTAAGAGAGCTTAGCCTGGAATCGGGTCTGTTATTATTTCCCAGCTATTGACAGAACACTGAGGTCACATATGGCACGGTTGGGATCGATGGGGCCGAGCTTGGCTCGAAGCACCGCAGACACACCTAATAGAGGCAACACACGAGACCGTGAAGCCACGACACCGGAGAACAACTCTGAACTGTGTTTTGACAGTCGTGAGGATGCAGTATTCCATTTCACAACTATAATGATGATATAGTCAATATGTCTGGGCTCAGATTCACTCCACAATCCACGGCAGGCAGTATCAGTATCAGTGTTTACCTCCTAAAACAAGGATTCATTTACCATTCGTTTGCTGCACACATAATGATGCTTCAATCAGAACTTTGTTTTTTTACACTGATGAGTGATTTCTTTGCACTTCATGTACCTATTGACTGGAATATAATGCTGATATAATATATTGTATATTTGTAAGCCCTGTCTCTAAAGCAGATTCCCCTTGCAGGATAATAAAGATTTGACTTTAATTCAATCCTGTACGACTCTGTCTCTTTTAAATTCTATTTCTTAAAGTGACTGAAGGGGAAGCAGAGCAGTAGTTGACCTCGCAGCCCTGCTTTTAAAGTCCAGCCCTTCTTCCTTACTGTCCACGGGGGAGTCAGGGTCATTTCTCTTCTTGTCCCCGCGAACATGCAGCAAAAAGGAGGAGGGGGGTTGGGGGTGTTGTCAGGCCCGTAAATAATCCACTTTACGCTACGTGCTAATAAAAATGCTAATGCGCGTGGGGGGAGAGAGACGCGATTGTTTGACGAGGCAGCGCCAGAAAAGAAAGCAGACAATGGAAAGGAAGCCTTCTCGTTTTTTCTTCCCCTTTCTTTCTTTCCCCCCTCCTCCGCACCACACTGTGTTTGAGGTGGCGGGACAGATATGCTGAAAGTAGTGGGTCTTATCGAGCCGCACAGACATGATGCCGAGCGCCGGTGATTCATTACAGGTGACAACCTCTGGATCTATCTATGCACAGCTACTGCAGAGAAGGCTCTCCTGCAGGCAGCCACTGTGTAGAGAGTACACTACCGCTAACTTAAAGAATCCAACAGTGTATTGTGTAAAACGCCGCAATCTCCAAAACCGATGACACCCTTTGAATGTCGTACAGACAAATAATGCATATGAACACATGCACTCCAGGAGAGGGTATCTGCTCACACCAGCTCATTTATTTTATGGCCTCTCTCGCGCTGGGTTGGTATCTGTAATAAAGGGGGGAGGGGGGTAATGGTGGCGACGACGCATCTGAGATGTGATTTTTTTTTCTGATATTGGATTTGTGATTTCCTGCAGGGTTCAAATGGAGGTCAGGGCATGCACCTTCCACTTGCCTCAAGATCACAGCTCTTGTCTCATACCCTACACTGTTGGAATCTAGTCTAAAGCAATGCAACAGATGGAAAATAGGGCGTCTTTTGGGAATTTGGCCTCAATGACAACCTGATCAACCATTCAGCCTCATACTAGCAACAGAAAATCAGAAACAGAAAATAAACTTGTACTGTTTGGATGATTTCACCCAATCTAAAAACATAATAGAGTGTATGTAAGACTTGAATGTATAGAAGGATCTCTTGTTAACTACTGTTGCTATCTATAAAGTCACACAACAAGTCTGTAAATAATGAGATATCAATACATCACAATATCTGAAAACATAAAAAGACATATGTTTGTTTGGTTGAAGGCTCCAACTGAAGGACATCCATCACATAATATGTGTCTTAAACACTTTCACTATCAAATCTGTCCTACAGAATCGGTGTGGGGCAATTTGACGACAGCCAAATCAAAATAAGTCAAGTCAAGTTGAACCTCTTTACAAGCAAGAGCTCTCTGAAGACGGTGTATGTGTTCTTTTCAACGGTACACCATGCAGCTTTCCTCTGCATCCAGGAGGATTACCTGAGCTAACTCTTAAGTCGTCTCCAGACACACTGCTTCTTTCTCACCGCAGCAATTAGCTCTTACGTGTAAGTGTAAATTCCCTCTCGACACCTTTCTGCTCTATTATTTCCCCTCGCCGCAACATGTCTTGGCATGGATGAGAGAGGAGCGCAGGCTGACAGAAAAACAGTCAGGAGAATCAACCGACTAATTTCCTCAACCAGAGCGTTCGGGACGTTACGTGAGAGCTTGAGGATTTCCCCCCGGATGAGGGATTTCCCAGAGGTCCGCGCGTGATTGACAGGTGGGTTACAGCAAAGAAAGAGAGCAGAGGAGGAGGAGGTGCCGAGGGAGGGAGAGTATACCCCTGGGAAGATTGCTGGTTGATCAAAGGGGCATTCCTCTGGTATTAATTACATCTACAGCTGGATTTCACAAACAACACACAACACTACTATCTCAGCTAAGTACATCTGCTGTACTTGTGCTCAGTGTACTATTAGAAAAAAGGATTAGGTCGAAAACCTCTTCCAACCCGGTGTCATGTTTCCATACTCACATTCACCCACTGATCCACAAGTCAGTTATCATGTGGAAAGAGACATTTTTGTTATTCACCTCTCTGCATCCCTTCCTCCACCAATCAACAGGCATTTTAGAGCCTGCCAATGTTTTGAGGGGTCACAAACAGTGGGTCAGTCAGGTGATTTGGTGAGGACAACAGCTAACAAGACGATGTAAGATGTGGTGTATATACACCAATTTATTTGGCCCCTGGTTGACTGAGGACACTGATGTAAATATGGCCTGCCTCACTATAGGGGCCCTGTCTGAACAAGGATGTTGAACTATTTGATTGAACCATATACACAGAACTATATGGCCGGCACTAACTAGATAGATAGATAGATAGATAGATAGATAGATAGATAGATAGATAGATAGATAGATAAAGGGCTATATAAATAAACTTGACTTGTAAGAGACCAATTGAAAATGATTCATCCCTTGAAGTTTTTAAGAAGGACATTCAGTGAAGTTCAAATCAACGTTCACTACTCTGACCCTGTCACTACTTGACTGTGACTTGTGATGATTTTTGTGTGATCATGTGTACATTTTACCAAAGCCGATGGTCGTAGCCGCAGGTATAACTTACCATTTATCTTTAGAGCCGCTCATTTTCTCACTTTTGAGATAATGTTAGTTCTCTATGATTAGTCAACATGCTATAAATGTTAGCATGTAGCACCGAATGACATTTGGGGACACATGGATGATTTTGGTGTTTATGTTCTCACCGGTTAACAGGCAAATTGACCAACGGGCCAGTCTCCCCAAAAACTGTGTGTATTCCTTTAACGTTTTTCGATTCAACATCATCACGCAGAGAGAGAGAGAGAGCGCTTACAAGATGCGCGCTGCTCCGACTCCATGCCCTTCACCAATCTAATTAATACTCCACACTACAAGAAACTCACAACGGCTCTCATAATCAGGCTGTAGGGTAACGGACTGCGACCTCCTTGCCTGGGCACTGTAGGGAGGATACGGCCGCTGATGGTGGTTTGTTGTGAGGGGGAGAGGTGGTGTTAGTTGAGGTGAATGTCGCTGTTCCTGGGCACTTTAATTAGCTAACCTCAGGCTCCAGCAGGCTCTATTCATCACTCCATTGTGGTGATGAAGTTCGGCTGTGGATGGTGTTTCTGCTCACACACACGGACACACGTACAGCGTACATATTCACACACAAACACACAAAGCAAAGGGGTTTGACCTCATGAAAATAGATATCAATTAAGCGAAGCTCCTGCTCCTCCACGCACACTTTTTTTTACCAAGCACCCTCAAAAACTTCAACTGTGTCGCAGGAAAACACCCTCAAACTATTTAGAGACAAATGTGGCGGAGGGAGAAAGGGAGGTAAAGGGATTGATAGGAAGTGCTGACAGAAGTGTGTGAAAGTCTCTCGCTCTCTATCTCTCTGTCTCTCTCTCTCTCTCCCTCTCTCTCTCCCTCTCTCTCTCTCTCTGGGGAGCTACGTGAGGCAGCCTAGCATGGCTAAACTGCAGTGAAGCACAATGCTGCAGAGATTAACTCTAGTCCTATCTTCAGATCGCCTGCATGGCTATGAGACACAGAGAGTGTAAGGGGAGGATTAAAACAGACGGTAACAGAGAGGAGAAGGGAGCAGGTAAAAAAAAAGCATCCCGTATCTGGATGGCATCACGTATGTCTTTGTTACTATGAAGAAAGCCTTTTTGGGAGAGAGACATTGTATTTGGAATTGATTAGGAAACCCTAATATTGCAAACTAATGAATGAATGAATAAGTACTTATATCACACCAAAACATTTTAAGTTCCTTATAATTTTGTTCACATATTGCCTGGAAATTAAACATATCAGCTTGTGAAAGCACCATCAAATGACCATCAAGTGAGTCAGCCCACAAAATCGTGATTCTCAAAGTGTTGCATGCGTGGGTACATTCCAAAAACTAGGCGATGACATAACTGGCTCTCCAAATAATGTTAGCGTAATATGCTCAAATATTCCCCTCACCAACAGAAAAATATCCTAGACTTTTTTGTACTTCATCCTTAAAAGCCTTGCCAAGTTTGATAATCTCTACTCCACTAGTAACTAAACTAAACTAGTATGTTGACATTTTAGATATGTTGGTGTTGTTTCCTTTTGCATATTTGAAAGATGATGAAGACAAAACATCTAACAGTATTTAATTCGGGCAAACAAATTTCAGACAACCATTATATCTTGCCTGTCGTTGTAACTAACAACTGCATAGATGATTCAGCTGACCAACACATGCTCTGACTTTTACATGCCAAGACTTTGAAGACAATCAGAAATTGTCCAAGAAAGTGTGTGACATGAAAATTTTGGATATACAGAATTTCAGCTAGTGGTTAACTCTACATAAAATTAAAAAAAATAGAGATATCTACAGATGTATCCCTCCTGTAGCCTTTGTTATATCATTTTTGCCATGGCTTTGTTAAGGCAAAGATGGAGGAAGAAAGAGGATGATCAGGTAGACCTTGATGGTCTTAAACCCTCAATTCTGATTGGCCAATCAACGCATTCAGAGGTCTGTTAGTTCTGAATACACAGCAGACTACCTTTTCACATCTAATGATATCACTCTGCAATCATGAACTCCATTTTTTTATTTTTTTTTTTATTTTTTTTTTTTTACTTCTAATCAACTTAACTAGCTACACCTTGTGGCAAAAAGTTACTCCAGACAAACACTAGGCTAACCAAAGTTACAAACATGGAAGAATTTTCCAATATTACTTTTAATTTAATTAATTGCTGGATAGAATCTTTGTTATTACTATAGTTACAGTTCTGCTACAGTGAAGCCATGCATGTTAGCTACAGACGTTTCTATGGTTACAGTTCTGCTACAGTGTAGCCATGCATGTTAGCTACAGACGTTTCTATGGTTACAGTTCTGCCACAGTGTAGCTGTGGATGTTAGCTACAGAAGTTTCTATGGTTACAGTTCTGCTACAGTGAAGCTAATGGATGTTAGCTACAGACATTTCTATGGTTACAGTTCTGCTACAGTGTAACCATGGATGTTAGCTACAGATGCTTCTATGGTTACAGTTCTGCTACAGTGTAGCCATGTATGTTAGCTGCAGACGTTTCAATGGTTACAGTTCTGCTACAGTGTAGCCATGGATGTTAGCTGCAGATGTTTCTATGGTTACAGTTCTGCTACAGTGTTGTCATGGATGCTAGCTAAATGTTGCTATGGTTATGTTGTTTTTGGTGAAATCTTGTAAATGTATTCAGCTTGTAACAAAATTAATTTAAAATCAATATTTTGCATCAGATTATTAATGTGTTTGGTAAGAAGAAATGCAATAAGCGGCATAATGTAAAGGAAGCCGGTCATTACCACCAAATAAGCCCCAACAGGTTGAATCAAGGCCCTGACTCACTGTATATTCCCTTACTTATTAGAAATGAACCACATCAAAACAAAGACTATCATAGTCAGCCAGGATGTATATTATCAGTTTCGCATCCTGTTGATTAACTTTTTAGTTGATTTTGTTCCTATGTACATATTCCTTAATCATTGATAATACATTTATAGTAGCTAATATTTAATATGTGAATGTGTGATACTGAGTGATGCTGATCATTTCCTAAATACTTAATCACTAGTTGTGTACCCTAAAGTCAGCTTTAAGATATTAAGTCACGCAATACAATTTAATTTAGAAAAGCCAACTGCCTACTGGATGATCTTCCTCTGCTCTCTGTCATTTTCTCTCTTTCCAGTCAGCTATCCATTAAAGAGGCCCTGAACCAATTAGAGCCACTGACCTTTGTAGAGAAACCATACTAAAGCTCCAATTAGGACCATGGTGCGATAGGGCTATTTCTGCACTTTCATCATTGACAAGAAAGAATATACATCGAGCTCTGGTGCCTGCATCAGTCTTTCTCTTCTCTCCCTCCTCTAGATTAGTTAGAATATGGGTGAAACCTCACTGAATAATTTTTGTCTTTGCGTGGAAATTATAATTGACTAACGAGTGAGTGAGAGAACACTGAGCATCGATATAGTACAAGTGAGAGAGACTATTTTGGGCATCAGTGAGATAAAAAAAAAAATGAAATCAAGTTACACACAACACACAATAAAACATACAGATAAACACACAAGATATCAGTGACACACACACGCACACACACGTTTCTCCCTAGTGTGGGCGAGATCCATCTAGCTTAAAACACCTCCTACTCATGTACCCAAATACCTGGTGCCATGACAACCCACTGGCAACACAATGAGATTACAGTTGGAAATGTCATCCAAGCTCCATGCCACACTCACTCTCACTCAGTTTCTTTATCTGGGCTATTTTAATTTATGTTAACTTACTTGTCAACTTACTGTTTTCCCCCATATTGCATTTGGTTGTCACTTAGATTCCTGACTGCCTTCGCTTGTCAACTTTTTTTGTTATTAAGAATAGAAAAAACACTGTATAATGTGGATTTGGCATCTGTATGTTGATGCAGGTATTGTAGTGAGATTGGAAATTGGTTGACAAGACAAGTTGGAAGCATACATCTGAACATACATTTAGTACTCAACTCACTGACCAAAGTGGTGGCACATACACAATAATTGAACATGGGTTCTCTTTCTCTCTCTATACACTCCGGTCCTTACCTAGCCATCCAGCACCAGAGTTGGGCACACACATGTCTGTCTCAGCGCTGGGCAGGACAAAGCCCACTACGAACACCTCCACGCCGTCGGACATGAGCGCCAGCCCAAGCACAAAGAACAGCTGCCACTGGAATCTCCCGTGGCCGCACTCCTGCATGATCAGCTCATACTGCTGGGCCAGCTCCTCCTCGTCCGCCTGCCTCTCATTTTCCAACTCCTTGCGGCCCTTCAGGCTGTCTGACACTGGGTGGCCCAGAGCCACTTGTCCGTCCCTCGGCTTTCCATCACCGGAGGCAGGCACCCCTTGGTACTCCCCCTCGTAGATCTCATCTTCGTCATCATGCCCCTCTGTGGCGTCACTGGAGGCCCCCTCGTCATCATCGGCCCCATTGCCGGTGTAGTGGCCATCTTGCTGGGTATAGGTATTGTGGTCATCCTCCTCTTCATCATCATTCTGGAAACGATTATAGTTGCGTTGAGTTGAGTACTCATCTGAGGCACGATTGACAGCTTTGTTGACCTTTTTGGCTGCATGCCTCTTGGCTTCTTTAGCGATGTCCTTGGCGCCTTTGACCAAGGAAGTCCTGTTGTTGTGTGTTTCATCCATCTTGACACAAGAATAATTGATACTAAATGTTTGTCTTTTAATTCAACCTTGCTGAGTTCTTATTTCACCAGGTCCAACGGAAATAAAGTAATTGTCATTTGACTATGTTTCTGTCTCTCTGTTCCCCAATGGGTCAGGATGTAAGGCAGTTTATTAGTTCATACGGTCAATATTGAAAGTCCAGCCAGTTGCCAGGGCACTAGTGATTAAGTAATGATCCGGTAGGATGGGACCAGCCAGAAACTGATGAAATGGAGACAGCTGACCTCCACTCGGATGGATCGTCAATACTGTCTGAAATCAATAGAGATCATCTGCCTGTGGAGAGAGAGAAAGAAAGGCAAGGTTAGATTGATTAAAAGTTTGAAGTTACAGTTACTTTAATGAAGCGTTTCTGGGCACAGAGGAACAAAAACTGACACAAAAACTTTCCACTGAAACCAATACAAATGACATTCTCCCATACGGAGTGGCAGCTCCTCCAGGAGAGATGGCTAACCATGCCTACACAATGATAGAGGAAACCTTGCTTTACAGGAAAAAGAATCTGAAAAGAATATGATTCATTGTGAAAAAATGACCATGGTGCATTATCAGACTGAAAATTGTCTGATGATTTCAAGCTTTTATATCCATTATTGTATTGCAAACTAACTTAATCTTAACAAACTTACTAACTATGGCTTGTAAGCTCAAAATAATTGAAAATAATGCTGAAAATAATTATAAAAAAAAAAAAACAGAACAATAAATTATTAAATTGTTGCTTGTTGGGTTGAAACATAAACTGGATGTTAACAGAATTAAATGAAGTACCTTGAGAAAATCAGCAGCCTCTTGCCTTTTAAATATGTTCTAATGTTCTTGAAATAATGTAACACAACCATGAAAATGCATTACCAAACGACCACTAAACTTGAGAGAGTGAATAAACATAAAAGGCTTTACATTGAAAATAAGAAATAGACTAAACAAACTTGAATGATCCGTTAACTAGTCCGCCAGCCAAACCAGCAAGCTAACATTGTAAACCAAGAGCAAGAGTTCCATTCAACTACAATTCTTCACTAGTGTGTGCAGGTATTTCTGGAGTATTTCAAGAACCCATCTGTATTTACTGTTCAAAATTCTATGACACACCGGTCAGGACCAACCATGGTGAACCACTGTGGTTCACCTATGGTTGCGTACTCAGCCCACCGCTCTGCTCTGTTCAGCCACGACTGTCTCCAACCCCGTCATTAGGTTTACTGATGAAATGAAGTGTGGTGACACTTCAACATGTCAACATGACAAAAGAGCTGGTTCTTGACTTCCCTGAACTCATCAAGAGGACCGCGGTGGAGAGTCAGCAGCTTTGAGTTCCTTGTTGCCCACCTCACATGGACCTGTAACAATTCTTCTCTGCTTGAGAAGGCACAGCGTTAGTCTGAAAAAAGTCCTGCTGTCCTCCACAACCCGACTTTGAAAGATGTATAAAAGAGACCATATTCTTTCGTGGGTGGTAGACGGAGGTGCGGAGGACCTTCAGAAGTTGGCACATCGGCCATTATCCAGGAGACGAAGGGGGTCCCTTGGTCAGTGATGAGGTCCTTGGGGATCCCCACCCGGGATGACAGCACGATCAGCTGGCTTTCCAGCGGTGGCTCCAGTGCCGAGTCCAGCCGTGGGGAACAGCCGTTCTCCCGCCGGTTGGAATACATGTCAGCCTGTATGACTGACCCCCCTGAGGGCTCTCTACTGTGACTCTGGCATGGCCTCTCACTAGACCTGTCAACACATCAGGCCTCAACCGTCTACTGCCACACCACAGACTGCTGACAGCAGCCACCAGGGCCAGACACCATTACAGCGGCAACACCAGAGAAAGCTTGGGTCATCACATAACGATAACACTCCAAACTCCTTACTTAATAATTACAGAGGGAATTACCACTTCAGATGCTTCAAAAAGCATCTGAAGGGCATCAACATGACTTGAAACAATGATAAAATCAAACGTCCATTGCCAAATATCTGGCCTAAACATGTTTTAACCAATCTCCATGCTTAAAGGAACATTCCTCCTTGGATTAACCAAGAACTGCAATCACTAAATAACGCTAGTAGATAAGTGGTTGAAAAAGGCTGTGTCTATTTCTGGAAATAGTTTTCTGTACGAGTCCAAAACAGTAACATTGTACGTCATTATGACGTTTTATGTTCCTAATTTCCAAAGACTGCAACGGGTATGTGAGATGGAGAGGAGGGCTTTCACCAACTTTCTCATTCTCCGCTCCCTGAGTTTTCAAGGACGTGTTTCGTCTGATGTCTGGAGCTGCCCACATCCCATCTGACGATTACATGGATGAGCACAACTTTTGTCATTTATTAGGAAGCAGATGTACAGTTGTATGTGTTATGGGTCCATAATCGTGTAATGTTGCTTTAATGCTTATCAATGGTATTAAATGTCAAATTAAAATTGAATGTTTATGTTGCAATATCACTGTCTCTGAATGTTTATTGTCTTGTAAAAATCGTGTTAACTTGTTTTGTTGACCCCAGGAAGTATAGCGGTTACTGAGGCATCAGTTAATCCTAATAAATAAATAAATAAATAGATAGATAGATAAAGAAAGAAAGAAAGACAGAAGCCTGCCATAATCAGACATTTCTATGTGGTTTGGATTAGCCAAGGCAGAGAAGTGTGTAGAAAGGGCACTCAAATGTCATTTCAACACTGCTTTGTCATGACACAATGCAGCCATATAGCGATGCGATATATGGTCATGTCTATTAGAGAAGAAAAAAGAAACCACAGCTGCATCCTTTCGAGGTTTAACATGCTATTAGTATCTGCTAAGTGTGTGTCCCAGGAGTGGAAAGTGAATGCTGGGCTGTTGGGACTGGGTTGAGTGCCCAAATAGACTGTGGCAGGTTGATGTATGGTGTTTCTGCTCACCTTTTGCTCTCCAGGATGAGATAAAACATCAGGAGGGATCTGTCATGTGAACGTAAGCACCGGGAGCTCCACAGCAACCTAAACCAGCCCAGGAGATTTTGGTGCAATGCAGCAATGAAATGAACTAGAAAAAGGCGTTCTAACTAACTTTGTCTTTGCGCATGAAGAGACGATGAGGCCTGCACATGGATGCTTCTAACCACCGAGCCAACCAGCAAAAGCAGCGGGGCACTCCCACCAACCTTCGGGAACATAAATCCAACACCTGTAGCTATCAGGATTTACACTGCATCAACAAATACTGCCATGAGATACATCAAATTACTTGGAAGGCAGAAAGGGAGCAGTTTTATAAGTTGTAAAAGTCGATATTTTGTCGAGTTTTTTTATAAAATTCAAAGAAATATGCTGCAAGTGACAACAAAGAAACTGGGAAACATGATCATAACAATAACATATCCAATCCCAAACCTTGCTTTCTTCAGCCATTGCAGTATTTCAATCTTTTTAGAGGAATGCAGACACTAGTAGGCTACAGCTCTAGAAATTTTCTTGCTTTATTTTCTTTCTGTCAACACAACGCCGCCCACATCACCTAACACTCGAGTTGCACCATTTCAGAAAGGCTGACAATTGCTACTATATTTTCTCAAAGAGGGTGACTACCGTGCAATTCTCACATCGTCACCGTCGTCAGCATCATCGTCGTCATCCCCCCTCTCATCACCATCTCAAATAACTCAAATCTTTCCTTCGCTATATGTATTACATTCGGTTCACAATATCAATACCTGCCATTTCCCCAGCACCCTCACTCCCCACCCAACCCACGTATGCATTCACAAGCTAACTCTGCCACCAATTGCACCCTTATAGTATATAGCAAAACAAACTAGGTCTGATCCTTTTGAGGTCCCTTAGGGATCGTGTGCGATTCTTGTGCATGGATCCCACAATATACAGTGCTTGTTCCCTCCTCAACGTTTTACATGCTCCATTTTTCATATTGCTGAAACAAGGCTAAGAGAAGTAAACGATAGGAAAACACATACTCTGAGTATCTCAGAGGAGGCAGCCGTCTCTTAATGTCCTCCACAAACTTCCCCAAAACTCATTTGCAGTGATGCAGCCTCCTGAACCGAACGCTTGGCGTCTGAGAGTCGGGGTCAGACTTGGTGATCGACCTCTTGATAAGCTCTGAGAGTTTCTGCACCAAATGGCCTAGGAGAAAACAGCCAATCAACTCCTTCACTCCAAACGCTGAGAGAACCTTTGCAATAGAGGAAACATGAATACTGGCGCGTGGCAGCTTTCTTCCCTCTATACTCTTTTCTGCTCTTTCTCCATGCCGCTGTCTCTCTCATCCCAGTGTGCCAGGAATAGAGATAATGCTTAAAAAGTCAAACTATGTCGAGCCCCTGTTTTAAGTAACCTACACACTGAATTCACACATGCACAAACACACTGCTGATGTAAGAGATATATACGGCTAGGCGCTAAGTCAGTCACACCCAAACACAAAGTCAACAAACCCAAAGAACATACTCTCACGCCGCAACCGTGCCTTTCTCCCGTACACAGGCAACCTAATATCTTTTATGATTCCTTTTATTTCTTTTTGATGGCAACTCCCTTCGCCCTGTGCTGTGATGCTGTGATTGGGGTTATTATAACAGCACCCTTATGATGTGATTTAAGCAATCAGCAAAAAAAATCCTGCTAGCTCTGAATCAGCAGTCCACTGGGTGAGAAGCAATGATTTCCTCCCAGTCGTGCTGTCATGGCCCGCTGACGCCATCCAACCGCCTTCATTAATCACACACACACACACACACACACACTCAGGTGTACACTCTGGGTCCCCCGTTATACATGCATACAGTATTCTGCGCAATGAACAAAATGGAAACAATACGTTCTGCAGGACATGGGAATTCGCATTCTAGAAAAGTATTGCGCAAATCTGACTGAATAAAAAGGAAAAAAAAAAGAAGAATGCGATGTTGGAGGTAGGTTGGGGAATGACAATGTAAACAGTGAATAGTACATGCAAGTGTCATACACCATTAGAAAGATAAGATCCTGAGAATGCATGTGACAGGCCACTTCACAATGTTGTAAATGCAAAAAGCAAGTGGTGTGTGAGCAGAGCCCTGCGGCCCTTCTGCCATGCCCACAGATGGCTGCAGAGAGCGTTTGCTAATGCGGCGTGCACCTTGTGAGAAAAGGCGCTAGGCAATGCAGATGCTACACGAGCGCGGTTCGGGCATTGACAGAAATGAGGCGGAACATCCCATGCAATCGCACAACTTCATATCAGTTCTACCCCCCCCCCCCCCCAAAACCAAAACAGATTTCGGGCTACTTCGGCAAATACAAGACAGAAAGACAGAATTTGTGTTCTTAATTTTTGGACATTGAGCTCAGAGTGACTTTGCTAAATCCACATAGAAATGTAAGAATGTATGAGACAGATAGCTAAAAAAACAAAAGAGAATCAAGCTTACAAAAGCAGCAGGGATGCTTGTTGTGAGAGAATAGGCCCGTTAATAATCATCTCCTCTCTTTCTTTCTTTGTATTTTCATATTTCCCTCTATGTAACATTGTTTACTGTCCTCGAATCCTCTGATAAGGTGTAAAGTACCTGTTCTGCAAACAATGCATCACTAAGAAAAGGACTAGAGGCTCACAGAATGCCACATACGTTAAAACTAACTTAACAAATCACCTATACAAATAAATGGATGTAGAATGTGAAAGGGTTTGGACCATTAGTTGGACCATTCCTAAGGTCAATTATGTCACAAGCAATGTTGGGAGTAGCATAAATAATAATATTAATAATATTATTAGTTGTATGACTTATCGTGTTATATAATGCGTTACTTTGAACTGGCTGCTTGCTGTAATGCGATGATGTCTGTGTGGGTTCACCGACTGCTGGAGCCTGGCCAACAGCTGCTGGGGTTCCTCTGTGGATGCCTTTTGGTTTGACGGTACCTCTGTATGAGAGTGTGTATGAGTGTGTGTGTCTGGACAATCAGTAAAATGGTTGATGAAAAATAAAATGTTGTATATTTAGAGGGTTTTTTTTTGGCATTTTGCCTTTTTGTTTGACAGTCAGTAGAGAGAGACAGGAAAGATCAGGTGATGACATTCGTTTTTTGCTAATATTTGTTATTTAATCCTCAGTTAGACCCCATCAGAACATCGGTGAGTAAATTGTGATATTTGTTCATAAAACGGAAAAAAAGATTATTAGTGTTGCTGGGAAACCTGGTGCACTGGTGTTTTATACTCTTATTTCAGTCCACTTAGGTTAAGCTGATGAAGTGGTCACCCCCTTTTAGATATCAAGAGCATGAGACCTGTGGAGATGCAGCGAAAGCCTCACTGACCAATATGTGTGTATGTCAAGACTTCCTTACTGTAATGAACTTAATTTGAGGAAATCCCACTGCAGGCCGTTTTACATGCCTCTTAGTAAACATTAGGTTTATTTCTGGATGCAACAGTAGAGAATTGAGCCCTATTAAGCACACAGTTGAGGAATAATAAAGTACAACAGAGGCAATGAAAAAGTGAATAAACTATAACGACTCCTCTGTTAGACACACTACAGTGCGTGAGTGTTCGTATGTGTGTTTCTGTGTATCCCAGGATATATCTCAGGCCAGGAGGAACATCTTGGCTCCATCCAAGGTCAACCCTGGGAAAATGATTGAAGAGGATCTAAAAATCCTCTCGACCAGTAAGAACTGGGTACAGCTCTGGCATAACGCAAACCGAGAGTCTGTATGTGTGCAGCTGAGATGCTGCAGAAAGCTCTGGGGATATGCACGTGGGGGATACCCCCAGTTCTGAGTGGCCTATAATGATACTGCCTCTCTCTCCTCTATCCTCTTACATTGCAGGGTATAGTAATGAGCTGTGACAATTCATGCCCTGGTCCTGGAAGGGTGACATGTGGTGCAGACCCACGCAAGCGGTAGCTGATTTGCTGATTTCAACCAGTCACAAATACTGCTTTTTGTGTTTAGTTTCCAATCACATAAATGAATCTGAGATACCAAGGAGCGACAATGGATAAGGGCTTTCATGGACTGAATAGAAGTCTGGATTATCTACTCCATAACTCTGTTCAGCTAAAGCAAATATTGAGGTATACAGGCCCAAGGCAAACAAGGTTAAGGACGTGGATGTTTGACAAATATAAGTGTCCAAACCAAGCCACAGCCTATTCAGTCTGAGAATTGCCTTTGAACCAAACACCTGGCCAGGATTTCTCAATGTTTGATTGAATCAAACTTTCCATTGCACATCCTGGGACAGTTTTATGCAAAAGTAATCTTCCCACTTCCCTCCTCTTTATTCCTCTTCATGCACCATGACTGCAGCCCTTACTGCTGCTCTGTCTGCCCATACTGTTGATCCACAGCCTGAGCACAGACCACAGACCACGTAAGGGAAAGAACATCCATCACCGTAAGTATTTTGACGCAAGTCGCGTCCCTTAATGAGATTTCGGGCTGTCCTGCTGGGAATCAATCCTCCCCGTGAAGCGGCGGCATATATACAGTAGATGACTCACAGTGATGACTATCCACACAGCACCGAGCACCGACTCCTGGTTAATGAATGGATCTGTTCTATCTGCACAGCTGTAGACTCCCTCTGCCTTTATGTGCGCGGTAGGCGTAGGACTGACGGGAAAGCTCGGGGTATGCCTCCGCCGACCCGGATCTGTGCGCACCGACTCCCCCACGGTGATTGATCACCTCGGATTTAACAGCCCAGAGCCTCTCTCATACCCAACTCCCCCACCCCCTCCGGGTAAAGTCAATACATT
Source organism: Hoplostethus atlanticus (assembly GCA_034670405.1). Classification (NCBI taxonomy): domain Eukaryota; kingdom Metazoa; phylum Chordata; class Actinopteri; order Trachichthyiformes; family Trachichthyidae; genus Hoplostethus; species Hoplostethus atlanticus. Next base: position 265,753 of record JAXDDX010000288.1, on the reverse strand, counting down.
GCTAGTTAAATCATGTGCAACACATGTCCTCTGTGCAAGAACCTTTCATGCATTCCTCAAAAAAACTTGCTAACTGATATTATCGAGGTCTTTATCCTCGTCAAGTACATGAGTTCATGAACACATCTATGGCCAAATGTAGTTTAAGGGCTGTTTGCTATTCAAAACACAGCTATAACTGATATAGTGTTGGACAACTTAGAAACTTCACCAATGTAAACTTTCACTTCAATCGTGCGCGCGGGGTGCTTCATAATTGTATTACCACTGGGCACAAAAACATTATCACTTCAATTATCAGCTGCATGATGGCTACGTATCAGATTTATCCGCGATCCCTTATTTCCACTTGGTAGATTCAATGAAGCAAAACGATGAGATCCGCGGATACCGAAACCATCTTATGTTACAGGCTGCTCAAAGCGACGTACAGAGGCAGATCAAGTTTTAGTTAGGCGTGATTTTTTTTTAAATTACAACTCACCGTCTGGAGGGGACGAATTGCATCGTAGCGACCTAGATGTGTTTGGAGAGGCCGATTCCCTTCTCTACGCGCTGACAGAGGTAGTAGGCATCGCGCCGAGATTTCGTTTTTCTTGTCTCCTTCGATGCAGCGGTTCCTCTGCAGCAGTCCAAGAAAGAGGAGAGAGGCTGAGAGACTGAGGGAGGAGGGAGGTGCGTGTGTGTGCGTGTGTGTGCGTGTGTGTGGCGGGGAGGGGGGAGTTGGAGCAAAGGGAAATTGAAATCAATAGAAGGCCTATATCCTACGGACAATAGCCCGTTATAATGTAACTAGCGAGTCTAGCGAGCCTGATGCAGGATGGTTGCCAGCATCACAGACTCCAACGTTTATAGGCTGAAAATAAAGCCGTTGAAGAACAAAGACGAGTAGGAGTGAGGTCTGGACTTCTGGCTCCTCGGGAGAAGTTGACTGAGGAATGATTCAGCACCGCGGACAGTTCCTCGATCGATTTATGGCCGTGAGGAAAGCGCTCACTTCATTTGAGACATACTGATCATACTGTTTTGGTCAAATGCAACAACGTCACCAACAATCAAGGCAGGAACGCAGTCAGAAAATAAAACATCATGAAAGGAAACGATGGGAAACGACAAAATATCGTGATACTGAAGGCTATTTATGATGAAATACTTGTTATCTCATGTGGCTAAAACATCAAGCCATTCCCTGCCTTGTCATGGTTTTTATTGTCCAGTTATGCTTTCAGAAATAATTAAATGAAAAGTTTCTAAATATAAAAAAATGTACTAAAACATTAATACAGAAAACAAAAAAAATAAACGTCTATGACCAAAATGTAAAAAAAATAATAATAAAAAAATCCTAAATGTCTAAGACAGCACAGTACTGTATATATTTCTTTTTTTATTTTGCCTAAACATTAAAGCATGTGTGCACTTGTGCAAGGGTGCAAGTGTCTGTGTGCAGTGTGTGCAGGCATGTATGTGTGTGAGCATGTGTGTGCGTGTTTCTGTGCATGCGTGCACCATGTGTCTTTGTGTTTGTACCATTTGGAGGGTGCCAGTCAGTGCCGAATTAATCACAAAAAGTTTGAGGCTAGAAGAGTTCCATGGGGACTTCTGGGCAGAAAAACCAATCCTCAGAAAGCCCTCCTATTCTGCATGGCTAGAGAAGGGCCATTATAAACTCCAGTGAATGAGTCCTCTTCTCCTCTGCTCTCAGAAATAACCATTACGGGAGAAATCTCAAGGAGTGAGGAAGGAAGCCTGGAAGGACGTCGCTTTTACGAAATCAAATAAAAATGCAAATACATTTGCATTTCTATCCAGCAGCTGCTGTTTAATTTGAGGGATGAAATGAATGAAACCAAACACACACAGTGTACAGCGCATGCACATGTGTAGGCCTACACACAGGCACACGCACACAAGCACGCACACACACAACACACACATACACAAAGTCCCCCCCTGCCACTAATTGATGTGAGCTCTTTCGCCATGTCAGAAGTCAGGCTTCGGGCATCTGGTCAGAGATTGCATCCTCATACAATTTCTTATTATTAACATGCCTTCTAGGTATCGCCCCTCATGCACATTTCATCTTTCTCTTTCTCTTGAACTTTCATGCTCGCATGCAAAAATATGTACTCATATGCAGGATGGGGGTAGGTGAGTGGGTGGATGCAAAGAGAAAGAGCTGACAAAAGGAGATGAAGAGATTTCTGTGTGCTTATGAGATGCAGGGCCTGAGGAGGGACAGTTGGAGACGTTTTTTTATTGTGTTCATACCAATGTTAGACCAGAGTGTGTGTGTGTGTGTGTGTGTGTGTGTGTGTGTGTGTGTGTGTGTGTGAGAGAGAGTGAGTGAGTGAGTGAGTGAGTGAATCTACCAAATTAAGGACATTTTTTTCTTTAAGGAGCTAGAAGCTTAGGATTTGGGTTCAGGGTTAAGACTAGAACTAGATTTAGCATTAGGTTTAGATTAAGGTAAATTTAGGGTTAGGATTAGGGTTATATGTATTTCATACAGGACCATACTTCAGTACTTGAGAATTAATTTGACATTTTTGCAATCCTCTCCAAACCTCTCAATACTGTGGCCTTGAGGCAGTATGTTTAGATGATATACTCAAAACTTGTTTCAGCAATTTAGGTGGATGTGTGATATGGAGTTTAATTGATTTCTAATTATACGCCTTGGTGGGCGCATAATTTCATGCAAATAGGTGTGAAAAACAAAGGGGGTTGTTAGCAAGGTCTGATTTAGAATGCATCAGAATGCATTGCTTTGTTTTCCCTATAATTACACACTCCACTCATCTTTCTGCTCATACTTTGCACACACACACACACACACACACAACACACACACACACAAACGCACCTCTGAAAAATGAAAAATGTAACTTGAGTGGAAGATAATTACTTGTTTTCACTAAAACTTCCAAATCATTTTCAGTCACTGAATAAGATCAACTCAAACCATTAAACTCACACAAGCTAAGACACAAACTAGCTTCTAGGTAAGCTCTAAGCATTTTATTAAGAGCATTAGTATTACTGCACTTTATTAAGAGCATTAGCATTACTGCACTTTATTAACAGCGTTACCATTACTCCACTTTATTAAGAGCAATTGCATTTATTAAGAGAATTAGCATTACTGCCCTTTATTAAGAGCAATAGCATTTTATTAAGAGCATTAGCATTACTGCACTTTATTAAGAGTGTTAGCATTACTGCCCTTTATTAAGAGCAATAGCATTTATTAGCTTTACTGAACTTTATTAAGAGCATTAGCATTACTGCACTATATTAAGACCATTAGCATTTATTAAGAGCATTAGCTAGATTGCTTTTTCTGATGACATAATTGAGATCTCTATCTTAGCAATTCTATCTGGAATTTCATCTTTTTACTTAATCACTAAACATTAATCAGTCATTTAAACCTTCAGACAGAAGAAATAATCTAAAAATGATCCTGAATGCAACTGCTTATTCAGACCAACACACTACAGTGGATTGAGCCGTGGCTTCCTGTTTTCACTTTAACAGGTCTCTCGTAAAGCTACATAAAAGGGCTTGTGAAGGTGGAGATATCAGTGCGCTGTGTTAAGTAGCAAGACAAACAGCCCTCTGGAATAGCCTGGCAGGTTAAAGCAAGGTTAATTACATCTCTTAACACACAGGGGTGAAGGGTTGCAGAGGACGAGAGTGCAGAAGGAGGAGAGGAGGGGAGCAGTTCAGAGGGGTGGGTATGGTCAAAGAGCGACAAAAGAGTTTCAAGAGTTCAAGAGGCAAGGGCCTTTCTGAAAAGGTTACAGAGAGTCATGGGTGTCACCATGATCATGATCATCATCATCCTTAACATCATGATTATCTTCTCGACTCCAGATCGAGACTCAATCAGACTGTTTCTTTTTGTCCTGATTCTCCAGCTCTGTCCAGCTGTGAGAGCAATATTCTCTAGCTCTAGCTGTTAGAAGCAGTCCTCAGAAAACAGAGTCTCTACTGGAAATGTGAACGTGTCTTTGATGTTTCTTTCGAGTAGTGCCACCATGCTCCTTTATAATAGCGGCCCTCAATACAGCTCTTTGCGGCACCTAAGTACGGCAACGTTTGTTTCCGTGTCTGTGACGAAAGAGGAGCAATGCAGCAATGAATGCTTTTCATCAGTGGTCATGCTTGAGCAGCATCAACTACGTATAGCGGAGGATGAAACAAACCCAGTCAATTAGCAAGTGAAAATGCAATTTTTTGATGTCTATTAATTTCCTATAACCTGGAAAGTTCCATGCCAACAGCCTGAGTTGCCTTCGCCCCTTGATCTTTTATGTCGTCACATTTCTAAACCCCAAAGGAGAGCAGATACTTTTGTCTACAAACCTGCAAATGCCAAAATGTCAAGTCATTTTTCCTCCATAGAGGGGAAAAAATGATGCAAGCACTGGTTCAGAGGCAAGAGGTAAAGGCTGGATGATTAAATAACTAATGAGAGCATCTTTCACTTCTGTGATTTTATAGCGCTCTAATTTTAACCTAGTGACTAATGTGACTTTTATGTTTTCGATCTCTATAAGTCCTGATTCCTTGGTGCAATGCGTGTAGGCAGCCATATTTGTGCATTATGACACTTGTGGCTTTATATTATGGTTCGATTACATAGAGGAGAAGGTAATCTGTAAGCACACAACAATCCAAAAACAGCATATAATTGTGGGAGTATAGGAAATACATTTTGTTCATTTTATCATTCACTTATTTTCTTCATCCTGTTAGAATATTTGACTATTACATAATCGTCCTCTTCAGGAATTCAAGTGGAGCCTCTCCATGCAGGATACAGTATCACAATGCAACAGCCTATTTTCTGAGCAGTGAAAGGACCATCTCCCCCCCCTATGACTTGAGCCTGATGATGTTGGAAAATGCTCTAGGACTCTAACCTCCCTCTCTTTGTTTGCCCTCTCTCCTCGTCACAGGAGCAAATGGAAGACAGGAGATGAGGGAAGGGAGAGAAATGAGAAAAGACGAGCAAGCCCGTCCTTGGGGCTCTCCGCTCTTTCCTTACAAAATCCAAGAACCGCAGGAGGCTCTTAGCTTAATGTATAACCTCCGGTAACAAAACTACTGTAGCACTCTGTCTCTGTTTGTGTGTGTGTGTGTGTGTGTGTGTGTGTGTGCATGTGTGTTCTTGTGTTTGTGAGTTTAGTTGTGTACACTGAAAAATGATGTGCGGGTGTATAGCTGGTGTCATTTGCAGGCGTGAGTGAGTGTTGTCATGTTGTCAAGCTTAATGCAATGAGGCAAGAGTGGGCGGCAATAGCTAGGGCACATCAATCACGGCAGGATATGATCACACTCGATTTATTCACTTGACCTATGGACAAATATGGCTTTTGTGTTGAGAATACACAAGAGGTGAATAACACACAAAAGGTAAGCCGCAAGACTTGGGAGACTGCAGCATCCTTGTAGTCATTTTAAACAGCAAGGAGAGAAAGAACTGAAGGAGTGTAACAGCGGAGTAAGGGCATGACATTGTAAGCACAATACTGTATTCCCAGCACAGTGAGTACACAACTGGGCCACGGGGGTGCACCTTCCAAAGGCATTAACAGTGTTCCCCCCATAGATTTTCTCTTGACAAGAATGTAAAGACCTCTGAAATATGTGGTGAGGCTAACTATTACATAGATCAATACTATGTAGTTCACTAGTTTGAGATCCTGCATCATAAGAATATGAGATAAGGTATGGAGAAAGTGAATGCTTGTGCAACATCTTCTGGAGTGAAGTCAGCACGCCATCAAGGCATGTAAAGCGTGGGAGGGATAGAAGATGAGGGGCTGCATCGAGGGTTTGCAGGTGGGATGAAGAGGTCAGTCAGGGAAAACCCACACTGGCAGCGGGGTCGCCTTCAGAAGGGAAAGAAGGGGAGTCAGAGCAGAGGAGAAAACAGGTGGGATGAAGAGGATGGAGGCCTGGGAGGCTAAGATGAGAAACAACATTTGCGGTCCCACCAGGAACACTGCTGCAGCATCCCCTGCCTGCCCAGGGGCCTGAGGTAAAGCTGGAGAGGTAGACCTTTCTATTGGGAGAAAAAATGCACCACAGGGTATGGAGATATAAAAGGGTGGCAGCCAGGGCTGGGAGAAAAAAGCAACTGCTACCCAGTGAGGAAGAGGGCCAGCAGGGGGTTCAGCAAAGCTTCCTGTTCTTCAGTAAGTGGTTGGGCAACAGACTGTGAAGCCGGGGAGTCCCGAGCCTGGCCAAGAAGAGGGGAAACCAGAATCATGTTCCGTGAATGAGGGAGCCAGAGGAGAGAAGATTCATCTGTGGGTCCATAGAGTATGAGAGTTGGGGTGTTGCAAGATAAGGATTATGTGTGAAAGGTGAGTAAACAGAGGTAGAGAGAGAGAGAGAGTACGTGGTGATAAATGGGAAGTGTGATGATTGGCTGGTTGGAGAATGGGTGTGACCAGCTTTCCCACCAGGTGAAAAAATTGGTTTGCAGAGGACGCTATGGGGAAAGTAGAAAGACAAAATATGAGAATCTCATGAACTACAATGTATAGTTTATGGCACTATGAAAACATAAAAGCAGCTTCTCAACTCACTTGTGAGTTGAGGTTTAGGTGTTACAGGTGGCATGTTATGTCGTCATGTGACCATCCAATCACTCGTGATGTCTTCTATAGTGTAGTACGTATTTTATAGGCCAGGTTTCTGAGTGTGAGCTGTAAAGACGCCCCCCATGTTTGCTGCAGCGGGCATCTGTTGTTGGATGCAAGGATGCAAGAGTTGAATCATTCAGATGCTGAGCTGAACTAGTTGCTGAGGGCAAATGTAGGAAACTACACAGCTGCTCTCCCCCATTTCTCTCCCTCGCTGTCACACACACACACACACACACACACATACACAGGCAAACACAGGCGAAGAAAGTGTAGGAGGTGGGCTATGGTGTCCCATACTGCACTCCATAATTTGTCATCTTCCATTAGGATGGAGGATAATAGATGGATAGTGACAGTGATGTTAATTGCTTTCCCCCCCTCCCTGTCAGGCAGAGGTTGGGTAAAAAGAGAGAAGGAGAGATGGAAAGAAGACAGAGAGAGGGGTAGGGATGGATGAGAGAGTCCGCCCCCCTCTCTCTGATCCGGGAGATGTTTAGTCTTCTTACCATACATTCGTTTTTGCAACCATAGAGGAATTGCACCACTCTGTCCCATGCCCCATCTTTCTCTCTCTTCCTACCCTGCCCTTTTCCTTCTCCCACATTCTGTTTTTACCTCCAGTCCTGTCCACCCAGTTCAGTTGAGCCTGGCCAGACAAATTAATCTTATATCAGTGTGTGTTCCGGTGTCTCTAATCTAATTGTCTTATTGCTGCTCCTCTGCAGGGCTCCTCTGCATTTTCCAACCCAGGGGGAGAGCATATCGCCCCCTGTCCCTCGCTCCAACACTCATTCAATTACCAACACTTCACAATCCTTACAAAGGGGAGGGTGAAAAAAAAAAACATCAGTCAATTTCAAGTTCAAGTTTTGAAATAGAAGGGACAGGTGACTTTTGCCAAGAGAGCCATGTTATATTCTTTGAACAGGAAATAGCCCCACAGTTGTGGCCAGTGTAAAGTCACCCCAATCTGCATCTAAGCTGCTTCAACAGTGATGAATTTCCCAAGCAATTCCTCTTGGAGATGGAATAAAAGTGCAGTGGAAATGCAGCAGACGAGTAAAAAGGTGGAACTATTATGACGGCTACATCTATTGCTGAACTGTACTGCACTCATGAAGTTTTTAGGGATCAAACTAGGTTTTTTTTTCAGCAAAGTAGTTTTGGAGGCACAGCGGTTGTGTTGGTGGGGTTGATGGGGTGAGGCTGACAGAGAGGCAACTGAAGCTCATGCAGCCTAAAGGTGAGTTAGTTTATTACCAGCCTCAGAAGGCTGAAGGCTGTAGATAGAGACAACAGTGTTGAGGGTGATGTAAGGGTCTTTTCTTGTTACAAAATGAAGGACATATTTTGTCAGAGATGAGGCAATGTTTTACCCAGCGAATGAGAAAAAAAACATCACACCACAATACAGCACTGAGCCGCTTGTGTTTTCTGGTGGCGCGGCTACTCTTTTGTTTCAGCAGCAGACAGAGAGACTGCATAGTCCACAACAAAAAAAAGAGTCTAGCTGTTGTCTTTTTATGGGATGTGTTTCTAAACCTGCTGGAGCGCTGCAGCCTTTTTTTAAACTGTCACAGAAGTAGTGATGACTGCGGCATGCTCCTCGGTGGCTCTTTATGTCTTCCTGACATAGGTGTGTCTAATGAAACTGAAAACCCCCTTTGGGGCGGGGTGGGAGGGGTGGGGGGGGGTTGTGGCTCACCATGGTGACTGATTATCAGTTGGGGTGAATAAAAAAAACAGACCACACATTTGCAGAAATACTTTCACCTTGAGAATACACTAAATAAACACAACAATACCATTACTATATATAATATCAATTATAATTGTATTTTCTTTGCATTTTCAAATGAATAGACAATCTTTGGCTGGATTCAGGAAACATAGCTTGGTGAAGAACACTGCACATCCCAGGGTGAAATATGGACCACAGGGTGACAGCATGCACTGTGAAGCACTGACCGGCGCTCACAGGGACTCGCACTTGATTTACTGGCTTAAGGAGACAGGGGATGGGACAGATGGATGGAGGATGTGAGGGGAAAGAAGAGGCTAGAAACAGAGATTGCCGATAGGGAGGTAAACAATGTGGGGGTATAGAAACCAGAGCAATATATAACGTCGAGCTTGGAAGGGAGAGGCCCTTGTCATCCATAACCTACATTTTCCTGTCAGCCACTCCCCTCTTAAACGAGTTACAATGGCCGTGTGTGAGTGTTTATGTGTGTAAGGAGAGAGAGAGAGAGAGAGAGAGAGAGAAGAGAGAGAGAGAGAGAGAGAGAGAGAGACTGAGTGGATGCAGAGGGGTTGGATTTAGAGTGCAGAGCTTTCCTAGAAGGGACTGTTATGACAAGGCTAATCCGATTACCGTGCCATTCAAGCCCACTTGTACCAACTACGCCGGCCCGACAACGTCAAACGGCACCAGCATGGAGGAGCAAGACATGGAGAAGCAATCTGCAGACTTACTTAGCTACTATCCTCGATCAATCTCCCGGTGACTGTCGTAGAGACGTTTTGCCGGGCCACCTCGGTAGAGGTGACAGGGCACTGCCGTGACGACATGGGCAACAGGGAGAATCGTCTTCCGAGAAAGTGTAATCAGAATAATAGCAGCCATTAATAATATCACCATAATCATCATCACAGTCCTCATTGTCACCGGGGAAACGAAGCTTTGTAGAGGACATCTGGGACATGTTAGATGGGTCAGAGGTGAATTTTCACTTACTTGTTGTCTCTCTGTAATCCATTGCACACAGTCCAACTTGAGTGAAAAGACGTATACGCCTATAAGTGACTTTTGCTCATTTTATGAAACAAAAATCTAAATTCACAGGTATATTATGAATATGAAGGTGAATTGTAAAGCACATTCATAACCCGCAATGCATGATACTACTAAGAAAACACATTTATAGGAGCTTGCTTTTGTTACATGGGAAAGCTATAATTTACGAGCAGATTTCAAAATAAAGGTACTCTAGAACAATAGTACAATTTTTCAATATGTCAGTGCCCGTAGATTAACTCTATAAGTCGCATTTTAACAATTGCTGTATTTTCCACTCCTCTATAGATGGGCCATTCACTCTGAATGATGAAAAATATTGTTGCCCAATGTTTCAGCTTGTTCAAGCCCATTCCTACAACTACTTTATAAGCATATCAAATCTGAGTTACTCCAGTATTAGAGAGGAGGAAGTATAGTGAATACCATCATCAAGAGACTACAGAGCACAGCCATTGGTCAAATCTACTGAGGCAATCTAGATATATGCGGACTGCACTGATCACAGGGACTGTTCATTCATTCATTAACCTGTCATCATGAGCCTTTTGTGAGGATGAAGGGGAGTAAACGCCTTCCAACGATTTCCAGGGAATAGGGTTGCAAAGAGCTTGTGACAGAAATAGACAGACAGACAGACATGGGATGGGAGAAAGATGAACAGGAAGGTGAGAATCTGAGCTGGGGACTCCCTCTCTTGCTCTGGGCCAGCATTACTTGCATGGCAGTGATCAGGGCTGATTTCCACAACACTGAGGATTCCTCTTTCGTAAAAAAAAAAAGGAAAGGGAGGAGGAGGGAGGAGGGGAAAAGGGGAAAAGGAGCGGAGCAGAAACGTGACCGATAAAACAACACTTGCAGAAAACGCAGCATGCTGTGCGATTCTGCCTCGTGATTCCCGCGAGGCGGATTTTCCCTCCCACACTCCGCTCACGACTCACAGCAGCGACAGGAATGACTCACAACATTCCCTGCTCTTCCCCGAGGAGGGAATTCCTCGGGTGGTGAATCTGGTTGCTTCGGTGTATACGTTGTCTCAGCACTTTCATCTAAATTGAGTTGACAGGCTAACGCCACGAAGGAATCCTCCCTCTCAGTTAGTTCCCTGACAAGCCACCATCAGCTTGTGGGAAAACAAGGAGGTCAGGGTTCCTTTTAGTTAGTTAGCATTCATTCAGTTGCTGTGCATCCAAACCGACCATAATATATATAATATATATATTATAATAATATAATATAATATAATATAATATAATATGATTGTCTAGACCTTCTTGTTTTCTAACCACTCAAATAAGCAAACAAACACTTATATTCAATTACTGCAGTGTGTGGGAGAAAAGACACTAATCGCGGAGTCTATTCATCCCTATTCCTATTATGAGTACCCGCAGCCCTTCCAACTATATCCATTAGGCACTGGAAATGAACATCATCACTGCGCATGAAGTGGGTTCAGCTAAACACTCAAAACCAACCCTCTATCAGTCTGACTCACGCTACAATTCATAAAAACCTATTATAGTCCCTACCGATCACATCGCGGCGTAATCATTTTCTAAAGTAAACTCCTTCAGTGTGGGCTGGGGGGGGGGGAAACAGCCCTGCAACGAGCAACACAACAAAATGACGGTTAGACCCCACCATGACCAAGCCATTCAGCAGCTTAGTGGGCCATTATCCAATGTATTATTCCATATCTCAACCCACACGCAACTTAAATACAGTGGCAGTCACACACATGCCATTTTATTAGGTGTTTCACATACACACGCATAAGAAAGAAAGACAAAGAGAAAAAGATGCACAGGCTGGTTCATTTATGATGACTAATAAAAGAAAATGCAACGTTAGTTTTGTAGTTATCATAATCGGATTTGACCATTTTGATCATACCGATGAAACACAGATTAATCCACTAAAATAGTTTGCAGGAACATTCAAGAGCCTACAGCAGAATTGTTTGGGCTGCATGAGAAGAACATGTTACTTAATCCAAACAGTAGCAATGTGCACACAGACACAAAAAATACAGACACAAGAATAGACACACAATAGCACAGCACACAGTCACTACTAGTCTGAATACTAAATTGTACATTTAAGACACGACAGAAAGATGAAGCCAGAAATAAGCAGAACATCTGGTCTGAGGTGTTTTCACCAGGTCTGTTATGGAAAATAACCTATTTGAGTTAAAGCGTATTTCCTGCACAGGAGCATCCAAATACAGATGTAGCTGTTTACAACACTTGCCTGCCTGATTCATAGATTTAGCGAGTGTTGTCTGTCTTGGCAGAAAGAGTTCACGATGGACAGCCGGTGACGTGCCGCTGTGAATGCAGTGTCGAGGCCTACAGTCATCCTTGGCAGTTGACTGTGGGTTTTTCATCTCTTCATTAAAAGCTCACTGACTATCAAGACGTGCATCAAGACGAGTAGATTTTTTTCTAGTTCATTTCAGGTGTTTTTCTCTCTCTGGTATTTATTTTCTATCGTGTGGTGATGCTTTTTATCTCTGCGCGCCATTCGCAGGCGTTCCATTGTGGTGGATCAATCCACATCAAAGGTCCAACAGGATACATCCTTTAACTCTCCCCTCTCCATCGTCCGTCCTGAGACAGAAAAGCCCCGACTGGCTTGAATCCGGTAGGTAGATCTATCAAGAAATCAAGCCAAACAGTAAGCCTGATTACTATATAAACATGGTGTAAACAGTGAAGAGGGTAGAGTATAATAACACCTGTGCCCCAGACCTTGCACCCATAGGGTACAGTGACAGTTATCCTGAAGCGAGGTTATACGATAGCTGGATTTATGACCACCCTGTTAACAATCTGGCACAATGTCATGAAAATGTCATCTTCTGCCCCTCAGGCTATTTGTCTTGGTCCTCTAGGTAATTTAATTAAGATTAGAACTGAAAAGGCCTATCTGCAGACTGAAGACAAGGAGTTCAGCCTGCACAGCATATCTTATCTATTAGTCTACTGACCACGTAATCTGGGGAACACAGCACACACTCACACACATGCATGCATACACACATATACATACACAAACACTCATGCACCATTGAGACAGGAGTTTGAGACGTGTCAGCTTCTAAATTTGCAGCATCTCTTACAGCCTATTTTAGCCTATTATTATTATATATATATATATATTATTATATAAAAACATTGTTCCCACTAATCCTTCCAGTTCCGTAGGACACAGTCTGACTGTAGAAACACATTTGTTGGATGTCCTGAAAGAGAGGCTGCAAACAACACCTGCTACACTCATACAGTTTCAATGAGCTGGTACAGACCCACAGGTCAGAGCTAGAGTCAGGTGAGCCGGTCAGACACACACACTTGTGTACACACAGAGACACACGTGCATGCGGGTACATGCACATACAGACTGACGCATGCATGCACACACTGCAGGATGCAAAAATAGTTTTACACTAGGTGGGAGTAGAAAACAACTTTTCTACAATTTCTAAATAAAACAAAACAAAAGCTTGTGAAGTTGGTGTGAGTTGTGAGGACCAGGTAGTTGCTAGGTAGATGTTAATCCTTCTTCTTCTTCTTCTATTCATGTAATAATACATAAATAGGTAGATAGACAGACAGACGGATAGATTGACAGATGCTGGATTAATACTAGTAACAAAATATTGGTGTAATAAATTATTCCAAAACTGTTGATATGTTGATGCTGTTGACTGCTGATAAGGCTGTCAAATAACATACATATGTCCATTCACTGAGAATTCAATGCAGAGCCCAAACTGAGTTGAAGCAGCCAAGGTCAGAAGTTCAGATGGAGACGGTGATTGAGTGGGGAGGGGAGGGAGCGTTCTGATTGGCTGCAGTTTGACATGATAACAAGCTGAAGCACCAAACCTTCTCCTGGTGCACTTCACTATCTAGTGTTGTCAGTGTGTCGCTTAAAACATTAAACGTTAGTATCAGAATCTCTATATTTCAAATACAGTTAGACACACTGAGATTTTTATGTTATCCTTATGTCATAATTCATTTATGTTATTTTATTTTAAGGTGCACATATAAAATCCACTTTGAATATTGTTCAAATTGTTGTACTGAGCCCTTCTGTTAGCTCACCCTAGTCCTCATGTGTGTATCCCTGAAGCACTAAAAGTTCACACTGAGACAGTTGGGACGGGGAGGGTGGGAAGACATTTCTATGTAAGTATGTATTTATAACCTCATGTAGGTTAGATGGGAAATCTATTTCAGACTATTAATTGTAGGATTTATTGCAGACATTATGCTAACTGTAGCAAAGAAAGGCACCTCTCCAACTGCATAACAAGGCATACTGTGAAGATTTATTTAGTGGTGAAATGTCCATTTTCACAGCCTAATTTGATTTTAAAAATTCAGTCAGCATACATTTATCTTTTTTTTCTTTTCTTGGTACCAGTTTTCTCTCTGTCCCACTCCCCCTCAGAGATCACGGTATCTGTCTCCAGACATACCAAAGTGTTGACACTCCATCCGCCACTGCAGTGTTTCTCCCATTAAGCTAGTACAGCACCTCCAAGGCATTACTGTCGCCCTAGCTCCCCCTCTAAGCCTCCCATTAAATGTAATGGCAGCCATCTTCCAAATGATGGTTTATGCTAATGGGATGCCTCTGCAGATAGCTCTGAATATGGATAGATACACAGCGGCAAAGCTACGAGGTGGCTGCGATAAGACACGCAGTACTTAAGAAGATTCTTATTCCCCTCTTATTGACCTTTACATTACTGGAAATTCTCATGCACCTAGTTTTTCCAGCTGTGGTCCAAGACCCAAAATTGGTCACAGGCATACTTGCAGTGGGACCCATATTATTGATCCTAAAGCAAGAAATCCAATTTCTAATTTGGATCACGACTGAGAAAGTTTATGAACCCTAACTACACAATTATTATCTCTGGGATCAAATCAAAGTCATAGCTTTAGTACATCTGTACTAGAATGGTCATGGATGTTTTACGATTGTAGTTTGTATGTATATTTGTGATTGTTAAAAGAAAGTTGAGGTTGCACATACAGTTTTGGTAATATTTAAAACAAAGACATGTGTAAATGTCTTTGTGGCTGTTGGCTTCACCTTTCCCCAGCCAACAGTGTTTCCCTGGTAGATGTCTTCCTCCAGCCCAAGACGTCATTTATTGGGATTTTCCATCAGTCCTCCCCATCACAGCTTCCAGGTCTTCAACGTGGGAGGTCCAATCTCTGCTGTGCACCACAATGTCATCGAGGTGGACGGCGGCGGACTCTCAGCGGGGCTGTATATCCATTGTTCCCTAGAACACAGCTGGGGCATCGTGGCACCCATACGGTAACACCTGATAGTGAAAGAGACCATCTTGGGTGGAGAACACCATCTTCTCTTTAATTTGCAGGTTAAGCGCAATCTGTCAATCTCAGTTTTCTACCTCCTTTATCCCTCAAAGAACTGGAGGCTTTCCTTCTTGAAGAGGGTGGTCCAACATCCCACTGCACTCAGTTCAGGACTTGTATGACAACATCCCAAGAGGACTGAAGCTGTTCTGAAGGCAAAAGGTGGCCCTGCTCCTTATTAGGTTGTTGATATTCTTATATTGTCAAGTGTTTCCCTTATTTTGTCCAGAGCCTGTATGTTGAATCATCTATTCAACTGCTATTTGGAGTATAGTATGGGTATGTAATGTACAGTATCATTGCAGTCACATATGCTCAATACCTAAAGTAACTGGGACCAAATTACAAATGAAGCATTTCATAACTGGTGTGCATTTTAAAGGGTCAATTGCATTGCTATACTTGCATTGAACCGGCAATTCACTTCCCTACCTTTCCTCTTAGTTGCTTTTGGTTTGTTTTCCAGTAGTTGCTAGAGTGCGTATTATTCTGAAAAGCCCTCTTCGTTTGCCTGAGCTTGTCGTTGTTAGGCTGGCATCCTCAGCTCTCCTGTGTGGTTGATTGCTGTATATGAGGGGTGGGGTGGGGTGGGGGCATTCTCACTCATGCGGATGACGACTGTAATTCGGCTAGAAAGAGAAACTGCTGAGTCGGCGCGGCCTGCCTGTCCTGGGAAGGTCACAGCATTCCCGTGTCACTGACAAATGAGCTGTATTCCAGACCGCTGCTCGCCTGCGTTCTGCTCCGCTGTGTTTAAAATGGGGATGGAGGGGTGGGGGGGGAGAAGGACACACACATGTCACTGTCATTTTTTCTAATAGGTTCCCTCGTTCCACCCACACACACACACACACACACACACACACAGATGTACAGTACACAGACAGACGAGCACCTATGTGATCACTTCACCCCTCTGTCACTAATTTGACAGGGGAGCTGAAATTCAATGGCCTCAATAGACCAAACAAGTTAAAAAAGTTTAAATAAAAGTTGCTATTGTCTTTATTGTTTCTCAGTGTTTTTATGAATACAATCGATCACTACAAGGAACAGGCCTCACTGCGTTATTACACACCACTAACTTGGTGCAGTTGCCCCGCTCTGGTATCTTGTGTGTGCTCCTATGCATTTTTTCTTGTAGGTACATTGATGTGTTTACAGAGGAGTGAACTTTGATAGGCTACGTGAATAAAAATAATAACGGGCTTCCAATTATATCTCCCTCCAAAACATTATACTTTAAATACACTTTAATCAATACAACAAGGCCTCGTGCTTATTGCTGAACAATAGTAAAAGGCCATAAACACATTTCATGATTATCAGATGATAGAAAAAGACTGTAAGTAACACAGACATTCCAGATATCCTAACACAGTGAGCTTGGTGGCTGTAGTTCAACTACCTCCGGTCCTGACGAGTATCCCCATGGCTAGCCCAGTGTCCAGACCCCTCAGATCAGTGCAGATACCATCCTGGCTCCTGGCACATTGAGCTCCAATCACAGCAGGAACCACCTCATTCGTCACAGGCGTTGCCAGTTCTTGTCCACTAGAGAGAGCTAGAACCTCTTCCAAACAAGCTAGTCTATTTCTTTACCTAGGAATTGAAAAGGTAGGGTGTAGTTGACTCCATAATGTACACGCTAGAAATGTTATTGTTATTGTTAATATCATTTAAAGTTTTTATTTTACTGTTAGTAATAATGAGAAGAATATGCAATTTTTCTAGATTATAGACCGTTGAATAGAAATTGAAAATACAATTAAGAGAAAGATTGGTTGTACCGACAATAGTCCTTTTTCTATTTTCATTTTTCACTTTTCCTTTTATTTTGGTATGATCCAGACAGTACACTGCTTACTTCTACAGTAAAATAATTAACGTTTAACATTCCATTTTTATTCTGGGTGAAGTAATCCTCCATAGAAGAGCAAGTTGTCAAAGTTTATCAGCACATTCCTAATGGGCAGCAAAGAGGAAACTGGCCATACTGGACCTGCATCAAAAGACTCATGGATTCCAGGACTCAAGAGCCTAAATCAATTGTATCCATGAATTATGGCATACCAGGAATTCCATTAGAATGAAGATATCCTTTGACTGGTGTGTTCTTTGCTTTTTAATGATTACCAAATAACGTCAGTCACCAGATAAGGCCAAACCTTGGGTTGAACCTCTCGACCATGAAGAGGTGTAGTGCCTCTCACATACTGGGACAGTTGTCAAGAACACCCTCAGCATCCTTTTCTCACAGCGGAGTTGGCACAGTAGCATTTGATTGGTTTTTGCAGCCCGTGAATACGGAGGTGTTTAGGCAACCTGTGTGTTGTAAAATGTCATCTGCTGAACCTGAGGGACTGGGCACATGCCCGTGTGGGGGGGGGGTAGAGAGAAAGGCCTGTCCACCAGATGGTCTGCTGTGCCTGAGAAGCAACACAGGAGGTATACATGCGCTTACTACTGAGGTTGCAACCTCAAGACCATCACACATTACCTTCATAACCAGTGTTCAAATGACCTGTATTCCTTATATTCAACAGGGATCACCAATGCAATTGATTTCATACTATTATTACTTTGGATGTAAAATGATACAATGGATGTAAGGTCAAAGTGCAGTCGGTCTGATATAATTTAAGTCATATTGGCTGAACAGTTAATGAACAGCCAGTTTTACATGGTCTCAATTTTTCAGGGTTCCCAAAGGATTTAGACAGAATAAGATTATATTGAAGAAATGAAAACTCTCTTGATATATAGCCTTTTACCAGCCTTTTGAATTTTGTACTCTCTCATAGTGTGACTCCAGACAGTACAATAAACGAGACAGTACATAAGGGTCTAAACACAGCATTAAATCATCACAATCCTCTGAAAGAGTTTCAAGATTGGGATACAGCCAGCCAGGCGTATCATGCTAGTAATAAAGACCTATTCCATTAAAAAAGCTTGACACGGTTCAGTGCAACGTATCCTCTTTCAGGGGATTCAGTAAATCAAGTCTGTAAATAGCTTGACAAGTGTAACATGCCAAAGTACCTTAATGTGTGTAGGTGTGTGTGTGTGTGTGTATGTGTGTGTGTGTGTGTGTGTGTGTGTGTGTCTAAAAGGAGCACACTAGTTGCTTGAGCTACTGGTGGTGTGTACATACAGTAAATCCCTGTATTTCAATTGGCTTTACAAACCATACATTCAGTTTGTAACGTGAATTTTACATCCAAGGGGTCAGAAAACCACTGGCAATAAAATGTTCACTGCAAATGTGTAAGCGAATGGCTAACAAAAGTATAACTATAACTATAAGGTCTCATATACATGTTCTGACATAAACGTGAGCCTTTTTCTCAAAATGCAATACTACTAAGAATAAGTAATAATGACATTTTGAAATGTTTGCCTTTGACTTCTTCTTGGGTTCAAACCCTAAATAACAAACTCTTTACTTGTACATTAGCTTATAGATTTAGCTAGAAAGTGTTCCTCATTGTTTTCATTTCATATGCTTTGTGCGCTCTCCCCAACATGACCAACAGGTGAAAAAGACGAGACTGCTCCGAGGCAAGAGTTCATTCATCTACCGAAGCAAAATACCACACTGCCTTCTACTGGCGACACTGAACACACCAGATGTGATTTCATAGCAAAACCCCTGGAACTCTCAAGCTCAATATTGATGCATTTCTCTGCATGTGTGCATCGTGCAGGCAATCAGACACATAGCTTAATATTTAATTTCTTGCCGGTTTTGAATCTCAGTCTGATATTTGTTCAGTTGAGATACATTTTCTGTATAAAATGTGTATATACAGCATTAACCCGTTTCCCACCCTGTGTCATCATGTACTCAAATGCACTATAAACTTCTCCAAGCAGACATACTGAGGTCAGATGTATCTGCAGCACACCTATAGCAGAGAGGCCCAGCAAAAAAAAACTTTTTTCTTTCTGCCAACAGTGTAGAATTTGGCTCTATTCCAGATACATTTGTTAATCAGGCTGAAAATAATTACTGCAGGTGCTCGAAACCTGAACTGACATAACAAATGGGACTGGTAGTGACTGTTTTGTTAATGTTCCTAGTTCTCTGGATCAGAAATAGCCTAGCATTTACATCACGTTTACATAGCCTCAGGGCCGCCCCTCCCTAAACGCAGAACACGCGCTGTGCGTAGGGCCTCACATTCCATGGGGGGCCACATTTTGCGCGATGGGCCGCATTTTGCGCAATATGCGCAATGGATGCGCATTTGCGCTACCGTGAGGCGCGCGTTGGGCACCGAGTCAGCTCGAGGCAGGAGAGAAAGAGGCCTGTAATCTGACACCGTACGCGCCGCTGCAATGATTGACACCAATCGACATCTGACCAATCAGTGGTCAGATGCGCCGGCAGGCACTTGCAGAGCTGCAGGTGAAGAGATGGCCTCTAAAAGACATCATGAGTCGGGAGCAAGCAAGAGGAAAAAAAAATCAAAACAAGAAGAAGCTCGTGCTTCACTTGAACGAAAACATCTTTTGTTGATTTTTCTTTTAAATTGATGTCTATTTGTGACTCAGATTTATTTATTTATTAGTTGAAGTTATTTTTTATTTGATATTTATTTATTTCAGTTTGAAGTTATCTTTTATTTGATATTTATTTATTTATTTCAGTTTGAAGTTATTTTTTATTTGTCTCATACTGCTTATACTACTGTACCTATACTTATCTTTGTTCTTACTAATAAAGGTTGTCAAGTTAAATGGCATTTTGTTATACAGTCAATTTGTACCTATTATACATTTGGGGTGCGGGGGGGCATGACAAAATTCCGTTAATTTTTGGTTTTGGGGGGAGGGCCTCCAAATAAAATTCCGCTTAGGGCCCCAATTTGGCAGGGGCCCTGCATAGCCTTCACAGGAAGTCAGACAGAGCCAACTGGTGTTTATGTTTCCTTTTCATCTCCCTGTTGATCTGACCCAGGAACAGAATCCCGAGGCAGATGTGCTATAAGCTTCGCAAACAAATGACCGTCTGTTTCTGTTCAGACTGCCGGTTCGTGAACAAACGCCCCAATGCATGGTGAATCAACATGTCGTTTCAAGTCCGGCATTATTGAACAATATAAATGTTCCTTTGTTGCATTTTGCAGTTCCCTTGTACAGAAAGCAAGAAATAAAAAAGTACGATAGAGAAACTGATCGTGCATCCAACATTTCTGAGACTCCAAAAAGAGTGCAGGCAGTGAAATCTAATGAGCTGGAACAACTGCATTTGTGTGATAAATATGCTGTCTGCAGGCGTATTTCCATTTGAGCAGTTCATGTGGGTTGAAGTAATGTGCAGAGGAAACTTTTCAGACTAGTGGTTAGTTGTGTCTAAAATGTCTGGCAGGCAGCTATGGCGTCTTGTTGATTTGCAAAAAGGTTCTGTGTCATTTAGTAGAGGAATTGACACACTCATAGAAAGACTGTCGGTCTGGTCAAGCTCTGGGAAGCTTCTTCTGCAGATTCCTCCACAATGTCACCAGGATTATACTGGGAAAGAGCATTTGCCCTCAGAGGGGAGGACTTCAATAGATGACACTCATACTGCCTGTTGCAAGAAAAAGAACACTGACCTCTTAGGTTTAGTGTCCTCATCGAAATAGGAAAAAAGAAGATAAGGATTACTCCAATATAATGGGTGTTATAATGTAATTGTGTGATTTAGTTTTCATGCAATTCTGATTGTAGTGTCCTCCTTGAGGTGTTGTAACATCAATAAGACAGCCAGCCAAACACAAAGAGTCAGTATATAGCCTCAATGAAGACTCAATGTGCATCAAGTCATGAATTAGGAGTGAGACTTATGTTGACTAAAATGCAACATAATGACCTCTAAACACTGGTAAGTAATGAACAAGAGCAACCTACATAGATAGATAGATAGATAGATAGATAGATAGATAGATAGATAGATAGATAGATAGATAGATAGATAGATAGATAGATAAATAGATAGATAGATAGATAGATAGATAGATAGATAGATAGATTCACTCCAAATTCCCATCACTACCTTTAGAAGATCTGACAAATAACATCTTTACTTCCAGGCAATGGGGAAACAATGGGATGGCTTTAGATGAAGTCTTCTGTCTCCAACATGAAAACAGTGTAGTAGTGTAACTGTTTAAATAGCCCAGAAGTGTCTAGGAGGTATCATTTGATATATTGGTGTATTTTCATGCTTGTTATTGGCCTCATGGGCTGGCTCAAGATGATACAAGTACACAGAAGATTTGATGGCACAGACTCTAATCAGCCTTGGACTTGGCCCTACGGTCGCGTCACCGTGTACACATCACTAGAGAAACATACCGCCATAACCCACATTGATCTGAGTAGGTCTTAGTGGGGAGTTAGTGTTGGTTCAGTGACTTGATGGACAATGCAACGCCGTGTTTTTTCACATTTGTACTTATTTCCTTTCTGTTCAAATATGTAAAGAAAACATGTAAAGAAACCATTACACATTTATACTTAAGTATTTGTTGCTAGAAGCCAAGTGCTATTAGTGATGTGCTATATTAGGAGTGCTTACGTCTTCATTGAACTGTGAGTTGCAGAATTATTTCGCAACTACTCGAAATGTGACAAAAGTAAAATAACAAGTAGATGAATTCATCTACAAGGGTAATAAGCAAAGCCTATCCAGCCCAACATTTATCCATAATTGTTCACAGTTAACTTGTGCCTGTGTCCTGTGAGTGGAGAGGATATACTATGAATTCAAATCCTATTCAACAGTGCTTCCTATCCTGTTGCTGAGGCAGAAATTGGGGTCACATCGGGCAAATATTTCTCTTCCGTCTAGACCACAGAGCAGAGGGAAAATAATCGCAGAGACAGCATCCATAATGCATGAGTCCACCCAGATGTATCTACGTGGACGGACTTTGAACCCCCCCCCCCTCCACAAGTCATTCAAACTGCCGCCATTACCTTATATATCTCACCATCGCTGTGCTCCAGAAAAATAAAAGATAGACTGTGTGTATATATATATATATATATATATATGTGTGTGTGTGTTTGTGTGTCTTTATTTGTGTTTTGTTTTTTGTTTTTTTTCAAATAATATGAATGCTCTATCAAACGTTAATGCTTAATCCACACATAATCTTTCATGATAGTTGAAAATAAGTTTACCTTTTCATAAGTTCACAAAATCTTTTGATGAAGATATATCAGGTATCAGGGTTACAATGATCACATGGCCCAGGGGAATAATCTTTAATAATCAGTGTAGAAACTATTTTTTTCTGCTGTTGAATAGTGGACAGTCAGTAGAGTCTCAGGGTCGTGGGTTCAATTCGATCAATAAAGACATGTAAAAGTACATTTAAAAGATTTTAGATGAATCAGTACTATTCAAAGACAATGTCATAGTTTTAAGCAATTTTGCCAAATCTCATTTACTCATTGTTTCTACAACTACTACTTACTTGAAAGACTTCACAACCGTTTTTGCAATTCAGTATTCTGTGGTAAAAAAAATGGGGTATAATTATCAAACGTGAGAACTACTGCTATCACCTGAATTAATTATAGGTCTTACAGCATGGGATGTAAAGAAATCTAACATTGCACAATTTCCTTTCACACATATGTGGTATTTTTAGCCATAGAAAGGGAGAACAAAATGTAGTTTTCAATAGGTCCAGGTAGTGCCAATTACATCACTCAGAAATTGTAGACAAACTGTTGATCACCGTTAAATTTAGAATCAGTGAAGATGTTTTGCCCTGTCAGATTTAACCAATGCTGCACCAACGCTGTGCAGTCACATTGGACAAGTTAGGTTATTAGGCCACACAAACACACGCGCTCGTATGTGCACACAGTCTGTAAACATTTGAATGCGTCCAGATCACTCTTGCCAAGTCGTAAGCTCAGCGATGTCACGGTGTCAGTGTGCTTGTCCGGGATTAGTCCCAAAGCTGTTGCACCTTGATGACGTCTACCGACACATGCACACACACATTTCAAGAACAGCCTGGGTGGGCCATGATTCATAGTGGCTTATTCTGCTTGTTACGAGCACACAAACTTATCTTATCTGTGTGTGTGTGTGTGTGTGTGTCCTACTCGAGAGTCACTGGGTAAATGCAAGCATCACTTTTTTTTTTCCCAAATGGTGCATATCTCAATTTTGAATCAAAAAAGTTTGAATATACTCCAAGCTTACACCGTCCAGCAGCTCCAGTTACTGTCAGTGTGCTTGTGGCGGGAGTGTAAGACAATAAGCGATACAAGGTAATATCATCCATCCTGCTGGAGCAGCTGCTTCCTTCCCTTACTGCCCTCTCAGAGCCTGACCGGTGAGGAATAGGCGGTTTGAAAGAGGATGTGATTTAATCAACTTACTGCTTGATCAGCCCAGTATGACTCATGGTCCTTGACTCCTGGCCTCTAAATGAATCACAGATCCACTAAGTCAGGAGCAATTTGTATCACTGCGATTAAATCAACTCTTATGCATATCCGGTCTAATGTCAAACAACAAGCTCTGCCTCCGGGCAACACCACCACACCCATGTTGCTGAGTGACTCTGTCAGGAATTGCTGGGAATTTGTGTGAAACGAGGGGATGGGCTGTGGGAGTAAACCAGAGAGAGAGAGGGAGCTAGTCTTTTTTTCTTCTTCTCTGACTTGCTAATGGTGTTTGAATTACAAGCATACTGTACTTTGACCCCTGCAATCCTTCACCTCCCCCTTGTGTCTTTCCCGAGATCAGTCTACAGATTAGAACTAACCTGACACCCCTAGGAGGCTGAAAATAAAATACGATGTGTGAAATGACACAAATCAAACACATCAAAGTTTTTCCTTTTAACCATTGACACCATTTTGTATTATTTTGTACATTTTCTGTCAAGTAACTAATTTGGCATGTTTTCATGGGAGGCGGAGTTAACTCGTTCAGCTGATAGAGGTCTTGTGGTTTCCATTCCTGGGTCTCATGATTTCACGCTACTCCAAGTTACATCCATAAAACCCATGACATGGCCACAAGCTGTGATCACCCTCTCCTCTCCTCTCCTCTCCTCACCTCTCCTCTCCTCTCCTCACCTCTTCTCTCCTCTCCTCTCCTCCCACCATTCACAACTTTACTTTCTATCCTTTCAGCCAGTAATTTCCATGGACCACAAATTCCATCATTACATGCTAGTATAGTGAGGTAAACTGTATGTGTGTGTGTGTTGGATTAGCACATGACTCATAGCTAACATAAGTCAAAGCTTGTGTTAGGAAAGGAAAGGGAGGAGTGAGTCACTGAGTAATAGGGTATTCAACATTTTAAAGCCTCAAACTGGAATTGGAGTATAGCACCTCCTCCTGTGACTTGGTTTATTTATTTGTTTACTATCCATGTCTTTATTTATTGTTTGTTTATTTCAAGGTTATGGAGATATGTAATACTTTTGCATGGTCATTGACTGAACTCACGAAACAAGGACTGACCAGCAAGATGAGGAATCTTTTAATTTCACTATAATTCACTAGAAATGATTCCAATGAGATGTATTAGAACAGCTATTGCAATGAGAAAATGCATAGGAATGGCTAGTAAGTAGTATCAAACTTATATTAGTTTTAAAGATTGTGTCTTTTAATTAAAAAAAACCCAAAACTGCTGGTCCGTGAGAGTTTTGGATCGCTTGTTATACGTTTCCTCTTTGGGAATCTATTCTGTGGCATCTATTTTGAGGACGCTGTAATACAGAAGGAGGAGCCTGTTTCCATTTTAGGAGTGGATTTGGTGACGTCAGACCAGAGCCAGCGCCCCTAGCACCACACAAGCTGAGACGCGCTCACTAACCGACCCGCTCCAGACGTCAGTTGAACATGGCGTTCGGTTAGAGCTGTCACTACTACAGAAGAGAACACAAAAACACAAAAACGTTTTTTTCTGAAAGTCAGCGAAGGATTATTGTTGGCTGCCGAAGCTCGACTGTGTATAAGTATTTAATGTCATCCACCACTGACACTTCTGGGACCGTGAACGTACGCTGAACAAGGCTAGAAAGAAAGGGGCGGTTAGGCAGAGTTGACAGTTACCGTTGGTTTGGCTAATCTGTCCGCATACTGTTGGTTTACCACGTTGGCTAACCGACGTTACTCCTGATATGAGAGATAGCCAATCGATCCTGCAAGTGCACAGCTATTTGGATGAACTCGTCACACGCTCTCAAAGCTGTTAGCTAGAGGATGAGTAATTTCTCGTAATTTCTTGCGTGACACTCAAGACCATAGAGCTAACCTGATAACGTTACTGGCCGTTTTAATATTATTCGTGTCGCATGTGTTTTTCCTACTCTGGTTACAAACGTTAGCCAGGTAAGGACATGTCAGATATCCAGAGCTCGAACTCTTCGGGTTCCGAAGAGGATTTAGAGCTGGAGTCGGGGCATCCTGTTGGTATCGCCGAGTTGAGCGGAGTCCTCAGTAAGGTTAGTTTTGGTCAAATTGAATTTCCTCTACCAAACTCCGTCACTGTCACTGTCGAGTGAGCTTTAGTAGCTATTAGCACATTATATGAACTTGAGTCATTTCACTGAGGATGCACTGTGTTGAGCAGGTGACTGTCTTTATATGGCGGTTCTACACCATAACCTACCATGGCATGTGTACTTTAGGGTCGACATTCACTGCCTTTATTGTCCATAGATTTCTGTCTTTGGAAACATATCTCCACTTTTTATTCAGTGACCTTAGACCACAATTCACAGGGGTAATGTCATCTAAACGTGTGTCCATCAGGGGAGGTCATGTGACAGATGAGATGACTTGGCTTGACGATGTAATCACCCATATAGCAGAATAAGTTAGACATATAGGAAATCTGACTTATTTTAACTGATACAAAAAAAATAAAAACTCATTTGGTGGTTTCTTTCTATTCCAAAAACCTATTTG
Organism: Hoplostethus atlanticus; assembly: GCA_034670405.1. Lineage (NCBI taxonomy): Eukaryota > Metazoa > Chordata > Actinopteri > Trachichthyiformes > Trachichthyidae > Hoplostethus > Hoplostethus atlanticus. The sequence goes on along the minus strand of JAXDDX010000288.1, from coordinate 239,930 downwards.
GCTGGTAAAATAGTGAAAGTGTTGTGTGGGTGTGGGTGGGTGTTGTTATTGACCAGCTACTGTGAAAGGTGGATGAACACGTTTTCTGATGCTTGATTAGTTCCTCAGAAGTTCTGGTTAAGTGAGTGTTTTTTTTTCTTTTGTTTGATACACACAATTCTAGTGTAAATATATTTTGCTGAACAAAAACCTCACTAACACCGGTATTTTCTTTTGAAGGTTAATTCATACCTGTATATTTACCTATGTGGCAGGTCTGTGTAGGGCTGCACAGACTGGTCTTGATGTGGAATTAACTTTCAAAGGTTAAAAAAGCTCTGTACATTCCTATGTACTCTAATGATAACAATGTGGATACAGCAGATGGTATTAGTCAAGGTTATGGGCGACATGCCAGTGATACTGTAAATATTAGTTTTAGTACAGTAGAATGCTTCTGCAAAGTGTAGAAAACATTTGGAGCAAGTTAACTATGCCTGTTAATAGAGTAACTAAGCATTGCAATCTACTGTGGGTTAGATTTGTCTTCTGTTTTTCTTTTGTCAACAAACATCCTGATGTCCTATTTTGCCATCTGCTTCTGTTGCTGATCTTACCATGAGTTTTCTTACTGGGCCAACTTGACCACAGTTTTAATTAGTTAAGCGATTGGCAAGCTTATGTTGTGTTAATCTCATTGAACACTGCTAGGGTTAGCTATAAACAGATTGCATGCTGACCTGCAAACCAAGCATGTTGTGAGATTATGCAGATCCTCATCTCAAAAAACTCACCTGTTCAATCATACTAAGCCTTGGCCACGTGATAAGTTAACTGTAGGCATAACTGTAGGCATCCCACGTGCGTGTCCTCGCGCCTCAGCTTTACCCAGAAGTACAAGCATCTGACATTTATCACACAATTTTGAACTTGTAATGTACAAACAAACTGACAAGAGTTATTTTCTTCCAGTGGACAAACTACATCCATGGCTGGCAGGACCGTTGGGTGGTGGTGAAGAACAACACGCTGAGCTACTACAAGTCTCAGGATGAGAGAGAGTATGGCTGTCGGGGGTCCCTCTGCCTTAGCAAGGCTGTTATCACTGTGAGTACTGTTGTTGTTGTTGAGCACAAACCCATACCCTTGGTTCCCCACAATAATCGAGCTGAAGCGTGACATTCAAAACTAAATTTGATACTTCATCATGTTGAATGGGCCATTATTCACTGTAATGCAATAGGGTTTGCCGGTAAACCTAGTATGAGTGCTCGCCTTCCAAAGACATGGATTGGACAAGCAGATCAAGTGAGAAGCGCTTATAGAGAACCCATCTCTTCCTGATGCATGTGTTAGCCCTGACTCACTATTGACTGATGTAATCAGATGAGAAACCTTACCCTGGAGTTTCTCAATCTCATTCAAGTGCAGGGGGTAGCCTATTTTTTTTTTTTTTCAAGATTCAAGAACTTTATTTGTCACATACATACACAGGGTGTGCAGTGAAATGAACAAAGAACTCCTGATTGTGGAGGTGCTTGAGGGCAGCTGCCTAGTCAAGTGACCGTTCTAGTTTCAAAACAACATGCTATGTGCTAATACTTTACTGGAAACTTCTGTCATGAGACTCTTATAATGCTGTGTCACTGTATAGGTCAGACCAAGAAATACTGTGTACAGTTGCTAGTTCGAGATTATGACACTGCAAAATTGTTGTTCTTAGGTATTCACTGATCTGAGTGAAATAAGCGTATTATTTTGTACAATATCGTTCACTGAGAAGAGCTGCTATGAAGACCTAATTTATGAAACTTGTCATTATGCAGTGGACTATTAATAATTTATTTCTGCTTCATTTTTCACATCAATACAAACAGGCTAGATCATGAATGTGGCGGTAGCATATTATTGAAACTCAGACTTTTAATAATACCCTCTCTCAACGATGCAGAAGAGCTGTCACACTTTGGCAAGCACAGAGAAAACGAATCCATACTTGTCTAGCGATGTTTCATGCTGGATATTCTCCATCACACTTTCACACCTTTCATCATGTCTCAGTGGGAACCCAGGTCAGTCATTGACTGAAGCTCCGTCTGTGTCTCTCCATATAGTAACAAGTGGTATGAATGAGTTACTGTTCTCCGGCAGCGTAAAGCAGGCTTTGCTGTTTGCTGTATTTGTTCAGATTTATCCATTCCCAGCCTATGTAAATATTAACCTCTATGCAGTGCACTACTGTAGTCATTTCTCATACCAATGGAAATATGCTTCAGAAGTGTGGTGCATAAATATTGAGGAGATACGGCGGGTAATTGTCATCCACAGTCAATCATTGCCTTCTCTGAACAGATCAATTCTCAATTTGTTGTCCACAATTTTCCATATTTAAAAAGAAATCCCTTCCATTATTGCACACACACCCTAAACATGATTATGATGGTATGCTCTAAGACGCAAAGCTCATGAAATATATTTTTTAATAAACATTCAAAAGGCAGGAAAGACTAGCTGGCAGCTTGACATCCATGAACTCTCTACTCCTGCCAGTGTCTCTGTCTACTCCGGGGGTAGCGAGTCTGCTACACTGATATTATTTGAAGCTCTGTTAATGTTCATAGTCTGAGTAATACAAACCTATCAATCGGGTATAGTTTCTTGTAACTAGCAAACTAGCTAGTTCTACTCAAGGCTATTTACATTTTAGTAAAAAAATCCACTATAGCTAACACAATTGAGCATATATACCAAGCTGGCCGTCTGTTACAGTGTCAGTCAAAGTGGCACATTCTGTATCCAATCAGTGCAGAGCATAGTGATCATTCTCTATGCACCAATCAGGTAGCTCTCGGTTCTAGCCCCCGCCTCCCCTTTGCTTGCAAATCACACATCTCACTTGCAAATCCTTGCCCACAGGCTTGCAAATCTTTATGTCAGGGTTTGCGCGCTGAAACACTGACAAAAGTCGGCGCGCGCAAAATTGACCTTTACAAGTGTAAAAGTGTAACTGAAAAGAGTGTTTTGCAAATCAGTCTTTTCACTTCTGAAAATAGTTCTTTGCAAATACAAATGTATTTTTCTTGCTCAAATTGTTTTTTCACTTTTGCAAATCAGGAGTTACACTTCTGAAAATAGTTCTTTGCAAATACAAATTCATTTTTCTTGCTCACATCATCCGTTTTTCGTGCATTTTGTCAGGGAAATACCTTCATAGAAATTGTTCACACAATTGTTCCATGACTGGGGGGGAATGAATGCTATCGGGGAGTATGATAATGTCTTTATATTAGTCAAGCCTAAGCTCACATGTCTGGGTGGTCCATGGTCTTTATGGTGTTAACATGATTTTTATGGGTGGTTTGAGTACTGGTGTCCAGTAGGCATATCCAACAGTAGATTTGTTACTGTTTGGAATTATAGTCACAGGACACTGCTGTCCATTATTCATGTTGATGATAGTGAGTTTGGCAAAGGCCCATATGTTAATATGTGTAACAGTATGGTATTTTAGGAAGTACTAAGAGCTTCCCTGTAACACTGAATACACTTCCAGCACTAGCTTCAGATTTATAACCCATTCTTGAGACCTGCTATAGACCACATAGGAACAACGTCACTTGTTCCTTCTTTCACATCTGATAAAGGCAGAAGGGTGTAATTACTGTCGTCGTTAAGTGTTGTCAAATTACTGGAATATTGACTTCAATACCAATATTAAGTTTAGGCCCAATATCAAAAAAATTTAAACTACTGTAATACCACAGCAAACTAAAAATGACATCAAGCAGTGTGTTACAACAATGGACTTGGACAGGTTTGTAACAACTTTTGCACAGTGATTTTGATGTTGGTTGGGTGTCCCTCTTTGTTGGTTCTGTAAGTGAAATAGTTCCATATTTCCACCAGTTTCGTTTAATTTAGGTGTACTTGGAATGAGTTCAATGCCATAGTTTTAAGCTGTTTGACTCTGAATTTTGCACTGACTGCTGCAGCCTGCTCTCAAGAGTCAGACTGCAGCTCTGTTTATTTCAATCCTTCATTTAACTATTCCAATGTATGTGCCATCCATATGTATTTGCCCTCCGTAGGTGACGCTGAAATGGAGTTTCAGGTTGCAAAACACATTTGGTGAAAACATCGAACGTTTTGCAATATTGGAATTAACTTTTGCAACAGTAGTTGGAATTTCAGTTATTGTGACACCGCTAATCATTAGGGTGTATATTTGATTGTGAGCTTGTGTGTTGGTGCCGACTTACAGTACCTGTGTTTGTGAACGTGTGCTTGTATATCTGTGTGCAACCATACTTACACATGCTGCTGACAATGATCACCATGTTTAGATCTGTGATGACGTTTTAAGAGCACATCGGCCTCTCTCACCAAACCCATCGGTATTGGTGAGTGACGCACATTGGCTCAGTAGTAGTTTGGGGCTGGATTGTTTGGGCAATTGTACTGTAGATCCAGGGTGTGATGAGTTGGGATGCGTGCACTCAAGTGCAAATGGGTTAAACTGCCAGCTTTATTTCTACACAAGTACTTCCTTAGCCTCACCATATCGGCGGCAATGTTGTACTTGAGGTGTTGAGAGGGGGGTGCTGGAGGAAGTGGAATTAAGATTGAGTTTGGTTATGAGTGAGATGCGGTTTTGTTGAAATTGCAAAGTGTCTTCAAACAGGAAATGGGTCTCTTCCTCATAACATGTGACATCCTGTAGCCTACATAGATGGTCATCTCCTAGTCTGTAGCTCTGAATGTGTTAGGGTTGGGCAATAGCGTAGCATCCTGTGTCATCATATATCACCAATCCCTGCTGTATTCCTCATCATTCTGGGAGTGGGGGTGTTGACCTGACTGTCCCATGGACCTGAATCTATTCTGCACAGAGCCCACACAGAATTATTTTGTTCTGATTTGCAGAAACAAGTGATGAGTCTGTTGCAGCTTTGTAAACGTTTACATTGGTTTCCCTCCCTCCATATTTGAGTTGCTGTGAATCTCAAGCTGTTTAAGAGGACCTCAACTCCACTGAGTTCTGGAGTTTGTGACTTTAGACACGTACACCAGCTCAAAAAGGGGTTGGAACGGTGAGGAGGGAAGCAGGATAGGACGTTTATGTTAGGAGAATAGGGTGAAGTTGTTTAGTCTCATCATTTTAAATTTGGCATCCTCATTACCGTCCACAGTGTGGTGAAAGTACAGTAAAGCCTGAAAACATTAGGAGTGAGTGTAACCAGAGGCCTGAGTGTTTAACACAAACTTTTTTTTAACTGCTTAACTCATTATAATGACTTACTAACAGAAGGAAAAATTAGGTTTTAGGGAGGCCCTTTTTCAAATTTCCTCCTCCTACTCTGCATATCTTAATGTAATTTTAGAAAAGGTGGGAAAAAAAATGAGGTTAACAGACAGCATGATGACCTTGGCGGGCCAGAACATACAACCAAACACATGATAGCAGTGGTGTTTTGGAGGCTTTATCTCTTTTTTTGCACACAATGACTAGGCATAACATTTTCTTGGCACACATTAGGTCCTTGGTAACACTTGACCATTGTTTTAAATGCCACAGTGCACCAAACATTTTTGCTGACTAGGTGCATCCCTTCATGGCCAGTCTACCTTTTGTCAAATGGATACTTCCAGCAGAACAATGCGGCGTCATCTCAAGGTGGTTCCAGGAACATGACACTGACTTTAGTGTGCTTCATTGGCCAGATCGTAACCCAATTGAGCACTTTTGCAATGATGTGGAACAGGTTCACAGCATGTATGTGCCGCCAAAAAATCTGCAGCATGCTGTCGAGTCAGCATTGGCCAAGATCCCTGTGGAACATTTCCAGCACCTTGGTGAAGCCATACCTCAAGCTAAGCCAATAATGTAGACTGTTTTGGCGGTAAAAGGGGGCCCTACCGAGTACCATATGTGTAATCAATGAAGTGGATGCTGACTGTGGCAGCAAGGTGACGTAGGGAGACCTCCTTGAGCCGGAGGACCAGGGCTCAGACCTCTGTGTTGACAAGCTTAAAGTCCTCCTCCAGAAACCTCTCAGAAAGCGTTTCAAAAAGTGATAATTATTTCCACAAATCACAGTCCCAGTCAAAACGAGGCTCAGGTGTGCCAGGGTGAGGCCAATCAGCTGTCTCTTTTTTGATTGGTACAAATCAATTTTTGTCAGTCACTTCTAATTCCATCAACTGCTGTTATACTTCCAAGGTACAGTGTAGTGCAGTATAGTTCTTGGATATTTCTTATCCTATTCTCTTTTGGGACTCAACAGATCATAAGATCATCAAGTTTGTTTTGATATTCCAATCAATAATTTGTCCACATGCCCATGCAGTCTGCAGCATGATTGCTGTGTAGATAATTCTTTACTACACTGTACACTACAATAGGAGAATATAGTGCTGTACACATAGAGTATCAGTTATGCTCTGATATCTCACCTTATTCAGGTCTGTTTCCCGTTTGTTTTTTATACATAGGGTTGTTGTATCTTTACTGCACAGGACCATGTTACAAAGTTTAAATTATTTTTGCTTTATTGTGTTCATAATCCCTTTGATCCCTCCCCTTCCTTCGGTAGACAGACACGTTTTACCTACTTTTCCTAATTGTCATTAATCTTCCTATATCTGAAATAATCTTTATTTCAAAGCCATGCTCCCTGTTTCAAATTCCTTTTTCTGAATAAGTGTACACAAAGATGTTACACCCGTAGCTCTCCACTTTTGAATGTTATGTCATTGTTCCCTGTTTTGAATTTAGAATTAAAGGTGAACCAGTTAGTCTGATCTCTCTTTCCAGTTTTTCAGTTTCTATTATTTTACTCTTGGTACCAGATTTACATAGTGAGTGTGTTTGGATATATGCTATTTTTCAGGGCTAATGCCTTTTCCTTATCTCCTAGCCCCATATACGTTGCCATGGTCATTAAATATGTTTCTCTTAATCTGTTCATGGGTGACATTTAATAATTAAAACAAAGGATGTACAATTTCTCCAATCATTTCCACAGAACTTCATAATTCAGCATTTGTCTGAATTTCATTTTTATACTCTGCTATTGTATCTATGATTTCAGAAACATGGACAGCCTAGCACGCTACGGTTGCAATAAAATAGAGAGAGAAGGCACTCGAAGTTTTCTGATTGTCTTGATTTGAACAGATGGAGGGTTAAGGGTGCGTCTCAGTGGTTTCCTACCCTTATTGCTCTTCCTTTTCTTTTCTATCTCTGCTAATGGTGAAGATCTTACCCAAGTGCTGCATTTGTTAACTTTTTAAATGAACATCTGCGTTGGAAAGTTTACAGCATTTAGCCTGGTTGTGCATATTCCCTATTGAGCATCTGGTCTTGGCCTCACTGCGGTCCAGGTGTCAGGCAGCACAGCCAACTCGGACTCCTCCAATGAAACCTGTTTAAAGACACCGTAGTGAGCCATTTATTACTCTGCCAACTCACTGAAGTAACAGTAACAGTAGTTTTCTGGACTCAGGCTGTCTCTCAGGGCACCTACATTAATAGTGTTGTATTAGATTGCCAATTGGCTGGTGGTTTATGGTTCATGATTGTATTTGCCTGAGGTATTATACTCAGTCCCACTTCTAAAGTTATTTTTTCTGAATTTGAAGTGGCATAGATAGCATTGAGTAAGGCAGACAGAAAAAAATCAATACAGTACAACTGTAATACTTTCCCTCATAATATTGTATTGATTCGCTGACACTAAGTATTAATAACTTTATTTACATTTCAAGGCTAAATTGAAAATACCAGAAAGAGAGTGCTTGGTAATCTACTGTGGCCAAACGATGCATACAATGTGGATGCCATGCACCTGTTATTAAGCAGTTGTATTTGTCAGCTTCACAGACAAAACAGGTGGAGAGATTGAAACTAGCACTAAGCTAGTTTTTACTTGTTTCACTGTCATTTTAATATCCATTTACCTAGTTTGCTGCCTCTCACCTTTGCTTCTCTCTCCTCATCACGTATGGGAAAGAGATCTGCTTTTTCTCTTGCAATGAAAATGAACATGACAGCAACCTAAGACAATGAAAATGAACATGACAGCAACCTAAGACAGTTATTGGAGAAAAGTTATGGCAGATATTTTGGCATTTAGACAATTCTGTGAAGGCGAGCTGGGTTTCCATAACCAGCCTTATTTCACAGAATCCTACAGCATCTAATCTCAGACACCAGGGGATTTGCTAATGATTATTTATTGATCCCCGGAGGGACATTTTGTTTTTGCTTTCCCCTCTCCAGGGAGGCTAGAGGTCAGGATCAGCAGCAGACCAGCGCCCCCGGAGCTGAAAGAGATTCAGTGTTGCTCAAGGACACTTCATAGATAGACAGTTGAACCCAGTTCCTCCAGTTGAGGGAGAGTCTCTAGCTACCAGGCCAACTAGCTACAATTCAGTTTAGAATCAAACAGATGTTGCCAAATAAAGACACACTCACACTGTAAACAAATAATACAACTTGTAGTACTATACTGGTAGGGATTTATATAATTGACCCTCTAAATCCAATGAAGTTTTTTTTTATCCTTGCTTTTCAATGTTGCGTTTGTTATAATTTATGTTTGCCATACACTGTTCTATTTTCTCTCCATCCTGACTAACCTCTGTTTTTATTTTTATTTGTTCTTTTCTATATTTGTTTTCTTTAGCCCCATGAGTTTGATGAGTGCCGACTGGACATCAGTGTGAACGACAGTGTGTGGTACCTGAGAGCCCAGGACCCAGAGCACAGACACAAGTGGATTGAATCCATTGAGCTGCACAGGGTGAGTGAGGCACACACAAGGGACACTGTAACACGGCAGGCAATGTCCTGATGTTACTAAAAACAAACCATATGCTCGTCAAACAAAAATGAAAACTCAAAATTGAATGCCACACATCATAAGATTTTTTGGCTTACGTGTGTGTGTGTGTGTGTGTGTGTGTGTGTGTGTGTGTGTGTGTGTGTGTGTGTGTGTGTGTGTGTGTGTATGCTTATTGTATGTATGTGTGTTTCTATCAGAATATCAGAGAGGGGAGCAGAGAGAAGGGAGGAGTCCAGGGAACAGTACTCATCCCTCCACCGCTGACACGTTTGATGGCAAGTCTGTAGGACTTACACCAAATTCTGAGTGCTCCACTTTCCCTTGGCACAGCACATCTCTAGCTGTAATAGCAAGTGTGTGCGTGTTTGTGCACACCTGTGCATTTATGGGTGTCCAATGTGTGAAAGGGCATATGCACACATATGTGTGTTTGTGCACAAGCATGTATATTGCGTGCGTGGTTTACACCGAGACGGTGTCTCACCATTGGAGCGGGCAATGTAGTGCAGGCGGAGCAAGGGGGGCACCTTTTGTTTCACTCAGTGAGCAGGACAAAGGAAGCTGTTAACCACTGCAAAGAGGATAATGGAGGCAGGGAAGGGCTGCCAAATGTTTATGATCACATATACACACCCAGTACGCTAATACAAAGGGCTAAACTCATCCCAGACAGAGAGGATGGAGAGATGAGATGACAGCTGTAAAGTACTGTGGGTTATGAGGAAGGATAAAAATGAGGGAGACAAAGTATTTTCTTAAAGCGTTGTGCAGGATAGTTTAATTGCAAAATATTGAAACAAACATACAGAATGTTTTTGTATGCATATTTGTGTGTTTGAATACCCACACATTTGCGTTTCTTCTGAGATAAACACGATCCAGAGTGTAGCCATAGTTGTGAATGTATGCAACCACACCCTTACTCTCCCTGCCAAAACATGTGTTGCTCATTTGTGGTCCTGGGTTTGGGGAATCCCCCCTCCTGTCACCCACCCCTCCTCTTCCCTCCTCACTCACTCCTCCCAACTCCAGGGAGCCACCATGAGTCAGCCAGAGCAGAAGTTAGTGAGTCACACACTCACACACTCTCTGTCACACACACACACACACACACACACACACACACAGCCACACACAGCCACACACAGCCACACACAGCCACACATACACAATATCCCCCTCCCAGCCATTCCCACCTCAGTGAGTCACCATTGAAAATTCTTCCCCCTGACCCACATTACTCACAGCACTCTGCAGCCCAGTGTCAACTCTCTCCAGGGAGATGCAAAACACCACACCCCACACTTAAATGTTTTTGGAGTTTGAGAAAATAGAGCATCTAAAAATAAAAAGCAGGCCTATATCAGTAATCTAAAAGACTATTTGTCCAATGAAGCACTTACCTGGTGTTGATGACTGTTGAGCCTGATTCTGTCCAGGGCAGCATTTTATTAGCACCAGTTTGAGGCTTTATCTCTCCTATTGTCCAGAGTCAGTAGTGTGTGTGTGTGTGTATATTGGAGCTTTAATCATTGGGCACATACACACACTTTAACACACATACACTCAGACAATATTTGCCCTGCAGTTTGCCACTGAGAACTCCCTGTGTGTGTATGTGTATGCACACAGGCATTATATGTAGAGACTGTTGACAGGACGGCGAGCAGCTGATAAGTGTTGCTTTCACTCCTGTTTTATTTTTTTATTGTCTGATTTTATCAAGGTAGCTGGAACAGAACCTCTGTTTGCTCGAATGTTTTTCTTTCATCAAACAGATAAAGCAGGCCTCCATTCAAGATTGTTGGACAGTACTATCTGTTGATGAACCATTGTCAGTGCAGGTAGGGGTAGATTGGCTGAAGGAGGCGCCGGCAGTGATTGAAATCCAAGTGAACCGCAGGGAGAGAGTTACTTCTGGTCATTGACCTACAGTTATCCTGTGCTCTGACAAATAGAAGCCATGTGAATGTACTGCCCCCAAGTGTTTCAAAATGGAAGCATGCCTTGAAGGGGACACCCATCTCTTTTTCTCTTTACTAATGAAATCCTTCTGTGTGTCTTTTTCAACCTTTCCTTTCTGCTATTTCTTACTAGCTATTTTGTTATGTAAGAGCTTCACTGGAGGCCACTTGATATTCCATCCTGTGTTGCCATGGTCACTGTCGCTGCTGTGCTGGATGTTTATGCCACATTGTACCCTGTCAAAAAGTGTCATTAGAGCATCAACAATATTATCAGGGCTTTCTTGAAAGTAATTTTTGCATTTTATGTTTGGTACTCAATAATAGGACATAGCACAAAAAATATTTTCAAAACACAAAAAACAACTATTAAAACAAATTGGTTTGTTTTGTGTAAAAGTATATCTATAGTCAGGTTTTGTAATTCATAGCTTCCAATTACTTCCATCACATTACTTACGTAATATTGCAAGAGACATGTTCCTCGTAAAATTGTGATGTGATATTTAAACCAAGACCATAGTCCATAGAAAATAGGTTTGTTTACAGCTGACCGGCTATCAGTTACATGAACATGCTAGAAACTGAAATTGATACATACTAGCATGATGGAGCAATGGTTTGACAAGTCCTGCTCAAGCTCAGCTCAACAAGGCTGAGAGAATATAAGGGAAATGGACAGCTAAGCCTGTAGTTGCATAGAGTGACAGGTTGACAGGTTGCTTTTGGTGACAGGTCAATAATAGTTGATCTTTTGTATTTGCAGTCGTTGTCAATGGGTCTGGCTAATACTTCATTGGTGTGTTGTGGCTGGTTGAATTGTAGTGTAGGTCTTGTTTTGATCTTTTGTTAAAACAAATCATTACTATGTAGTTTTATTAAGTTAGGCTGTTTAGTGACAACGTCAGTAACCTTCTCACCTCTTCATCATGTATGTCCTTCTCTCCACCTGTCTCTTTCTCTTCAGGCTGAGTCGGGGTATGGCTCAGAGTCCAGTCTGCGGAGACATGGCTCCATGCTGTCCCTCACCTCCGCTACCAGCGGCTACTCTGCCACCTCCACCTCCTCCTTCAAGGTACGTTTTCTGGTTAGTCTCTTGGCTAGACTCTTGCTGGCAGGACACTGAGGAAGTCTTTGGCATTAATTTTGTATCTGCATATGAGGGGTGTTCAGATATTTGTGGACATGCACCCAGGCTCCTAAGTTTTTCATTAGGTCTATGGAAATATAGAATATAAGCATTGACATAACCAGGTCTAACAACTCCACTACCTCATTGTTCCTCCAGAAGGCTCACAGCCTGAGAGAGAAGCTGGCAGAGATGGAGACCTTCAGAGATATATTGTGCAGGCAGGTGGACACACTACAGAAATACTTTGATGGCTGTGCAGACGCTGTGTCCAAGGATGAGCTACAGAGAGACAAAAGTAAGAATCACACCACTCTCTTATCAAATTCTTTGTTACTTGGTTTTTTTTTCCTTCTCTTCTCTCTCCCGATTAATTCTAACAGGAAATACTTTCCTGCTTTTTTCCTGCTGTGTGTGGGCAGAATATAATTGCATGAGAAAAAGGATGCGTAAAGAAAATGGTGAGGTTGTTAAAATTCAGCAGTTATTGTTTCTCTGATATTGATGTTTTGTTCAGTGTGATTTTTCTTTTTCTTTTTTTCCTTTTCTTTTTTAGCTGTGATCAGCAGCTATTATAGATTGGTCTATTTGTCCATCTGTCAGTCTGTCCTAAAATGTAAAACGGTTTTCATCATCTATAACTATTGATTCAGGACTCACATTAACACAATAAAACATTGTTTAATTATATTATGTATTCTTCTTGAGGGACATTCAAACATCTTAATGGGCATAAAGGATTGAGGATTGTCAATTTTTGTATTTACCAATAAATATGTACAAAAATAAAACTTTCAAAATAAGGATTTAGTGGCGCTGACTGTATCTTAATCAAGATACATGCAACAGAGCAGTCCTTCAGTTATTGTATAGAGGTAGTACCAAGTACCACTCGGGACTCTGTCCCAGTGACCTGTGTTTACCTGTTGCCTCGGTGTGGCTACAGACCAGTCGGAGCTTGAGGCGGGGATGTGGTCGGGGTTGCGGATGGAGTGCAAGCTGAAGGCTCTGAAAAAAGCCTGTTAAATTGGGTTGTTTTTATCAGCCATTTCTGCTTAAAATGGAAAGTAAACACGCATTTACATACGTTTTTCCTGTTTCCCCGTTATATAGAGTAAGATTCAATATCGTAAATGCAGACAAAAAGTGATGCAGTGAAAGCAAATGCAGTGAAAATAGTTACAATATTTAGTTTAAATATTGATAAAAGACTCAGATTATTGCTCACATAGTCAGATATTCTGACATTAAAGTTAAAATGACAACAATGAAAAAATGCTATTAGATATTACATGAAGCACGTGGAGGACACAAGAATGCAGAAGAAGTCATATTGAGTAAGGGCCTTGGTTCCCTATTGATCCTAAAATACGACTGACTAATAGCTCACCAGACTCAGGAGAGAGTTTCCTATTGGTTTTCTATGTCTACTGATTCCAGAGTCACATTGACATGAGTGATGGGTCATTGAACTCCGAAAATGTCCTGTCCATTGGTGATTTCATTTAAGCCCCTCCCCTTTGCTGTTTGGCTGTGTTTTGATTATCTATTTCTATTGATTCCAAAGTCACACTGACATGACTGATGGCTTAGACTTAGGACAGAGTCCTATTGATTGGTGATATAATTTAAGCCCCTCCCCTTTTCTGATTTGATGTTTTTTAAATCTTTATTCTGAAATCACATTGAGATGTGTAATGGCTCATTGCATTTAAAATCATGCTGCTCATCATCTGATTTATTTATCCTCAATATTCTGTGCTGTTATAAGATGGGCTCTTGTTTCAATTTATTTCAATGATTATACTATTCACTCAACTATGTATTTCAATGATTATACTATTCACTCAACTACGTGGAGCCTACTGTTTACATTCTCTGTGTACATTAAAAATTAAACATTAAACAGTAAACATTAAAATACATTTGCTAATCTTTACTTCAAACCCAAGCCTATACACATGTGACACCAAACCTGTGTGTGTGTGTGTGTGTGTGTGTGTGGAGGGGGGGGTAGTTGGTTTCAGAGTCAAATATGTTGTATGTATCTTTTAGATAATATAATGGAAGTTAATGTTTACATAAATTTCATAAATACATAAATTCCTCCACACTACGTCACTTTTTTATTACAGAAATATGGCTAAGGTTGCTGCTGTAGTTGCCTCCAGGACTAAAACAAGATATTGGTGTGTCTAAAGTTTAGGAGAAACATTTACTGAATCTTGTATGGAATGTGTTTGTCTGCCCTGTTACTGACAAAGCAGTTATTCTGGACCCCCCCCCCCCCCCCCCCCCCCCCCCTTTCTCCTGCTTGGCTGCCAGAACATTTGCTCATGGCAGCTTTTACTTTGTCACAGCACTGGGTGCCTGCGGATGACCACAGCGAATGAAGCCCTGCTTTTGTTCCCCTCACCTCCCTCTCCCTCTCTCCATCCCTCCCTTGCTCTCTTTCTCTCACCCCATCCATCCTGAAGATGAAACCAGACCATTGTGTTGTCTAGTACAGAGGTCTGCCAGTCTGCTAGTGTGCTATGCTATAGCTGTAGCTGTGAATGGGCCACTAGGCACTACCCTGCTCTGGACCCCCGGATGACTGTCAGTTGGGCCCTACAAGAAAAGGCTTGTGTTGATCAGCTATCTCCTCTATGTTTCTCTTTCTCAGTTGTGGAGGATGATGAGGATGACTTCCCCAACACTCGGACGGACGGAGAGTTTCTGCACAACAACAATGGCAGCAAAGAGAAACGTGAGTAATGCAGAATTCATTTTGTTTAGAAACAAGGTGTGGTCGCCTTCATAGTGAATTATCTGTAGTCTGAATTAAACGTGCCAACTTACCTGGTCTGCTTACTGAGTAGAAAATGATGTAAATTCTTAGTTTAGGACTTAATATGTTTTTCCACAGAGTCTGTACATTCATCTTTCTTCATTGTACAGTTTTCCACCCCCTAAGTCCCAAGGGGATCAATGGCATAGACTTCAAAGGCGAGGCCATCACATTCAAGGCCACCACAGCTGGGATCCTGGCTACTCTGTTCCACTGTATCGACCTCATGGTGAAGAGAGACGACAGCTGGCAAAAAAGACTGGATAAGGTATGTAACACAGGGCTACACCGCTGCAGTATCCCATTGGGCCAGTCTATTGGAATATTTTTCTACATGATGTGCAGTCCAAAAAAATCTTTAGGACAGTAAGTTGAAAGTTGCAACACTCAGTTGCATTGCCGTTTCGGCTTCGATCCTAGGCCAGCATACATGTCCTTACAAAGGCTGGGGACTTAACCACTTAACTATCTCTGCACAGTCATGCTTATTCAATGCTTCTGCTTGTTTGTGTGTAGGAGATGGAGAAGAGGCGACGGATAGAGGAAAGCTATAAATCAGCCCTCAGTGAGTTGAAGAAAAAGTCTCACTTTGGAGGTCCAGATTATGAGGTGAGCAGATCGTCAAATTCACACACTCATCCATGATATAGCCGAACATTACATGGATCTCATGTTCCCTGTCTCATCTCTTGGTAGGAGGGTCCAAACAGCCTCATCAATGAGGATGAGTTTTTTGATGCAGTTGAAGCTGCTCTTGACAGACAAGACAAAATAGAAGAACAGGTAAGCAAATGATCAGATAGGTGACATATGTGCATTAAAGGCATTCAAGGCCTTTAGAGATATATGTCGATATGATGAAATTAAATATAAATCGCTGTCTGAGTTCAGGATATAACTGTGTGTGTCTGTGTCTGTGTGTGTGTGTGTGTGTGTGTGTGTGTGTGTGTGTGTGTGTGTGTGTGTGTGTGTGTGTGTGTGTGTGTGTGTGTGTGTTTCCAGTCTCAGACTGACAAGACCAGGATACAGAGATCCAGCCCAGTTCCCCCTGGAGATATCTTTTCAACCACCGGCACACACAGATTCTCAGAGAAGGTTATCCAGCTCCTCCAGCCCCTATAAACTACTACATTCTACCTGTTCCCTCTCTGTCTTTCCCCCATTCTTTTGATTTTCTCACCCCACACCTCTTTCATCATTACATCTCACATCCTCTTGTTTTTTTAATCTGAACATTTCTCTTGCTCTTCTCATCATCATCCCATCATCTCACATGTTCTCATCTTCCCTGTAGCCCCATAGTCAGTCCTCCCATGCTCTGATAGTCATTGCCCCTCCTCACGATGTCCACAGATTCAGTGCTGAGGTAACTCACGGCCCCAAGGCTTAGCCAGTCACTGTGCCCCTTCCTCTGTGTTTACCTGTCTGGGCTAAATTCCCAATACCTTCACCAGACTAATCAGAAATACCCATGAAGACCCATTAACTCGATAACAGCATATAACAGCAAAAGTGCACGAAGCATTTTGTATCTGTATGTAAAATAATAATGGCATGTTGGGTGACGGTGTGCTGCCAGGTCTGTTGTGTCCTATAACATAGGTCTGCTTGGCATGTCAAAGCGATGCAGTCCTCAGAAGAAATTGCAGAACAGCATGTAAAGCTCTGTTTCTGATGTCTGCTGCCTCCACCCAGCTCTTTGCACACATTGAACCCATCACGCTATGCTGATACACCTTTTGCATTGTCTTTACATCACTGACCTCGCCTCCTCTTCCTGTCCCTGGCCTTGTTATGATAGGTGGAGGAGATGGTGCAGGATCACATGACCTACTCCCTACAGGACGTGGGTGGAGATGCCAACTGGCAGCTGGGGGTGGAGGAGGGAGAAATGAAGGTGAGAGAAAGAGGATCGTGGCACACCCATTCATATTATGATCCCAAGTCAGTTGTTCAGTTCTTAGTCGTAATGTAGAACATTATTCTCATGCACCCCAGTCAAAGCAGTCTGTGTCTGTGTTAAGTGCAGTATATGCTCACGTTTTGAAAAGGTAACCCGTTTGAATGTGTGACTGAGAAATGATTTCGGTTTAATCGGGCACGTGTGTCCAGCTGTACAGGAGAGAGGTGGAAGAGAATGGGATTGTATTGGACCCGCTGAAGGCCACCCATTCAGTGAAAGGGGTGACTGGTCACGAGATCTGCCACTACTTCTGGGACACTAACTACCGCAACGACTGGGAGAGTGAGTCTCTTTTTTTAATACAAATGAATGCTAGTTAATACAGTCAAACTACCTACATATCATATCACATGATTGTAATACATCTATGTTCTCTACCTCTTTAAGCCACCATTGAAAACTTCAATGTCGTGGAGACATTGTCAGAAAATGCAGTAATCGTCTATCAAACACACAAGGTAAGAGCTACAAGATCTGTTGATGCGTGTACTGATATTCTCAGGTTCCAGGAGAAACTGGATGTTATATGGTCATAGACAAAACCACCACCTCTTTTTCTTTTAGTCATACGAATCCACCCTTTGTATCATGTATCTGTAGAATCAGAACAAATTCCATATGATGTCAAACCAATCTGTGTGTTGCAGCGTGTATGGCCTGCATCTCAGCGGGATGTGCTGTACCTGTCTGCCATGAGAAAGGTCCTGGCTGACAACGAGAATGACCCGGACACGTGGCTGGTCTGCAATTTCTCTGTGGATCACGACAATGCACCGGTGAGCCACCAAATACCCACTTTTGTTCTTCAAGACCATTCTGTCTCCTCCATTTTGGGTTCCTAAATACGGATCAGAAAGGGAATTCATCAAGACTACAGCAGTTGAATATCTCTGACGCTGCTACTTTCTTGATTCTCTGTCCTGTCACATCCCCACAGCTCACCAACAAGTGTGTCCGTGCCAAAATCAACATTGCCATGATCTGTCAGACCCTGGTCAGTCCACCCGAGGGAGACAAAGAGATCAGCAGAGACAACCTCCTGTGTAAAATCACCTATGTCGCCAATGGTGTGTGTCCATCTATGTTTTTGTCTTTACCATTACAGTGACCTTGCCCTTACCACCTTTCTAAGGATCTAAACCGTGATGGGTGCCCCTCATCACGGTTTTTATGTGTTTATGAACTCACAACTTCGTTCAGTTAAGGTCCAGTGTGAATCCTGTGTAACAAGTGGTTTCCCCCTCTGTGTTCACAGTGAATCCGGGCGGCTGGGCTCCTGCTTCGGTGCTCAGGGCAGTGGCTAAGAGGGAGTACCCCAAGTTCCTCAAGCGCTTCACCTCCTATGTCCAGGAGACAACTGCTGGCAAACCTATTCTCTTCTGAGGCACACAAGAAGTACAAGACACATTATTTTAGAAACCTACATTTTATGTTTTCATCTAGACGTGGTGATGAGAATCTTGATTTAGTAGATATCTTGCAACTTGATATGAAGCCTCTGAATCTTTCCAGTGGGCTTCAGCCACGTTGAGACACAAGAACAAGAACCCCAGCTCCAGACTGCAGCACCCCCATGAGGCTTGGAGGACCCATGAATCTGCTGTCCTTTATATACTGACAATAGACTGTTGACAGCTACTCTGCTGCCATGACCATCCAAGGTCCTCATAGTGAATCATCTAATGCTCACTAATGCTCTTGTGGCTGAATGGAAGCAATGTTCCAACATCTAGTGGAAAGCCTTCCCAGAAGCGTGGAGGCTGTTACAGTAGTAAAGGGACCAACTCCAAATTAATGCCCACGATTTTGGAATAAGATGTTCAACGAGTAGGTGTCCACATACTTTTGGCCATGGAGTGTAGTTCCAATAGGGGAGGAAAGTCATCATGGCGGCCTCTGGTGGTTGCATTCAAACGTCAGCTAGGAAAGCCTCAACCTCTTCATTGGGAATTTTCATATAAAACAATATTCTTGAGTATATTGAAACATGACCGTGATACCATTTATAAAAACAAGCTTCCTTGGTTGAATGAATCAATGACTTGTTGATAACATTATGTATTCTTATTGTTCTTCAAACTTCAAAGTTGTCACTTTCCCTAACCAGGCAAATTCCTGCACAGGCTCCTCATGCCACATGACTGGCAAGAGTAGCCAAAATGTCTCTTTTCTTACAAAGATATATTAATATATAAATGTACGTATGTGCTATAAGACGTTTGTAAAAACAAACCAAAAAATCTCTGCTAAAAGACTAACTATTTTAGTTTTGCTTTTTGTAGTTGTCCTTTTTTTTTTTTTTAAAGAAATGGAGTTTGTTACTATTTTGTGTTGATGTTGCTTTTTGTAATAACCTGTAATCCAATAGCTTTATTGTATGCTGCTAATCTTTGCTAGTAAAACAAAATGCACAAGTCATTTTGAGTTAAAAATCATTTAGTTTGAAGAAAAAAAAATAGTCCAGTCATCAACCTAAGTCTATGTCACGTTTATTTATATTGCCCCTTTGTCACAAACAAGCCTCAAAGGACTAGGTCAGGCTGATAGACAATCAGATTTATGACACAATTATCAATTATCAATCAGTTTTGCCCCAGATCAGCCAGGGTCCAGCACCCACGTCCCCAGATCAGCCAGGGTCCAGCACCCACGTCCACCTCCAGGGAGGGTCACTGTGAGGGAAGACACACAGCCAACACACACATACAGCCACACTCAAAACTGACCACGCACACCAGCAGACATACTAAGCTAATGTAACGAGACTACGTCGATCCCTGCACCAGACAGAACGTCATAAGATCACGAGTCTAGCATCATGTTGGTCATATGGGTTTAGAGTTTGAGCTGTGACATAAAACTTGATCTTTTTGACTCTCTGGTGAATACACCACTTGTTGGTAATGATGGAGGGACAAGTCAAGAAGAGTTGTTTTTCATGTGCAAAAGATATTTCGCGTACACTGTTCACTTATGATTGTCGTTGCTGATATGTTTTAAACATTTCTAAAATAGTTCAATGAATTGTATATAGTGTCGGCAACAATTTTGCTGAAGGTCCACAGATGCTTTTTGTGACCGAATCAACCCCACATGCCTTAGCATCATAGAAGAGGATAATGCTTTAGGATGGGATGAGGCGTGCTGTGAGTGCGCCCATGAAATCACTAGAGAAGTGCCTGATGGCCGTGTACCCCATCTCGTCTCACCTACTTTTGGAGTTACTTTTAGCTTTTCTCCTACAGTAAATGAACAGAATCGGGTGACACTTTTTCTAAGTATTTGTTCTTAGGGGTACCTCCCAAATGATAATGGCACCATACACCGAAAGAAGATATTTTTACAACATACAAGGTTCTAGTATTGATCAATATGTCAAATTAATTTGACTCTTATTTCCTTATTAGCGTTGTGAAGAGTTTTGGGATGTGTTGCTATACTAGCAGATGTGTGTACTGACATTACTTTCCCTCCTACCATTCTGTTACCTTAATATAGTGATGTCAAACATCTTTGTATCATGTTTTATTCTGTACAAACTTGTTTGATAATATATTGGTGGAAAGTACAAAGATTTTTATAGTAACAACTCTGAGGCTGTACTTAGTTCTTTTTGAGTCATTGTTTTGAGTATTTACTCCTTTCTATCTTTCGGCATGAGTACAATAAGATGTCTTCGGCAGTAAAACAGTCACTCTGGACATAACCTCCTAT
This sequence comes from Hoplostethus atlanticus, assembly GCA_034670405.1. NCBI lineage: Eukaryota > Metazoa > Chordata > Actinopteri > Trachichthyiformes > Trachichthyidae > Hoplostethus > Hoplostethus atlanticus. Next base: position 219,505 of record JAXDDX010000288.1, on the reverse strand, counting down.
AGATTGTTTGACAAAAGGAACCATCACCAAACCTGATAATGAAAAGCTTCGGAGCATGCACAGACTCTTGGGTTTTCCCATGCCTATACCTTGAGTAATTTTCCAGACAATATACTTTGACTTGAGTCAACAAGTAACTGAAGTATTCTTCAGATCTTCCACTGGAGTAAAATACTGTATGAACATTGGCCATGTCATTGAACCTGCTTCATAGCTGTTATATCAGTGCATTCACACATGCAGATCCCCATTGCTAAGCCTTTCGTTGAATGGAGACTAGAGCTGAATGATGCATTTGGGTGAGAGACAAAGTTAAGCCAGATGATGCTCAGCCTTTCAGCTAAGTGGAAAGAGGCTAAGCTGTGAAGCCATTTCACCCAAGGCAGACATCTCTACTGCAAGGAGTTTAGCTACGTTGAATTTAGACTGAATGTAACAGAATGTTTGTAAATAAGATTTTCACACTAATGCTGTTGGGATCAACTTAAAATGTACTGACAGCTTGCCACTTGTTTTAGAAAGAGAAATAAATAAGTTTATCCTCCAGTTTTCTCTGTTTGGACTCTTTGTTTTCTTTGCAAAGAACTGACTTAGTTACAAGACGGCAAATGAGACTTATCTTGGAATGGGGAACATAATGCCATTTATTCTTTGAATGAAACAAAATCCTGACAGATTTTTTACTAGATAGTTGTTGGCTATGCCAACATGGCAAGGCTCAACTTCTCCATAATATATATAAGGCCACTTGTGAGCTTAATGACAAATGGCATACGTGACAAACTATTTATAGTATTACTTCCAGGAGGGCATTGTCCAAAGCAGTTTATTAAATTAATTCTTATGGCTTTTTTTTCCTCATCACACAAAACTCTCACAGAAGCAACTCGCCTTTCACACAAACTATAATTTTACGTTCTGTTGAAACACAATGAGAACAAAATCACTTATTAGGTGCAGTTCGGATGGCAGGTGCCCTTTTCTAAAACCACGACAACATCCTTCACTGACTGAGCACCTCAGTTTGGAAAGGGGTTGTGCTAGTGATATCCTACAGTGCATTTATGCTGCAACATTGATATAGTAGAATAAAATACATTCGGGAAGAAAATTGGTATTTTAAACTCAAACTTGATCAAATGTCACTTATGATGGTAACGATGTTCCCTCTCAAGCAAGACTTTGGCCAGTGCTCCGTCTTTCCATTGTATTATATAAAAAAAGGACCTTCGCTTAGCTTTACATGACTTCGAGGGTTATTTGTTCAAGAATCTTAACAGCATGGTAGATTTTACCAATCCAAACCCTATCCATGATTCACAGTTGTGTGAAAAAAAGATGAGTGCCAACAACAGTGAAGGCTGTCTCAAAATCAACTTCCCATTTCGTCACACTACCCCAGTCCAAATGCAGACACATGGCACAAACAAGTAATCCACAAAAACTGTAACCGCAGCATAAAAACTCGAACCAAAAAGTTTCTTCTTACAATCAGTTGGGCCAGTGTGGGCAAGCAAACACATATTGGCTGTAGTCTTTGGAGTGTGTTGGGTCCAGCTATTAGCAGTCTTTTGCGTCTTAATGTCCATGACCCAAAGCACTCAGAACCATTTCATTCATAGTTTCACTTTATCCCTCTCCATTCACACGGCAAGGTTTTCAGTTGCCAGCTGGAGTGTTCAGACTGATACTGGGAGCGCTCATTCGCTATTGCTGACTCCCGGTCTTCCCAGGATCGACCTTTTTTTTTGTCACTCTGCCTTCTCCGACTGTGACGACGAGGTTTCTGCCAGCTTTGCTTTAGATCTGGGAGACAGAAGCAGATGTATGTGTCAGTTGTCTGCCGTTTACACATGAGAGAACGTGGCTAAAATACCGATCCAAAATGAAACGGACCTGTTGTGGGTCATGTGGCTCTGGACAAGGTGCCCGGCAGCTAGAGCGCCCATTAGGGAGAGCTCCCCTGCCAGGACGGCGGCGCACACAACGCTGGCCAGCTGACGGGCGTTCTCGCCTGGCTGGGTGGGGCTGGTACCCTGGACCCCCAGCATCTACAACACACAGGAGGGTGTTAGTTATCATTTTAAATCTCTTTTTGTCTCTCCCGCTCAGACACTTTCACTCCACTTCCAACCCTCACTAAATCACTTTTAAAAACACAGTCTAGTATCAGTACCTGTAGACAGGCCTGCTGTGGCGGCAGGTTGGTGCCTCCTCCCACAGTGCCTAGCTCTATGGAGGGCATGGTACAGCTGATGTACAGGTCATCTCCCTCGGCACCAGCAGACTCCATCTGGGTTATGCAGTTGGAGCTGCCCACGGTCTGAGCCGGGTCCTATACCAGGAAGTAGAGGAACATCACTCAGTAAGGGTGGTGATGCACTGGACAATCTTTTAAAAAAAGATATCCTGGTGCTCTGTTTTCTTGAGTTGAAAATAAACACTGGAAGTTTGGGGTTGCCAGATTATTATATAACATGCAGCATTTTCAGATTCGAGAGAATAGAGTGATCCAGCACCTGTCCACAGGCAATGTAGATAGCTGCTACGACGTTGGCAGCGTGAGCATTAAAGCCCCCAATGCTGCCAGCCATGGCTGAGCCCACCAGGTTCTTGTTGATATTCAGCTCCACCAGAGCGGCGGTGCTGCTCTTCAACACCTACACAACAAAGGATTAAAGCAGCATTGAGTAATGAATGGCCTTTAAAATCGACCTCTATGAACAAGACAAGGAATAACAACATTTGGTTTTCTGTACCTCCCGGACTACCCTGGCGGGGATGGTGGCCTCACACACTGCAGACTTGCCCCGGCCCAGGATCCAGTTCATGGCGGCAGGCTTCTTGTCAGTGCAATAGTTCCCACTGACCGACAGAACCTTCACCTCAGGGTACTGCTGCCGGAGTCTGTGCACAGCCTGCTCAGTTCCCTGGAAAAAAAAAAAGACAGACACACATGCACTATTCTGCATTTGCGGTATTGGAGATGGAGGAGACAGCAAGGGTATCTTTGTATTGTGAAGTGGAAGGAGCCATTGTCGCACCATTTTATTGTGCAGACAAGAGAGTGGGCATTCATCTGGATAACACAGCCTTTTCAGCTATCTAGAGACATTGGCGGTAGGAGTTGTGCGTTTTCCATTCATTGCATAGGATATCTACTTGTATTTATTCATTCAAATCCACAGTCTGTCTGGATTATTGAAATGACTCTTACACAAGATGTGGTATTACCTTGGAGAGCATGTTCATGCCCATGGCGTCTCCTGTCTGGGACTGGAAACGAATGTACAGATTCCTCCCAGCTAAACCAATCAGCAGCTTTTCCAGACGAGCAAACCTAGCAAGCACAAACACTCGTTTATGACCGGTACGTCCTTGAGCGCTGCAATAAATTTCCTAGCTGTAACCAAAAAGGAGATCGGCGTGCCTTTCTGTCCAATCAAAGTGTTTCTACTGACCTGCTGGTGTGGTCAAAGGCCTCTTTGATGATGCTGAAGCCATCTGAGGTCTCAAGCCAGGCTTTGACCTCTGCAGCCTGGCAGGCTGAAGGCAGCTTCACCACAGGACCCCTGGTCATACAATCAGCTAAAACCCTGCTGCTGCAACCACCGCTCAGCTGAACAGAGGACAGAAAAATCAGTACAGCACACACACACACACACACACACACTTTACTAACTGCTAGATATTGCTCACTTACAGCAACTGCCCTGCATCCTCTGTTAGTGCTGGCTACCAGGCAGCCTTCTGTAGTGGCCATAGGGATGTAAAACTGCTTCCCATCTAATAGAAGAGGACCAGCCACTCCTACCGGTACCGGCATGTACCCAATGACATTCTCACAGCAAGTTCCCATCACCTGCAGGACAGACCAACATTTTATCAGTTCATTAAAGTAAGAAATGTCTTCAACTAGATTAGGGTGAAATTTAGAATGCAATCCATCCTTTAAGCAATACACGGGAATACAGATTTTATAGATACCAGTTGGTCCAGTACCTTAGAATAGTCGTAGTCCTTATACGGCAGACAAGCCAAGGCAGAGGGAACAGGCAGTTTGGATGACAGCATTTGCCTCCTGATAGCCACGCCCCTCTCTGGAGTTTCCAAGACTTCTTCCAGAGCATAGGTGACGATGTTGCATGAGCTCACCAACTTCATCACCTCTGCGTCGCTAAGGAAACGGGCGCCCCTCTGGAGAGGATCAAAGAGCAAACTGGTGACATCCTTTCACGTGAAAATGCATCGTTTTTACCTTTCATATATCAGATCACGTATCTCTGCTCTGGGTATCCACCTACCAACAGTAGCTTTCCTTCTGCTGTGGCAACTCACCTGCGGATCTGTGAGGATGGCCATGCATTCATCCAGCTTGCGGTGCTCTGAGGTGGGGCCAAGTTGAGGAACAGAGGGTGTCTCGGCGAGAGTGTCCCCTGAGCATGAAACAGAGGGGCCGTTCTGCGCTGGGCTTGCCAGGGGCTGAATCACTTCTGGTGTAGAGGAATCAGGAGAGAGACACACAGTTAATGCTAGGCAAGTGAGTAGTAAACATCCTAACAATAAACACAAGTTGTTATAAAAGGTAGCAGGTAATAATCAAGGCAAAACTCACCCTTCTCTTTGGAGGCCGCATCAACCTCTGGGGCAATGTTGGAGACAGCAAGATGGGTGGGGTTGGGTGCTGGGGTGCTGCTCGTGGTCTTCAGGGGTTTGGGTGCTGGCAAGTCCCTCCTGCAGCAGTCCTCTACTGCCCTGTGCCTCAAGGTAGGAGGGGAACTGATGATGGGACTCTTAAGCGACAAGGAGGACTCGGCCTCTGCCTGCTCGAAGAAGACGTACTTCACAGCCAGGAGCAGGGCTAGGCTCAGGGTTATCACCTGCTCCAGGTCCTTACTGACAGAGGGCAGAGAGAGACTGAAGTGTTGCACAGTGGATAAATAACAGGGAAACTTAATTATTGAAATAATAAATCCTTCTTGTTTCATCACTGTACCTGGTGAACTGCAGCGGCCAAATGGCACCGCCGGAGTCCAGTCTCTTCGTGATGGGCCCATCCGCGGAGCGATTCTGACCCTGTTGCTCAGCTGCTAGCCGAGTGTGGGCATGGACCAGGACCAGGACCAGAGACTGGGGAGGGGAGGAGAGAGATCATGAAGTGAAATAGAAGCCGTAGTTAGACTTAGTTCTTTTTTATTATCTTTTTTTTTTTTGACAAATCAACACTGTGCCTTGTTTTCAAATGTTTCCTTAACAGAGTCATGATTGGAAGTTTGTGAACCCTTTGTGCAATTACAGACATTTTGGCTTTTCCATGCAATGCAAATTGAATCAAAAACAAACTGAAATAAAGGATCTATAATTACCAATTTCATGAGTTTTTAAGAGGAAATAGTTTAAAGGCATTTAGTATAGGTGAGAAGAAGTAGTGAGTGTGCATCAGTCTGGGGAAGGTTATAAAGTCCTATCAAAAAGATTTGGGCTCCATCAGTCCACTGAGAATTTAACACGACTAGATGTGGACATCCTTCTAAAATATCACCAAGATACAAGAAAAATATTAAAACTAGTAAAAAAATAACCCGCGAACAACATCCAGAGATCTACAAGCCTCCATTGCTGCATCCGTTATTGTGCATCCGTCAACAATAAAAACACTGAATAGAAATGGCTTTCATGCAAGAAGACTCTACTGCCCCAAGAGAACAAAGCTGCACATCTTAAGTTTGCCAGAGACAATAAAAGTATATATTTATTTGTGCATGTTCTTTGTCTGGGATATCATAATTAAGATTTGCTGTCATTTTAGATAAGGAGTTTATAAGGTTACACCCCTATAATATATGAAATAACTTCATAAGCTTCGAGGCGAGCATGACTGTGTCTGTGCCATTTTCTGTGCCATAATATTCAAGGTATTTTCTCACCATGATGATCTTAACCCTCTGGGTTACAGGATTAGGCTTGTTGTCTTCTTCTTCAGCCAGCACACGGGCAAAGTGGCTCAGCTGCCAGATAGGACGGCCCTCGCGGCTTTCCCTGGACAGCTACACACACACACACACACACACACACACACACACACACACACACACACACACACACACACACACACACACACACACACACACACACACACACACACACACACACACACACACACACACACACACACACACACACACACACACACACACACACAATGAGAGGCTCAGAAACACAAACAGATAAACATACAAACTCTGGGTCTCAAAACTATAATTGTGCCAAAAGTCATAGCTCATCTTTACCTCCAGGACCAGAGAGACACACGCAGGAAAGAAGGTCATGAAGACAAAATAGTTGGCCAGGACAGACATGCAGCCGAAACAACACATGATCTCTAGTTGGGGCACGCCTGGGAAGACAAGAAAGAATGGTATTGATTTTGGATCACAATTTGCCAGTCACCCAATTATAGAAATGTACAGCAAAACAGCAACAACATGTCTAAGAAGAAGGGAAAATAGCATTACAAACCTGACATGGTGCCCACGCCAATGACCAGGCACTCAACCACAGCATCCAGGGTGAAGGTAGGGCCCAGGATGGCCATGCCCTGGGAGATGTTCTCCCTCACCTCCTCCTACAGAGGAGAAACGGGGACATTTCACTAGTCAGTGGCAATTATATTCTCCATCTGAATAGACTGGTCTCACACCACAGTTCAGACAAAAAGACGGGCCTAACTGGCCTCTTAGTTTACACAGTTATATGTCACGACTAGGTGTGTAACATTACCTGAGAGTTTGAGCTGAGGGCAAATTTAGCCAATGTGCAGGCTTTGGACAGGTCAATAAGCAGGAGGAAGAACGGAAGGGCTTCACTGCAGAGGTAAGAGTAAAATGATCATTAGGAATGCTCCAAATACCACCAACGAAAATTGTAGTTTTCATTCTTGATGATTTTATCTGTGTTCTCCAAACTGGCTGATCTGGTTCCTAAACCCATCGCACAGGCCCGGCAGTTTCACAGTGTCAGAAAATTTTTTAATCTTAAATATATGCCACGCTACAGTCAATACAGTAACATTAAAGCGAATAGTCTAATAAAGTAGATTTGTTTCCAAACATAGGTTACTGTGACAGATAACTGTCTTGTCTCCAAAACACTTGAGGAGAGAGCTCAGTTACCTGAACTACAGTTGGCTTCACCTTTGACTAATGTTAGCTACTATGCAAATACACAGAAAAAAATCAAGCCACAGCCAAAAACAGCACAGAATATTGTTAATGTCTGTCTGATACCGTTGTGACGGCCTGGTTTTACGTTTAGAAATGCAATCAGCTCTTCTGAGCCATTGTTGCAAAGAGCTGTGGAGCTCAAACATGGCAACAGAGGGCACATCACCGTACATCAGTGGTTCTCAATCCAGTCCTCAAGGACCCCCTGTCCTGGAGGTTTTAGCTCCAGCTCTACTCAGGCACAGGATTTCATGATACTTTAATTGGTTCAGGTGTGCCTGAGTAGAGCTGGAGCTAAGAGCTCTAGGACAGGGGGTCCTTGAGACTGGATTGAGCACCACTGCCTTACATCACCTGCCAGCCCTCTATTGACCTTAATTTTAACTACTCTGTCAATTCAATGTCGCCGGTGAACTATTGGGCTTTTATTTATGAATAGCCTATACTGTGTTAGATATCAGTCTATTTAAAAAGCAATTTCAAGTTTTTACTTTCAATAGAATACAATGAAGACAGTTTCCTTCCTTCCATTATCCAATGTTCCAATATATTCCCTCAAACTGACCAGGGGATAAGGCAAACAAGCACAAAACAAAAAGGTATACAAGTCAACAGTGACTCTATATTACTTGGGAATATTATGAGTTATAACAGTACTTTAAGATGTAGACTCGCGTTGTTGCCAACACTCCCCATGTCACAAATACATTTTCGTTTTTAGATGTGTAGAGTTCAATTATCATGCCTACAATAAAACATGCACACAATTTGTATATGTCAGTTCTCTGAACACAGGGAGGGAGGGAGGTGGAGTTTTTAAAACTTTTTCACAAAAGCTATTTGTCCAAAAGGTATTTCTGGTGTGTTATAAAATGCTTACTTGAGGCCTGTCAACTCTTTCCCAAAGAAGTGAATCACCACTGTACTGAAAACAAAACTGGAAAACACAGTGAAAAGACCAGCAATACCTGTAGAGAGAAAGAAATAGAATGTTACTGAGACACGGAAAATAGAAGCTGGACACATTTGTACTGCATGTGATATATTCTCATCTTAGCAGAGGGTGCGTTCACACCTCTAGTTTGTTGTCTTTGGTCTGAACCACAGTTGAAAGGTTCACTTTGGCCCTGTTCACACCCGATCACAAGTGGACAGCTCTAAGTACGTCAGTTCACACCTGGCAGTAGAACGCGTCTCCACATGCATCTCGAGTGACCACTTGTGATCGGATCACCCAAGATCTGCATTTCGGTTGAATTGTCCAAAGTCACATAGGACTCACAAATGGCATATTTATTGGTGGAGTTTTGATAACCTGTCACCCCGCAAGATTGGACATATTGGAAATATGGAGCAGGAGGAATCAAAACAAGTTCAGTTCTAGTCAGTAACTTTAGCTAAACATACTGGACTTGTCTGTGCTCTTTGCTGTAATTTACCATGTCTGTTCTTATACCAGGTATGGTAACACATGAATAAATAGCTGAATTGGAGCATCAGTCCAGACTGTGGTTTGCCCTCGGTTAATTTTGTTCATGTTTCCAATCTGATTCTGATTCTACTGCTGCAGAGTTTGATTAAACCACTCTGAATATGCTTGGTGTGAAGTGATAAAGATTAGAATTGTATATAAATTTGACCTTTATTATTAAGGAGCAATGTCACTACAGTACTATGTTGAACTTGAGCAGAATGGGTTGTTGTGTGCAAGTTACAGGCTCTGCAACATGCCATCATACTGACCAAGTATGTATTTGGAGCCCAGTTGTCTGAGGTTCTTGAACTGGAAATAGATGTAGACAATGGCCATGCAGCGTGTAACCATTAGGATGATGATGTCACTGCTGACGATTTTCTGTAGGAAGAAGGACACTTCGTGATCATGTGGAGGTAGAAACAACTTTGGCAGGGAAATCATTTTTCACTTAGAGATGAGATGTATGCAACAGCTCCCCTGCCACACCCAGATCAACCTTTTCCCAAGTGGACTCACCTCCGGGAGCTTGGGGCACTCATTCCACCTGCACACCTGGTTGCTGGCTGCCAAGCTGTTCATGGACATGAGACAGATGGTGAAGGCGATGGTGCCCACTATTACCTCCCATGGGTGGGAAGCTACCAGCAGGCCATGCAGCCGGAACAGACGCGCCAACATGATCCAAGGACACCTTCCTGCTACCTGAGGTCACAGACTCACCTGTATTGAAAAGGAGGAGAAGGTTATCCCATCATGCCCATCTCATCAAGATAGGCGTTTATGGAGTTGCTATGGTAGCATTTAAATCAGTTGGCATTGAAACCAAGTGCATTTATTATGAAAAAGGCTTTCGTGGTAATAACAGCAAACCAAGACTGCGAGCAGCCAACATTGCCTTAATGTGAGCACTTTCACTGCTGTTGTTGTTGTTCTGGACCGTAAATATAAACAGAACTTTATCAGACCTCTGTATTGCTTCTACTCGATAGCTAACGAAAGTTAACTGTTAGCTTTCCAATCAACAATGATACTATCAGTGTTTACATGAACGTATGCTTAAGTCAACCGAGCGTTATCGTCACCATGTCCAGATAACCAACTCGCGCATTGCATTTCAATATAAAATAATATCTAAACAGTTACGCTTACTTAAGCTAAGTAACAACTAGCCGGGGGAGGATTGGGACACCTTGGAATAGCGATAGAGTTCATGTTAGCATTGGTTGGTTAGCATTATGCTAGCTGTCAGAGCGAGACTACACTGTCGCCAAGGTCATTTTGTCCCTCCGCTTTATAACATTTTTCAGTTATACTGAGATAAAACAAAACACAGGAACCACGTACTTCCAAGGGGAGTTTTTCACCTTCATCTGAGTCTTTCCCGAAATAATGATGACCCATCGACACCTTCCTCACCGCCCTGATACAACGAAACCAACATGGCGATACGGATATCGTGACGTCTAGAAAATATGCGTAAAGGGGAGTGGTTGGTGACATAGTCTACGGTTGGTGAGTTCCCCAATAGTAGTCCGCCGACTTCCGGGTTTCCCGAAGGTGTCATTTCCGTTTAAAAGCTGCTGCCGCGCTAGTTGAGCGAAGCTGATGGGAAACTGAAACCTTGCAAACAGCGACCTAAAATGAAATCACCATGAAGCATAAATATAATGTCAAAAGTGTCCACAGATATCAGCGGAGGGGAAGCGGTTCACATGATCATTGTTCTGTTCCACTGTGCGCCAATTCGAGTCGATACAACTCCGTATTGAGCTTCCACCGCTTTCCGAAAGACCCTGAACTTCGTCTCAAGTGGTTAAACACAATAAGGCAAGATTGTTTCACGGTAACAAATAACACAAAGGTATGCAGCGGACATTTTAGCAGCGACGAAATTTGCATTACATGTCAAGGAAAAAAAACACCATTCCCTCTTTATTCCAATGGAACAGCTGCACGAAACCACAGACACCGCCCGGGGTTTGGCAGCGCCTCGCACGACCCAGCCCAGCCCCCCCCCGGTGGAGCCTGCAGACATCATCCAGCAAACAGATGAGGAGGTGGTGCCAGTCGTTGGGGGCCATGAGTACTGTGTTCCCAGTAACAGTGTAGTCGTGGGCCGTGAACACTATGACGGTATGCTAGGGGAGATTGAAGCCTTGAGGGACCAGCTACAACCCCCCCGTTTACAAGACCCCTGTGGGTTGCAGCGGTTCGCTGGATCACCGGAAGACATTCGACTTTACACCAGGTAAAACAGATAAACTGCAAGCAGTGCAGATAGATAATCCAGATTGGTAGCCATTTCAGAATTGTTTGATGATGCCCTAAACTCAGTAAACTGCTTACCTACAAATGCTGTTTTATCTACCAGAGACTGAATCAGAAAGTATAAAAATAGCCACTTGGAAATAGTCTTCTTAATGCTATTTGTGAACACTTGTTAAAAGCTATTATTATAACTTAAATGTTCAAAGCCGCTTGAATTAAAATGATTTGGCCCGTTTTCATATTGCTTCTACGTCTTTAGAAGACTGACTCACCAGAATGTATAACTTAATATTTTGTTCTAAAGATTCCCCTCGTACGATCATCTGATGGTATTCTGGACTCTCATGGAACCAGCGACATCAAGGATGGTACGGGCTACAAGGGCCAGAGGAGCCTCTGCTGTGAGAGAGGAGGCTTTCAGCAGACGCACAGTAAGTACATGGCTGTCACTGTAAAAGTCACCCCACCCCCATAGCAATACAAAGGGATACATTGTGTAATACTAATCATGCCTCTTTTTTTCCACACCAGAAACTGGTCCCCATAGATGAGTTTTTCCTGTTTCTGAACTACCTGTCAACCTGATGCACCCAGAGGGAGCTTGGCCACTGTTTTAATATCCACCATACAACGGTCAGCAGAATCATTATAACATGGGCCAACTTCCTCTACTGCCTGCTCGGATCTGTGCGCACATGGATGACACCTGCAAAAATTAGAGCTCATCTTCCTCTTGAGTTCAGGGACTATGCAGACACCCAGGTTATCGTTGACTATACAGAGCTGCGCTGCCAGACGCAATCTTCCTACTGCACCTTTAAGGCTATGCTAGGCATGGCACCACATGGTGCTCTAACATTTGTGTCAGCACTCTATGAAGGCTCTGTGAGTGACAAAGAGATCTTCAGGCAATCAGGCGTCATACCTCTCCTGTCCCCTGACATGGCTGTTATGGTTGATAAGGGCTTCCCAGTAGATGACCTCGTCCCTGGCAAAGTGCACCGGCCTGCCTTTCTGTCTAAAGGAAACCAAATGCCAGCGCATGATGTTCTTGAGACCCAGTCCGTTGCTCGTTTGAGAGTCCATGTGGAGAGGGTAATTAGTAGGGTCAAGGAAAACAAACTGTTTGATACTGAAATTCCCCTCTCCATCTCAGGGAGCATCAACCAGCTATTCGCTGTGGCATGTCTCCTCTCCAATTACCAGAATGGACCTCTGGTCAAAAAGTGGGGAGTAGTAGTCTGAGGATGCAGTTTGCCATAACACACTGTACACTTGAGTACACACTGAGTTGAAACACTGTCAATTAGTTGATTCGTTTATGGATATGACATTTACTGTAAACTAAATATCTTTGATTTTAGACTGCTGGTCAGACAAAACAAGACATTTAAAAGATCCCTTTGGCATTTAGCAACTTGTGATGGACATTTTCTTTTAGGCCAAAAATTATCAAATTCTTATAATTCTAAAAAAATTATCCGATCATTTAGATTGAAAATAAGCTATAGTGGCAGCCTTAACCACACCTCTTAAAATGTTGTGCTCCATCCTTTATATTAGTTCATATCATAACCCTGTTCACCAACTCACCTGTACCTGGGTCATCTGTTTGCCAATATGAATGTTCCTGCTAAATCCTACAGGCAAAGTGTACTGCTTCACAGGGCTATGAACTATATGCTATTCATGTTTTTGTGTTAAATATTGGGCAGTTTGTTATGAATCACTCACTTGTTTTGACATGGTACAATAAAGCCATTTTAACACAACCTGCAAGTGTCAGCTTTGATACATTTTATTGTGCTGAACTTGGTTAAAGGTTACTGAACATGAAAAACCTATTTGTCTTGATCAGGGTTTTAGTCTGTTACAAATATGAACATTGATTTATTAATCTGTATCTCATTACTCATTACTCAAAAACTACAGTGATGTAAGAAACACCAGACACTCTTTTATCACTTGTATCACGTCACTCTCTCTGGGTTGAATCAGCATCTCCCTCTGCACACACCACAAAGTCACACCACTGCATCCCTGTGATGACTAGCTGAACCTGCACCTAGTACAGGTTGCTGTACGCCTGCTGTTGCTTTAACTCCAGTTTGCCATTTTGCTGCGTCCCAAAGCTTTTACAGTCCTCCTCCTTACCCCCCCCTTTCCTCACCACCACTCCTCTCCTAAAGGGGATGAATATAATAATATATAATATCATTAATAATAATAACAACGTAATATAATATCCAGAATATGTATTTGCTGATTGTTCATACAATCTTGCCAGTGAACACTTACATTATAATCACAAAATGGAACATTTTATTCTATTACTCACACCCAATTCATCAATATAATTATATTTTGAATTTATTTATCCTACAAGCATCCTACTTCATAAAATATTCCAAATTTCCTTAACAAACTTTGATAATTATATTATTTCAATAAGGTACAGAAAACAAAATGTATTAAATATTTGCATGAATGTAATTTAGGTTAACAGGATATTTATTAGTTATTGTAATATACAATATCACCAGTAATAACATAAAATAGAACCAAATTTGAGAATACAGTTATTTTTCAAAATCCAGCAAGAACATATCAAACGTAGCTTGATATGCAACATTGTTTATGTTTGTGTGCCTCTCTCTGTCTCTCTCCATCTCCATCCCCGCTCTCTCTTTCCCCTCTCTCTCTCTCTCTCTCTCTCTCTCTCTCTGACTCTGGGGTGCCCAGGTGGGTTACCTCCCATACCTTTCTGTGTGGAGTTTGCATGTTCTCCCCATGCTCACACGGGGTCTTCTTCCACAATAAGGACCCCAACTGGAAAAACATGCACGAAGATCGCCATCTCCTGTCCTGTCCCTGACCACGACGTGGACATCAAGATCTGGAGCTGTTGGTCCCCGGCCGCCAACGTAGATGGTCGTCCACTGCTCCTGGCTGCCCCTAGAGGGGCAGCGGAAACCAGGATGGGTTAAATGCAGAGGACTCATTTCTGCAGCCACCCTCCCTGCATGCGTGTGTGTGTTTGGCGGTCACCACTTCCTGCATGCTGTGTGTGTGTGTGTGTGTGTGAGAGACATCATGGACTAATAAAGTATTCTTCTTCTTCTCTTTTTTCTGTCTTCTCTCTCTCTCTCTCCCTCCCTCTTCTCTCTCAATACACTTATCACTCTTTACCATGCAGAATTGTTAAATTTATGTTTGGCCAGACCAAGTTGGCCTTTTGGCTGACCTGCAGGACCAAGACGAGGGTTTAGGGTTCTACAGACCCTGTGGTGATGCTGAGTGAGATGGTCTCTGCATGCTATAGGCTGGAGTATATCGGGGGGTTTTTCTAAGAAATTATAGTGTCACATTTCTGATGGCTTGGTAGGCCGCAGAGTGGTGTGACATTTCCTGTGACATTTCCCAGAACTATACATATGTATATGTGCTGCTTGTAAGCATGCGTGTGTTTGTTTGTTGTGTGTGGTGGTGTATGTAGCTGTATTTGCGTTGCTGTTTCTTCCTCTGTTCTGCTGTGAGATGTTACAACAACACCACAGACCATGACCTCCAGTATGTTAAGAGCTTGACTGGCGCGTAGCAGAGTATAGACAGCCTCGTGAACCTTTTTATTTCAGTGTGTACACAATATAAGTGTCTACATAAATGTCCACGGTCGTTAGTGATATTACTTTGAGACGTGTTCTTTCATGACAGCGTGGCTCTAACCTCTAGCCCTATTGAGAAAATATAGCCTCTAGCCTATATAGCATTTTTCAAAATAATTGAATTTCCCTTAATGAACTGATTACGCGTTCTGATTCCTTGCCACCAGGAGGCGTGCTACAACATCACACTCTTCTTACAAAATAGCATTTGTGCCTCTTTCCTTACATGAACATACTTTATGATTTTCCTTCAACCTCACTGATTCAAAAGTTCTTTCATGAGGAAGTGCAGCCATTGGTCATTCTCCATATAACATATGGCTAATGGTATATTTGGCACAACACTGCTATAAACGGCTGAGGAGCATAAATGTTTATTGAGGGTCTCTCTCTCTCTCTCTCTCTCTCTCTCTCTCTTGCTGTGTCTCTTTCTTTCTGTACTGCTGAAAGAGCCTGTTAATGTCTTGTGAGACTCTAGTGAAGCAAACATGACATATGTATGGCTCTATTGACTAAATACCTCCCGATCCAGCCAGCCAGCCTATAGCGGCGGTGGAGAGAGAGAGAGCAGACTGAGAGCTAATGCCTGTGATATTCTGGGCAGAAAACACACACACTCCCACTGTAGCTGTTGCACAGCTTTACATTTTCAGTGGACTGTACTTTTAAAGTACATCTATGTTTCACCTTCCTCTTGAATCCATTTGTTAGCCGTTAGGGACTTTGGGACAAACACAGCCTATACAATATTTAGTCAACCATCAGTCCACTATCCCAGTAGTTTCAGGATCAAATGTAATTTTTGAAAATGTGATTACATCCAATCATGTGAGCTGCTGACCAGGCCTGAACAAAGGCCGCTGTGTGTGTGTGTGTGTGTGTGTCAGTCCCTTTGGCTTCAACTTCAACTTCAAGATTGACCTTTTAGTTTAGGCTTTTGTGATAAGTTTAGGTCTATGCTATAGCTTAGTCTCTCTGTGTTGACAGAGACATGGTTGAATTCCTGTGAATTTCACTCCCCAAACGAAGCCACTTCTATTTTGAGAATTCTCAAAGTAGAATTTTGTGTACTTTGAGAAAGCCAGATTCACTGGTAGTGATGGTAGTGTAGATTTTACTCATGAGAATAATGTGTGTGTAGCCCTGGATGATTTTCTATTCCGAGTATTGGTACATGTTGTAAATAATATGCTTTGTAATAAGTAATATAATCAAGAGTGTGTGTGCAATAATGCTTTGTAATAAGCAATATAATCAAGAGTGTGTGTGTAAAATGTTAAGTCTGCATAACTATAAAGTGTTATGATAAGTCTGCATAAATATAAAGAGTGTGTTTGATTAAGCATGTAACCTGAAAACTCATGAGGTAATCATAAAGTTAAAAAAATACGGTCTGGAGTCTCTACAGGATAAGGGTGCCAAGAAGACAGGCTGAAATGCCCAGAATAGGCCAGGAGAGGTCCACAGCTAGGGAAAACATTTGTAATGCCCAGCACAGTAACCATCGGGGGAGAGTCAGCCTGTGAATCGCAATAAAAAAGTTTCCAGCACCCGCAACCCTCTGGGGGGGCTATCCTGTGATCGTGTGGGGAGAGCACCCAGGCCAATTACCCAGAGATTGTAGTAGATGTGACACCATTGTTTTGAGGAAGGCAATATGCTGTTATGGAAAACAGGGCAGAGAAGTCAGTATTCTTCACCCAAGACTTGGGGATATAAGAGTATGCACAGACAGTTGTATTTCAGTCTGGTTCCGGAGCCGACTCGGGTTTTGTTTCTGTTGAAGAATAAAACTCTATGCATCGAACTCTGATCATCTCCAGTGAATTCTTTGAACCTGTTTGAGACTCCAGTAACTACAGAATTATGAAGAAGATTAAGTGTTGGCGGGGAGGTCCGGTCTTCAACACTGGCCCGAAACCTGGGCTCTTTTCCTCCGACATACATCAACCGCCAAAATATAATAATTTCATCTGTGATTCATCGCAAGATTATTATTCTTGATTTACGTATCCAGGTATGTTGTCCAAATAATACTTTTACTTTTCAAAAATGTTTGAATCTTTTAATCTTATGCAACCTATAACAGGACCCAGTCATACACTCAGTCATACTCGATCTTGTAATGTATGGTTTTGCTTTATAATAATATAATAACAATAATAATAGTTATACTAAGCCTTATCTCCATAGCACCTTTCTGAAAACAGAGCTTACAAAGTGCTTCACAGTGAGGGACAGAAACAAGACGCGAAAGACAAGCGGTAATAGAACGGGCAAGAACACAAGGTTAAAAACAACATGAACCATTACTTGAAAGCAAGTCTATAAAAGCATGTCTTGAGAAGTGATTTCAAAGACGTTGCTCACTTTATTTCCTCGGACAGGCTGTTCCACAGTGTTCCACAAGCTCTAATGGCAAACGCACGATCACCTTTTGCTTTCAGGAACGACCAGAAGAGCTCTGCGTGAAGATCTCAGGCTGCGCTCCGGTTCAAATGGGGTTAAAAGGTCTGAAGTGTAGCGAGGCGCCAGACCCAGATGTGCTTTAAATGTGATCAGGAAGATCTTGAAATCAATTCTAAATATAACGAGTAACTCAAGAGATGCTGAAATTGGGGATATATGGTCTCTTCGTTTGGTACTACTAAGATAGCAGCTGAAAGTGACAGGTAACCAGTGCAGGATCTACGCTTGGTGGCTGCATTCTGTACAAGCTGGAGGCATCAGAGGGACGTTTGACGGAGGCAGGAATAGAGGGAGTTGCAGTAGTCTAGACGAAGAAGAAAATAAAGGCATAGGTGAATGTCTCCCTGGTCGGTAGACGATAAGAATGGTTTAATTTTGGATATATTCCTCAGCTGAAAGAAACTTAAAGGACTGCATTACCCTCCTCACCTGCTCGTCAAAGCTTAGGTTACTGTAAAAAATACACTCATGTCTGGCCACTGGCTTCACATTTGAAGATCTTGTTTATTTTGGATGTAGATTGTGGAGCTGGGGGGACCAAAAAGAACAATTTCTGATTACATGTTTTAAAAAAAATTGGAGCCATCTAGCTTTTAATATCTGTGAGGAACCCATGCACCTGCATCTGGCAGTTGTCTAGGTTAGTTGTTTTCAGGAGAGGTTGGACTATTATGTGTTAAAATTTTTAACACTCAATAGTCCATCTGGTTTTTAAGTTAAAAACCAGATGGACTATTGAGTGTTAAAAATTCAACAACCTCTTAGCGTAGGGAGTGTCTAACGGACAAGAGGAGGGTCTCATGCGGGTCTCTTCCCGAAATTGTAGCAAAATGGGATAATGCAGCAGAGCTCCCTGCTAAGAGAGATATGTAACCTTGTGTTTTCAACTTTTGGGATGAAGAATTGCAGGGATTCCTCACGGCTGCTTCCAGAAGAAAGAAAAACAATATATTTGGTTCAGTTCTTTCTGTTTTTGGAAAAACTTTAAAATATGACTTAGGCCATTAGTTTAAGAAGGTGACGATATAATAGGATCATATAATAATATGGGAACTAGGAGATGCTTTGAAAGCCTCTGAGAAGCAGCAGCCGTGTTAAGGAAGTGAGGACGCACTGATCATTGAGGTTTTAACAGTCTAGAAAGGAATTATATGTCTCTGATCATCTTGTTATTGTTTTAAACATGTTTTTTTCCTACCAAGCTCTCATCTAAGTCTGTAGAGATCCAAATGAGGGACCTTTTTTTACTTGAATTTGTATAGAATCAAGTGGAGAATTGACTTGGCTACCCTTGATTCATTTGCTTTCATGTAAAACTAAAAGAAAACAAACCTTCAAACAGTTTCCATGAACGAGCATTCCTGTGCTATTAAAGGCGAGTGCAGCAAAACTGAACAAAGAATGGAAGCGTAGTAAACTTTTTATCTTGTGAAGGAAAGGATGACGGAATTCAATATTTCAATTAAGGTTGCAAGAGAAAAGTATTTTCAAATCACCGAAATTACTGAGAATGAACATTTAGTGACATTGGGAAAGTTATTAATTATTATTAGTTGTTATTATTAGGAATATTTAACATTTTTCTGAAAAAGAATTTAACTTTAATTTTTTAACTAGAAAATCCCCGATCAGGATTTGACCATTCACCATTTGATCCCTCGTTTAGGTTCTTTTGATTTGTTGCATAGTAGCTCAAGTGAGGCTCACTTGACCCTGTCTGCAGGCATTATGCTTTATTTAGACATGATTCACTGTCTGGGGGAGCAAGCTGATACATAATAAAGTGGTCACTGAGTTTATATGCTTCCACCTGGTTATATGATTCACATAAATAATATTTACCCTCGATTTACTGATAAGACACAGCTGCATCTTCCTGTCAATGGCACTGATACAATTAGCTTTGATGCTCTTAAAGGCAGCCTATGTAAGATTTTCACTTTCACTTCATATCGCCTACAATCTTCTCAGTAGAACAAAAAAACATATGGTGCAACTTCTAATCTATTCATTCCCTATTTGGTTTGCTGTTGTCGGATGTATATGTCACCAGGTGACACCGCATAGCAAGCGGAAATGAACTATGGGGTGGAGTTCCCACTCGGGGAAGACTCTAGTGACGGACCACAACACTGCCATGATTCCAGGCTTGATGCCATGATTGATTGATTCATTCATTCACCTTAACTACCCACAGGTGTGCAGCCTGGGCGGAGTGCTGTGATTGGGAGATGGGGGATGGGCAATGTACTTTTAAACCCATGCCTTTCAGTCTGACACAGATTTGGCAGGGGTGAGACGTGGATCCGTGGAGAGCTCTGGGGAGCCTACAAGAGCTGTGCTACTACAAGGAGAGTGGACCAAACACTCTGGAAATCCCCCGACTGAACTGGGCAAGGAACTGGACAACAACGATCGAATTAAGGATCGGATTGCCTCCTACCAACCGTACTGTCGAACTGGGCGAGCACACTTGGGCTTCAATGAGTTAAGTAAACCCTCTCCTCGTTATTGTTGCCCAGCTAAAGTGAACTAGCCATCGTTACCCTGATGCCCATGTTTCCCCTCCCCCCTTGCTCCTCTGTACTCTCAATTTAATATTGATGTCATAGAATGCCCACAAGCCCTCTCCGCTGTCATATTGAACCCCACATTGGATGTTGCTGTAGCCCTGCCCACGGTGCCCTACTACCGCCCCCCTGTGTGCTGCCCCTTAACTACCGTGCCCCGGCACTAGAATTGTTGCCCGTCTGCCATTTCCTTGGATCAACTGCCTGTCTGTGGATATATGATTCATGTGTGCCCTCACCTGACCTTTCGTGTACTGTGGTGTGCTGTGGTGTCCCCTCTGCTAGTGTGCCCCACGTTTGCAGTGAACCCCTATCTCCAGGCCCCGTTCACAAGGTGGTGTCGGACGCGGCCACCAGCCGGAGCGCTGGGAATCCAACATCAAGCCTCATCAACAGAGCAGCAGTGCCCATTGAGTAGGGGGAGTGTGGAGGACCAAGTTGGGATTAGGGAAGCCCAGCCAAGACACCTGGGCCCAAGAACGGCGCCCTCCCTTGTCCTTTTTTTAAAGACTCCTTTTTTTCCTTTTTTGCATTCTGGGACTTGAAATAAAAACTAACCTATTTTAACTGCCCCTCTGTGCCTCTGAAACTCATTGACAGGTGGGTGTTGCTCCTTGGGGTAGAAAGGTAAACGGTGGTCGGACTAGCGCCGCCACCAGGTCACATATACAGCTCAATGTATTTTTTTACTGGCTGTTAAAAAGCTCCTCCCCCAATAGCTGGAGCTCCTCCCACCCTGTATTAACATCCATGCTGAACCAGCTCCGCCTCTCCTGACGAGACGTGCTTTGTGCAAAATATGGAGCAGCCAGTCCTAAAGCCGAAAAACTCCTTAATCCCTTTTAAATGCTTTGATAGAGCAAGGTCAAAAACAATAATAAACATTGGTATTGCGAAGGAAATGAGGACCCTCAGACAGACCAAAGGAATTAAAACTGATGCCAGGCAAGTAGTTAAAGTGCAATTTACATTATCTAACATTTCTTATCTGAATTATTGCTAGTCCAGCCCCGCTAACTAGATCTAAGACCTCCTTTCCATTTCTCAGAACCAGGATTGTGGAACTGTACAGGGTTGAGCCTGATAAAGACATAGCCCAGCTGGTTCATAATGTGTTTCCATTATATACAGAGCTAACCGGGCTAACGTTGTGTTAACGTAGTGCTAACGTAGCCGTTTGTCTCTTTTGCTAACCACGTCTACGTTTAGCAGACCAATTTGTTGAGAAATGATGACTTAGATTTGGTGTAGTTTTATGTTGTCTGCTGTTCTGAAAGTATATGTACAGAGAACATCGACAAAATCATTAACCTTGATGATGATAATCTATAGCTCACAATCCCTGGAGTGTAGCCCACGCTGATCTCTTGCCGTTACTGTGTTTTACCTTTAGCTGAGTTGCACGTTTCTTTTACCATTATTATAGAAGTCATGCCACATGGCCATGAGTAATTTCTGCAGGACCGTTCATCACTGTTTGGGAACAGGAATGGAGGCAGATTTTGATTTAGATTCATCATTCATCTTTGCAAATGGTGCTCTCTTACATAAATCTTAGGTAGTATACCTTTAAAATGTTGTATGTCCCAACACTTTCAACAACTTAACGGTAATAAGTCTGAGGTTGTTGTATTTAGCCCACAATAGGCAGCTTTAAAGTCATGAATATCTTGGCAACTAACATCAAACTGGCTGCCAGAAATGTGGGCGTCAATTCTGATTGTGATCAGATAATGAAGGTCGAACAACTGTTCAGTCTTTTTTTTTCTACCACATGGGAATTATAACAAAAATTAGATCTCTTTTTCTGCCTTGGGAAAAGTTCTCTGTCTTTATTTCATGTCATGGTGAGTATTACAACACATACGCTGTTAAAAGACTTGGGCCTAACCTGTATTACTAAGCTTTTAACTGCTTATGTACACAAGCATAGCCAAATGAACTACTCAAAAAGTGACCAAACATTGCAATCCAGGCAGAAAAACATTTTGCCGGAACCTGCCTGAGCAAACTCTGTACAACTGACATACAACATACATTTTCATTGAACTGAAAACTTGCTATTGCTATAATAGCAAGTTTGATGGTTGCTGGGCTTTCAAGCTGTTATATTCACGTTTGTATTGTTATTGATAATATGAATTAGTCCTGGGTAACTTGTGTTGCTAAACATGTGCCATCTATTTCCTTTACTGTAGTTGATCCTTTCTATGTGTTTGTATTGTTTCTTTTAATTTACACTCACTGTGCTATTCAAAAGTAATTTTAATAATAATTATTAGATGAGCTGATCATCACATCAATCATCACATCAACTCATAAAATATGTCACAGAATAATTGTCTTTTTCTCTCTCTCAGACACACACACACACACGTGCACTGGTGGCAAACACAGAAACACAGGCACAGAATAGACTAACAAACACTACTGTATCTAAAACAGGTTTTGCTTGTCTCTCAACGGTCTTTTCTCTCAGTGGCCCGCATGTTATCTATCTGACAGTTCAGGTTTACAGTTTTTTACGATCACTAACAAGCATTTAGCTATACTTAAGATACTTTTTCTAAACTCCTAACACAGCAATACACCTACATCACACAATTAGCCAAATAGTTAATTTTCTGCTCAAAACTACATTTTGTTAATTAAATACTAACTCTACATTTCAAAATGCAAAAAAACGTTCTCTACATACACTAACAAAACACGGCAAACCCGATTCAAAATCAAATCATTCTTTCAAAACACTAGCACGTGTTTTCTATCCAAGAGGAACATATAGTCAATCATAGCACAATGACTTTCAAAATACTAACAGTTGATGGCATTACAAAAACTGCATTACTTTTCATGTTTCAGTTCTACCTGCATACAATAGACAATATGAAATCCATTGTTTTTTATAATTCAGTTTCCTTTTACTGTAAACCACTGTTTTGGTTGAGTGTTGAATGTGTGCATTTTTGGCAACATACTATCTAAAAGAGTCATCTTTACTTTATAGAATGTACAGTAGAAAAAAAAATAGTAAGTGACAGAATTGCTGCAGTAAAAGCTTTATTAGCAACATGAAATTGCTGCCAGTGATGAACAAAAAATCCAACATACATGGCCTTTGGTTCCAAATGTGTAAAAATAAAATACACAAATACAGTAAAAAAGGCACAGAAGGGAAAAAACACCAAAATGCACAGTCCTGTTTTTTACAGTCGCTAACATCCTTTTGTCCAATCTGTAGTCACATTTTCAAAACTCTAAACACAATTAGCACAACATCCGTCTGTTGTGGACTGTAATCTGTAATCTGTAAACTGTAATCTATACGATCTTCAGCATTTGGCCACGTTCTCATCCACATCACATCTATGTCGTCTCTCGCTATGCACCTTGGATAGAAGCGCTTGGCATGCACAATATGTGTAAACACAGTATGTGTAAATGCTTTTCAGTATGTCCTACTGTATGTACTGTAACCCACGTTTACATGTAGAGTAGCATAGTGTAAAACTCACTATAGAACAAGACATATTGGATAGACACCATACCTGGACATATTGGTGCCGGTGCTGGTGACCCGCTCACTGTTCCTTTCAAAAGGAACTGTGTACAACTGTTTCATTCAAACTCTGTGTTTGGTCTATTTTACACAACTTAAATCAGCAATTTCTCAATGTTTCAGTGATCTGTTCATTCAAAGATGCTTATCAGCTGTTTCAATAAAGCTTTTGAGCTGCTGTTGTTGCAGAAGTAGAGGCTTTATACTATATTTAAGGTTTTGAACATTAGGTTTTCATTTCTGGCATGCTGTGTGCAAGCATTTGTAAATAAGACAAGAAAGATCCATCATTTTAGTATTGGGTAAGCTTGTATGTAAAGAAAATCTAAGCATTTTAGAAACGTGTTAATTGACTTGACTTGAAAACAACATGAATTGTGTTAATGGTATGGTCCACAACTGACGGATGTTGTGCTAATTGTGTTTAGAGTTTTGAAAATGTGACTACAGATTGGACAAACGGGTGTTAGGGACTGTAAAAAACTGTAAGACAAAAGCATCCTTGATGAAAGGAGAATTCCTTTCATCAAGGATGATGTCCCGCCCCCCAATCCTAGGGGGGCGGGACTTAGCCTCAATCTATCAGGCCACACCTGAACTGATAAGAGGCCTGGATCAGGCCTTGCTCAGACTTTTTCTTTGTTTGCTGCAGCAAACAACCCTGCAGAGGGTCGGCATGTGGATTACCGATCTTCTCCAGTTGACTGTGCACTGGATGTATTATTTGAGTAAGTCATGGATATTTGTCATAGTTATTGCTGTTTATTTGTTCAATGGTGAATGAGTGCTTTGATTAAGATTTATCTGTTTACTGATTATTGTTCTCATTTGCCTCTTAGCCATTAAATCATCTGTGTCAGTCAACTATCTAAGTAAAAATCCTTTGAATGGAGAATAAACTGTTGCCACGGCTCTCATCTATGGTCTTCATGCTTTGACTGGCGTGCCAATGCAGAGGCCCTTTAATTAAACCAGCTACCACAAAGACAACTTTCTACAGGGGTATTATTCGTGAGAGCAGTAGTCCCTGGGCGGCCCCCATTGTATTGGTACAGAAAAAGAACGGGGCATGGAGGTTCTGTGTAGATTACAGAAAGCTAAACAGTGTGACCAGGAAGGATGCTTTTCCCCTCCCCAGAATCGAGGACTCCCTCACAAGCTTGACCCAGGCCGCTTGGTACTCCACCTTGGACCTTGCCAGCGGCTACTGGCAGGTCCAGGTGGAGGAGAGCGACCAGGAGAAGACCGCGTTCACGACCCCCTTTGGCCTGTTTGAGTGGGACAGAATGCCCTTCGGTTTGTGTAACGCCCCGGCTACCTTCCAGAGGCTCATGCAGCGGTGCCTAGGGGGGCAGCTAGTAGAGTCTACCCTCGTCTATCTTGATGATGTGATTGCCTTTTCTGCAGATTTCACCACCCATCTGAGCCACCTGGAGGAGGTGTTCCGGGCCATGGAGCGGTACGGGCTACGACCGGAGAAATGTCAGCTCTTCCGGACGAAAGTCAAGTTCCTTGGCCACTGTGTCAGCAGTAGAGGTGTGTCCCCCGACCCTGAAAAGGTCTCCGCTGTGCAGGCGTGGCAGCCTCCAACCACAGTAAGGCAAGTGCGGTCCTTTTTGGGGTTTGTGGGCTACTACAGGCGTTTCATCAAGGGCTTTTCGAAAATTGCTAAGCCGCTCAATGAGCTGTTGGTGGGCACTGGACGTCCCAGGGGTCGGCGGTCCCCTCCGATAGCGTGGAGCCCCGAGTGTACCGCAGCATTCCAAAGGCTTAAGCAGGAGCTACTTCAGGCACCCATCCTGGCTTACGCCGACTTCACAAAGCCCTTCATTGTGTATACCGATGCAAGCAACTGTGGGTTGGGAGCAGTGCTGGCACAGCAACAGGATGGGGCAGAGCGGGTGATTGCGTACGCCAGCCGGAGCCTCCACCCGGCTGAGCGCAACGATTCCAATTACAGCTCTTTCAAGCTTGAGTTCTTGGCAATGAAGTGGGCACTGGCTGAGAAGTTTAAAGATTACCTCTGGGGCGCAAAGGTGACTGTTGTAACAGACAATAACCCCCTGGTCCACCTGCGCACCGCTAAGTTGGGGGCAGTAGAACAGCGGTGGGCAGCCCAGTTAGCCAATTTCGATTACCAAATACAGTACCGGCCAGGCAGGCAACATACTAATGCAGATGTACTCTCCAGGCTTCCGTCTGCAGGCGACGACCCTCCTAGTGATACACCACCACCACCAGGCGAGGACGGGCTTCTAGTCAGGATTGTGGAGGCTCCAGGAGCAGCCGAGGATGCCGTCCCCATCACCTGGGGCTGGAACCCGAGCCATTGGAGGGAACGCCAGGGAGAAGATCAGGACCTGGTGGCAGTCTGTCGGTATCTTGAGCAAGGGGTGCTGCCGGCAGCACCAGAAAGGAAGGCCCAGGCGGTGAGGCGGCTACTTGGACAGTGGGAGCGCTTAAGTTTAAAGGAAGGGGTATTGTGCCGTTTTGTCCAGGATCATCTGACAAACGAAGTAATCAGCCAGATTGTGGTTCCCCAGACCAAGGTTCAGCCCCTCCTGGAGGCCTACCACTCTCAGTTGGGCCACCAAGGCCAAGAACGGACTCTGTCCCTAATGCGTCGCCATTTCTATTGGCCACAGATGGAAGCCTCAGTGGCCACGTTTATCCAGCGCTGCCCCCGCTGCACCCTGCGTAAAACCCGACCGGACGGCAGGGCCCCGCTGGTCCCGCTCGTGCGCTATGGACTTCCTGACCCTGGGCAGACCAACGGACCGATATCAAAACATCTTGGTCATAACGGACTTGTTCACTAAACATGGCTGGGCGGTCCCCACAGCCGACCAGACTGCTCTGACCACTGCACGGGCTCTCTGGAACAACGTGCTCCAGTCGTTTGGTTGCCCCGAAGTTCTCCACTCTGACCAAGGGCCAAATTTTGAGTCTGCTGTGATCAGAGAACTGTGCCAGTTGTACGGGTGCAAGAAGACCCGCACCACGCCTTACCACCCCCAAGGAAATGGGGGGTGTGAAAGGTTTAACCAGACGCTGTTGAGCCTTTTGGGTACCCTGGAAGCGGAACAACAGCAAAGGTGGGTGGAGTATCTCCCCTCAGTGATACAGGCATATAATAACAGTGTCCATAGTTCCACAGGCTATGCTCCCACCTACCTGATGTTTGGACGTCATGTGCGCCTTCCCATCGACCTAGTCATGGGCACCGCGGGGTCCGAAGGGGTCCAGAGTACGTCGGAGTGGGTGAGTCAACATCATGAAAGGCTTGAATATGCTTATAGCAAAGTCTCTGACCACCCAGGGGCAGCAGCAGCACGGAACAAGCGCCAGTACGACCGGACCGCTCGAGATGCACCTCTACTGCCTGGGGAGCGGGTGTTGGTCCTAGACAACCGTCGACAGGGGAAGGGGAAGCTCAGCGACCGCTGGGAGTCCACCCCGTATGTGGTGGTGAGCCGCTCGAGGCCAGACATGCCAGTCTACAAGGTGAGACCCGAGGGGAGACCGGGCCCAGACCGTACATTGCATCGCAACCTGCTACACCCATGCCCCAACTATCCAGAGCCACCCCAGAGGGTACCGGGAGAGGCGACGGCTCCACCCAGACCGCTGATGGCCTGGGCCCCAGTAGCAGTAAGACCTGCGGGAGAGCGACAAGGCCCCGAGCCCGAACCCCAACGAACCCGACGGGCCAACCAGGGGTGACCTCCGGAGAGGTATGGTAACTGGACCTCCTGAACACGTGTCCTCGGGACGAGAACATTTGAGTGGGGGAAGATGTCACCAGGTGACACCGCATAGCAAGCGGAACTGAACTATGGGGTGGAGTTCCTACTCGGGGAAGACTCTAGTGACGGACCACAACACTGCCATGATTCCAGGCTTGATGCCATGATTGATTGATTCATTCATTCACCTTAACTACCCACAGGTGTGCAGCCTGGGCGGAGTGCTGTGATTGGGAGATGGGGGATGGGCAATGTACTTTTAAACCCATGCCTTTCAGTCTGACACAGATTTGGCAGGGGTGAGACGTGGATCCGTGGAGAGCTCTGGGGAGCCTACAAGAGCTGTGCTACTACAAGGAGAGTGGACCAAACACTCTGGAAATCCCCCGACTGAACTGGGCAAGGAACTGGACAACAACGATCGAATTAAGGACCGGATTGCCTCCTACCAACCGTACTGTCGAACTGGGCGAGCACACTTGGGCTTCAATGAGTTAAGTAAACCCTCTCCTCCTCGTTATTGTTGCCCAGCTAAAGTGAACTAGCCATCGTTACCCTGATGCCCATGTTTCCCCTCCCCCCTTGCTCCTCTGTACTCTCAATTTAATATTGATGTCATAGAATGCCCACAAGCCCTCTCCGCTGTCATATTGAACCCCACATTGGATGTTGCTGTAGCCCTGCCCACCGGTGCCCTACTACCGCCCCCCTGTGTGCTGCCCCCTTAACTACCGTGCCCCGGCACTAGAATTGTTGCCCGTCTGCCATTTCCTTGGATCAACTGCCTGTCTGTGTGGATATATGATTCATGTGTGCCCTCACCTGACCTTTCGTGTACTGTGTGCTGTGGTGTCCCCTCTGCTAGTGTGCCCCACCGTTTGCAGTGAACCCCTATCTCCAGGCCCCGTTCACAAGGTGGTGTCGGACGCGGCCACCAGCCGGAGCGCTGGGAATCCAACATCAAGCCTCATCAACAGAGCAGCAGTGCCCATTGAGTGGGGGAGTGTGGAGGACAAAGTTGGGATTAGGGAAGCCCAGCCAAGACACCTGGGCCCAAGAACGGCGCCCTCCCTTGTCCTTTTTTTAAAGACTCCTTTTTTTCCTTTTTTTGCATTCTGGGACTTGAAATAAAAACTAACCTATTTTAACTGCCCCTCTGTGCCTCTGAAACTCATTGACAGGTGGGTGTTGCTCCTTGGGGTAGAAAGGTAAACGGTGGTCGGACTAGCGCCGCCACCAGGTCACATATACAGCTCAATGTATTTTTTTACTGGCTGTTAAAAAGCTCCTCCCCCAATAGCTGGAGCTCCTCCCACCCTGTATTAACATCCATGCTGAACCAGCTCCGCCTCTCCTGACGAGACGT
This sequence comes from Hoplostethus atlanticus, assembly GCA_034670405.1. Classification (NCBI taxonomy): domain Eukaryota; kingdom Metazoa; phylum Chordata; class Actinopteri; order Trachichthyiformes; family Trachichthyidae; genus Hoplostethus; species Hoplostethus atlanticus. The sequence goes on along the minus strand of JAXDDX010000288.1, from coordinate 191,162 downwards.
GCTTTGTGCAAAATATGGAGCAGCCAGTCCTAAAGCCGAAAAACTCCTTAATCCCTTTTAAATGCTTTGATAGAGCAAGGTCAAAAACAATAATAAACATTGGTATTGCGAAGGAAATGAGGACCCTCAGACAGACCAAAGGAATTAAAACTGATGCCAGGCAAGTAGTTAAAGTGCAATTTACATTATCTAACATTTCTTATCTGAATTATTGCTAGTCCAGCCCCGCTAACTAGATCTAAGACCTCCTTTCCATTTCTCAGAACCAGGATTGTGGAACTGTACAGGGTTGAGCCTGATAAAGACATAGCCCAGCTGGTTCATAATGTGTTTCCATTATATACAGAGCTAACCGGGCTAACGTTGTGTTAACGTAGTGCTAACGTAGCCGTTTGTCTCTTTTGCTAACCACGTCTACGTTTAGCAGACCAATTTGTTGAGAAATGATGACTTAGATTTGGTGTAGTTTTATGTTGTCTGCTGTTCTGAAAGTATATGTACAGAGAACATCGACAAAATCATTAACCTTGATGATGATAATCTATAGCTCACAATCCCTGGAGTGTAGCCCACGCTGATCTCTTGCCGTTACTGTGTTTTACCTTTAGCTGAGTTGCACGTTTCTTTTACCATTATTATAGAAGTCATGCCACATGGCCATGAGTAATTTCTGCAGGACCGTTCATCACAGTGTTGTTTGGGAACAGGAATGGAGGCAGATTTTGATTTAGATTCATCATTCATCTTTGCAAATGGTGCTCTCTTACATAAATCTTAGGTAGTATACCTTTAAAATGTTGTATGTCCCAACACTTTCAACAACTTAACGGTAATAAGTCTGAGGTTGTTGTATTTAGCCCACAATAGGCAGCTTTAAAGTCATGAATATCTTGGCAACTAACATCAAACTGGCTGCCAGAAATGTGGGCGTCAATTCTGATTGTGATCAGATAATGAAGGTCGAACAACTGTTCAGTCTTTTTTTTCTACCACATGGGAATTATAACAAAAATTAGATAATCTCTCTTTTTCTGCCTTGGGAAAAGTTCTCTGTCTTTATTTCATGTCATGGTGAGTATTACAACACATACCCTGTGTCCTTTGTTGTATTGCAAAACTTTTTTTTGTTCAAATGCAACTGGGAGACTTTTGAATAGAACTAAGAGGAGAGATTCGCACAACTCCCATTTTAGCTGCCCTACAATTGTTTCCAATGTATTGGCTTGGAATAGATTTTGAAGGTTTTGTTCATTTCTTGCAAGGAGATAAAAGACTTGGGCCTAACCTGTATTACTAAACTTTTAATTGCTTATGTACACAAGCATAGCCAAATGAACTACTCAAAAAGTGACCAAACATTGCAATCCAGGCAGAAAAACATTTTGCCGGAACCTGCCTGAGCAAACTCTGTACAACTGACATACAACATACATTTTCATTGAACTGAAAACTTGCTATTGCTATAATAGCAAGTTTGATGGTTCCTGGGCTTTCAAGCTGTTATATTCACGTTTGTATTGTTATTGATAATATGAATTAGTCCTGGGTAACTTGTGTTGCTAAACATGTGCCATCTATTTCCTTTACTGTAGTTGATCCTTTCTATGTGTTTGTATTGTTTCTTTTAATTTACACTCACTGTGCTATTCAAAAGTAATTTTAATAATAATTATTAGATGAGCTGATCATCACATCAATCATCACATCAACTCATAAAATATGTCACAGAATAATTGTCTTTTTCTCTCTCTCAGACACACACACACACACACGTGCACTGGTGGCAAACACAGAAACACAGGCACAGAATAGACTAACAAACACTACTGTATCTAAAACAGGTTTTGCTTGTCTCTCAACGGTCTTTTCTCTCAGTGGCCCGCATGTTATCTATCTGACAGTTCAGGTTTACAGTTTTTTACGATCACTAACAAGCATTTAGCTATACTTAAGATACTTTTTCTAAACTCCTAACACAGCAATACACCTACATCACACAATTAGCCAAATAGTTAATTTTCTGCTCAAAACTACATTTTGTTAATTAAATACTAACTCTACATTTCAAAATGCAAAAAAACGTTCTCTACATACACTAACAAAACACGGCAAACCCGATTCAAAATCAAATCATTCTTTCAAAACACTAGCACGTGTTTTCTATCCAAGAGGAACATATAGTCAATCATAGCACAATGACTTTCAAAATACTAACAGTTGATGGCATTACAAAAACTGCATTACTTTTCATGTTTCAGTTCTACCTGCATACAATAGACAATATGAAATCCATTGTTTTTTATAATTCAGTTTCCTTTTACTGTAAACCACTGTTTTGGTTGAGTGTTGAATGTGTGCATTTTTGGCAACATACTATCTAAAAGAGTCATCTTTACTTTATAGAATGTACAGTAGAAAAAAAAATAGTAAGTGACAGAATTGCTGCAGTAAAAGCTTTATTAGCAACATGAAATTGCTGCCAGTGATGAACAAAAAATCCAACATACATGGCCTTTGGTTCCAAATGTGTAAAAATAAAATACACAAATACAGTAAAAAAGGCACAGAAGGGAAAAAACACCAAAATGCACAGTCCTGTTTTTTTACAGTCGCTAACATCCTTTTGTCCAATCTGTAGTCACATTTTCAAAACTCTAAACACAATTAGCACAACATCCGTCTGTTGTGGACTGTAATCTGTAAACTGTAATCTATACGATCTTCAGCATTTGGCCACATGTTCTCATCCACATCACATCTATGTCGTCTCTCGCTATGCACCTTGGATAGAAGCGCTTGGCATGCACAATATGTGTAAACACAGTATGTGTAAATGCTTTTCAGTATGTCCTACTGTATGTACTGTAACCCACGTTTACATGTAGAGTAGCATAGTGTAAAACTCACTATAGAACAAGACATATTGGATAGACACCATACCTGGACATATTGGTGCCGGTGCTGGTGACCCGCTCACTGTTCCTTTCAAAAGGAACTGTGTACAACTGTTTCATTCAAACTCTGTGTTTGGTCTATTTTACACAACTTAAATCAGCAATTTCTCAATGTTTCAGTGATCTGTTCATTCAAAGATGCTTATCAGCTGTTTCAATAAAGCTTTTGAGCTGCTGTTGTTGCAGAAGTAGAGGCTTTATACTATATTTAAGGTTTTGAACATTAGGTTTTCATTTCTGGCATGCTGTGTGCAAGCATTTGTAAATAAGACAAGAAAGATCCATCATTTTAGTATTGGGTAAGCTTGTATGTAAAGAAAATCTAAGCATTTTAGAAACGTGTTAATTGACTTGACTTGAAAACAACATGAATTGTGTTAATGGTATGGTCCACAACTGACGGATGTTGTGCTAATTGTGTTTAGAGTTTTGAAAATGTGACTACAGATTGGACAAACGGGTGTTAGGGACTGTAAAAAACTGTAAGACAAAAGCATCCTTGATGAAAGGAGAATTCCTCCAAACGGGTAAGTCGCTGCCATTGCTCAATGATGGAGCTCTTCTGATGCCTATATAGCCCGCAACTCTTTCATCTAGAAATCCAGTTAAGTGTCTTTCAGATGACTCCAGCCATGGGATTTTCATTAGGCTGGTTAAACATCCATGAGAGATATCTCTGTTCAGCTATCCCCCAAGGTGAGGTGAGGGCTAGTTCTAATGCACACATGGGCACTGATACAAACAAGGACTATAAAAAGACATGCAAATTGGGCAGGGGTCACATGTTTAAACATTTCCCTGTCCACATTGGTACATGCTGAATAACTAGCAACAGCTGACACCAAGAATGTCACAACTCTTACCTCACCTGAAACCATATTTCTGCTGAGCCCCTCCTCTCCTTCCTCCCCAGAGCGCCTTGGGCCGTAACCAGCTTGTCAGTGCGCAGCGCTCTCCCCAACAGCCGCATCAAAAGAAACCCCCTCAACAGTACATTTCCCAGCGCTGCGTTTACTTCCTTTATATTATCATTGTTAATCATAAGTAAGCATAAATGGGCAGACAGTTAGACTGTCCCTCGTTTTGCCAGTAGATGTAGCTTGCATCGTCCGTAAAGTTCGACCGGGACGGAGGATGATTGCCTGTCCATTTCTTCTGACATCGGTAAGTTCGTTTAGGTACACGAAACGGCTCACCGTAACCCTGCCCGGGTGTCAGGACAGGAACACATATCGTAAATCAATGTAATATTAATTTAACCTCTTTCTGACAACTTTCAGGCTGTGAAAAGTCTCTGCAAGGCGCTCGGCAGACCACTGTACCTGTGTATTGAGTAAGGTGATTTTAAAACCTAGTTAATAAGGAATCACTCATTTAAACTACCTGAGGTCGCTGACGTCAGTCACTCATATAATACTGTACTGTGCAAAAGGTCTTAGGCACCCTAGATTTCTTTTAATATAAATTTGGTCTTAGATGTTTATTTTTTTGTTTTCTGCATTAGTGTTTTACATTACTGCTATTTATAGATTTTATTATATATATATATTTAGAAACTTTTAATTTCATTTTTTTTAAAGCATCTTCACTTTACGGAAGTTTTGTTTTACACGTGCCTAAGACTTTTGCACTGTAGGGGAGCGTGGGGTGAGTTGAGCTACTTTTTACTTGAGGCATCTTTATAGTGAGTGCATGACGGTAATGTCTCCAAGTAAGATATGTACATATATTTCAGGATGTTGTGTATCTCTGGAAATTATCACATTAGATTTTTGAAAATTTTGAAAATATGACCTGCCAAAAAAGTGGTCTCTTGTTTCAACTTGCCCCAGATGAGGGGTAAATTGAGCATGGGGAGAGGATAAGGTGAGCCACATGGGGCTAAATTGTGCCAGTGATTATGTTGAAGTAAAACAGAATATTTTCACCTTATCTAATTCTATATCAAAGCAAGACAACTTCAATATTAACTTCTTAAAGGTTTTATTTAACATTATTTAAAGTTAAGTTAAAGTCAAAGGTCAATTTTCTTCAACAAGGCATATTTGAAACTGTTGAACCAATCACGTCCTAGAAAAGGTTAAAATGTCATTTATATGGTCATCTTTTTATTTAACCTTTATTGAACCACTGCAGTTTACATTGAGATTGCCGTAACCAATTAAAGCTAAGATTTTGATATAAATAAATGCCCCTTTTGATATTGTTTTCGCTGGTGTATTTTTAACAATAGCCATTCCACATAGTCATTTTGTGGGCGCTTCTCTATAGTTTCAGTCGCAAGGTGATGGTAGGTATTTCCCAGGAAAATTATGATTAAATATTGCTTATCTTACAAATGCACACTTTTCTTGCTTTTTCCTCTCTGATCCAGCTTGTAGGGACATCAATGTAATTTTGTTCGGCCAACTCAAATCCCAATTCACAACGTTTTATTGCACTGACCGTGAAGCATGGCCACTAGATTCTTTGGTAACACTTTATATTAAGGTACACATATTCACCATTAACTAGTTGCTTATTAGCATGCATATTAGTTAGAGTTTTAGATGTCAACCTGCATGTGCGATGGACATCGGTTATGCTCATCTTTGGTAGCTCCTGAAGGCATCTTGAGTACAACAGCGGCATATTCAACGTAGCTCGTACAGAGGACCTGAACCGGAAGTGATGCGACCTGTTTTACAGAATACGGAAGTTTGTTTGTGTATAACCCCGTATGTCCCCTCATCTGGGCAGGCACATTTAATAGTTGTTTGTTTGGGCATGTGCAATGGAGACTGATAACCTCAGTCTGTCCGCGGTTCGTCAGGTCCAGGTAATATTAATTTAACCTCTTTCTGACAACTTTCAGGCTGTGAAAAGTCTCTGCAAGGCGCTCGGCAGACCCCTATACCTGTGTATTGAGTAAGGTGATTTTAAAACCTAGTTAATAAGGAATCACTCATTTAAACTACCTGAGGTCGCTGACGTCAGTCACTCATATAATACTGTACTGTGCAAAAGGTCTTAGGCACCCTAGATTTCTTTTAATATAAATTTGGTCTTAGATGTTTATTTTTTTGTTTTCTGCATTAGTGTTTTACATTACTGCTATTTATAGATTTTATTATATATATATATTTAGAAACTTTTAATTTCATTTTTTTTAAAGCATCTTCACTTTACGGAAGTTTTGTTTTACACGTGCCTAAGACTTTTGCACTGTAGGGGAGCGTGGGGTGAGTTGAGCTACTTTTTACTTGAGGCATCTTTATAGTGAGTGCATGACGGTAATGTCTCCAAGTAAGATATGTACATATATTTCAGGATGTTGTGTATCTCTGGAAATTATCACATTAGATTTCTGAAAATTTTGAAAATATGACCTGCCAAAAAAGTGGTCTCTTGTTTCAACTTGCCCCAGATGAGGGGTAAATTGAGCATGGGGAGAGGATAAGGTGAGCCACATGGGGCTAAATTGTGCCAGTGATTATGTTGAAGTAAAACAGAATATTTTCACCTTATCTAATTCTATATCAAAGCAAGACAACTTCAATATTAACTTCTTAAAGGTTTTATTTAACATTATTTAAAGTTAAGTTAAAGTCAAAGGTCAATTTTCTTCAACAAGGCATATTTGAAACTGTTGAACCAATCACGTCCTAGAAAAGGTTAAAATGTCATTTATATGGTCATCTTTTTATTTAACCTTTATTGAACCACTGCAGTTTACATTGAGATTGCCGTAACCAATTAAAGCTAAGATTTTGATATAAATAAATGCCCCTTTTGATATTGTTTTCGCTGGTGTATTTTTAACAATAGCCATTCCACATAGTCATTTTGTGGGCGCTTCTCTATAGTTTCAGTCGCAAGGTGATGGTAGGTATTTCCCAGGAAAATTATGATTAAATATTGCTTATCTTACAAATGCACACTTTTCTTGCTTTTTCCTCTCTGATCCAGCTTGTAGGGACATCAATGTAATTTTGTTCGGCCAACTCAAATCCCAATTCACAACGTTTTATTGCACTGACCGTGAAGCATGGCCACTAGATTCTTTGGTAACACTTTATATTAAGGTACACATATTCACCATTAACTAGTTGCTTATTAGCATGCATATTAGTTAGAGTTTTAGATGTCAACCTGCATGTGCGATGGACATCGGTTATGCTCATCTTTGGTAGCTCCTGAAGGCATCTTGAGTACAACAGCGGCATATTCAACGTAGCTCGTACAGAGGACCTGAACCGGAAGTGATGCGACCTGTTTTACAGAATACGGAAGTTTGTTTGTGTATAACCCCGTATGTCCCCTCATCTGGGCAGGCACATTTAATAGTTGTTTGTTTGGGCATGTGCAATGGAGACTGATAACCTCAGTCTGTCCGCGGTTCGTCAGGTCCAGGGGCTACGTGGCCGTGTGTGTCCAAGGAGGAGGAAGACTTCCTTCTCGCCTATTCACTGGTTTACAAATATGTCTGGATGGTGACATGGATACACTTCCTCTCCTTTGTTTGAGTGTGCATGCATGTGTGTGTGTGTGTGTGTGTGTGTCTGTGTGTACTCAAGTGCACAAGATGCACAAGGAAGAAAATTGGGAGACACTGTAGACAATTTTTTATTTTTTTATTTATTTACGCTAACGCTAACATTAACTAGCTAATCTTAGCTGATAGAAAACTTGTCACTCTCTGCTAATATGTTTCTGATTCACCTAAATAATTTAGTATGTCACTTGCAAGCTAACGCTAACTAATCTTAGTTGATCAATCTGAAAATAATAAATGACAACGTGATTATATAGTAGGTCTAGGTCAAGTTTTCTATCAGCTAAGATTAGTTAGTGTTAGCTTGCTAGTGACGTACTACATTATTTAGGTAAATCATAAATAACTCCAAACTCTGTCAGCTGAAAATTATACAGCAAGTTTAGGCAGTACATTTGTTCTTAGTCTTGAAAAAAAAGTGAAGTGAAGTGGTCCATTAATAAAGGAGATATTTCTACTTGTGCTGACTTTGTTCTTCTACCACTGAATGGGAATAGAACCTGTGCATCTCAATATATATTTTTTTACCCATCACGTAAGAATAGGGTCTGTTACTGGCAGTCGTTGTGTGCTATAATGGATTTACTAAGTGTGAAGAGGAGGCAACTTTAGAATAGGGAACCTATGTCCAGTGTCACCAGTGTCAGACTACTAGTGAATTGGTTATGAGAAAGACCTCACTTTAAAATGGGGAACATATTCTGAGTTAGAAAGACTTAATGTAGAGTTATTTGGACACTATTAACAATAGTTTTGTGTTTTGTTACACAACAATAGACCATATTTATTAAGTGTTATTAAGGGAGAATGACTATTCTTGTAGTACTACCACCTTATAAGGCCCATACTGAGCAAAGCATACTAAGATCTGAATTCATGTACAACAACTTCCTTACTTACTATCAATAAGCAGTAATTAGGAGGTTATTGAGGGAAAACTCTTAGTTAATGGCCTAGTAGTTGTAGAATATGGTCATGCAGAATAAGGCATTAATAAGTGCTTTATAATGACAAATAAAGAGCCAATATGCTACTAATATGCATGCTATTAAGCAACTAGTTAATGGTGAATATGCGTACCTTAATATAAGTGTTACCGATTCTTTATATGGTTTGCAAGCTCTGTCTCAATTTCTTACTTGAACACTTGATTGGCATGTCCTGTTCTCTGGTACCCTGTTCTCTTTACTTCTCTTTACCTAACCCCCACCATTTTAACAAACTTGCATCATGCAGCAATTTAGAGATAAAGTCATGCAAACAGTTTTACCTCATATTGTAGCTTCCTAAAAACACGTGTGAGATTTTTTCATGACTCACTGAATATAAGAAAATTACTTGGAATGGCAAAAAAAACGTAGTTTTTTGAACTTATATGTGCTTACCACTTATTCTATGTGCCTCTGTCCATCACAGGGTGGCTCAACTTCCCCACTTGCTTAAATCACCCCACTTCCCCCTATTGTATGTTAATTATCAAATCAGGTTTATTGTTTGTTGATCAGCTTTTCTCTGCTTCATCACAGAATGAAAAAGAGATGTACACCGCTGTCCACAGTGAGAAGAAAGCCATTTATTTCTTCACTAGTGTCACTGCTGGTTTTCTGTAGCCTGCTACTGGTCAGTCTCAAACGCAACTACCGCGCTGAATCTTTTGGATCCACTGTGGATTTGGATGGCACTGAGACATTTCACAAGTACAACATTAACTGCCCAGCTATATATGATATGGACCCAGTCGAGGTGGGTAAATCGCTGGTCACCAGAAGGACAAATGTTGTGGAGGACAACGACGAAAGCCTGGCGAACCTAACCTCAAACTGTCCGCGGTTCGTCAGGTCCAGGGGCTACGAGGCCGTGTGTGTGTCCAAGGAGGAGGAAGACTTCCCTCTCGCCTATTCACTGGTGGTTCACAAATATGCCTGGATGGTGGAGAGAGTCATCAAATCAGTGTACTCGCCCAATAATATCTACTGCATCCACTATGACCAAAAGTCTTCGGCTCAATTCGTCTCAGCCATGGAGGGTTTGGCCCGCTGTTTGCCCAATGTCTTCATCGCTTCCAAGCGAGAGTCTGTCGTGTATGCCAGCATCAGCCGACTGAAAGCTGACCTCAACTGTCTGTCTGACCTCTCGGGGTCAGAGGTTAAGTGGAAGTATGTCATCAACCTCTGTGGACAGGATTTCCCCCTCAGGTCCAAAATCGAGCTGTTGTCGGAGCTAAGAAAGCTAAATGGTGCTAATATGTTGGAGACAAGCCGCCCCACTGAGCTGAAGGCAAATAGGTTCATCTTCCGCCATGAGCTGAGCGAGGCCAAATTTGAAAACCAAAAAATTCCAGTGCAAACCGAACAAACGAAGGACCCACCCCCGCATGGCATTGAGATGTTTACTGGAAACGCCTACTTTGTGTTGTCACGCGAGTTTGTTATGTACATGAAGTCCTCGGCTTTGGTCAAAGATTTCTTGGCCTGGTCTGAGGATACGTACTCCCCGGATGAGCACTTCTGGGCCACACTTGTACGAGTACCAGGTGTACCTGGGGAAGTGCCCAGATCCCAGCCTGATATCACTGACATGATGAGTAAGACCAGGCTGGTAAAGTGGGAATACCTGGAGGGACCCCTGTACCCACCCTGCACAGGTACACACATTCGCAGTGTTTGTATTTATGGGGCAGCAGAGTTGCGTTGGTTACTCAACTATGGCCACTGGTTTGCCAATAAGTTTGACCCCAAAGTGGACCCCATCATCATCCAGTGCCTTGAAGAGATACTTCAGGAAAAACAAAGTTCTTCCAATCAATGCCATCACACACAAACACGGCCACACTAGGTTGATGTAACTTATGTAGTGTTTAAAATTTCTAAGCTGTAATAACTGTAAATACAGTTATTATGTTGTCATTTGGTGACACAAACTGTAGTCCACTGTAACTTGAAAGTTTTTTTTCTCACTAACATCTGATGTCTTGTTTCAGTTTCAAAAGGTTTAACACTTTAGAACGAGTTTTCATGCTTTTCTAAGTTGAGCATGGGGCAGGCATCTTCCATCATAAATACCTGATACTTACAATGGGTATGCCTGGTAAGGTTTTGATCTAGAGCCAATTTAGTAAGTAGTATGCGGTTTAGAGGAAACCATAATAATTTTCCAAAACTGAATGGATGTGAATAAACTGCAATTACCTGCTTGACAACATTCCTATCTAAGTAGGAAACTTGTCCTTGTATGAGATGTTGCACTGTCTACTGTATTAAACACCTGTTGAATAACTGGCACAGTCAGATTAGTGTGAAAGATTTGACCTGATAATTACTTGTGCTTAACGTACAGTGTGCAACATATACGCTGTATGTATACTGTATATTGTATATACACACTCTAAATGTATCTATGCAAAGAGTGGGTTTGATATGGAAGCAAAAACTAAGTTGGATTTAATGATGTAATACAAAAGTGTTGAGAGACAAAGAAAGAAAAGAGGAAGAGGTGGGAATATTATCTTACCTCCATCTGAATTTCACATGACCCTGTTGTGGCCTTTACATGTGGATAATTCTAAGTGAGCTGTTTTAAGGAACTTCTCAAACTTTGTAAAGAGGCAAAAATAATTGTATGTCTCCCGTGTTTATCTATAAGATATCACAGCATGATTTGGGAACTTGTCTGTACAAAGTGCTTGCATTGCACAAAAACGAAGGTGGTGGGGGCAGGTAGCACCCATCCATTCAGTCATTAGATGGGTCTAGACAGTAGTGTCTGACCGATCTCACATTCTGCACTCTGAATGTAAGATCTTTCTCTTGGTTAGAAGATTTAGGGTCCTCTGGGACAACCAGGATAATAAATAAAAATGCATTGCTGTCTTTATCCATCCAAGTTTGTGTATGTGGAGTTGTCTCAGCTAATGTGAAGCTTTTTTATTGATCACAACATCAGCATGGCCATTTTCAGACAGATCTTATCTTTTCTCATCTTATCTTATCTTATCCTATCTTATCTTATCTCCCCTCATCTCCCCTCATCTGGGCAGGCACATTTCATAGTTGTTTCAAACTGTCTGCGGTTCGTCAGGTCCAGGGGCTACGTGGCCGTGTGTGTCCAAGGAGGAGGAAGACTTCCCTCTCGCCTATTCACTGGTTTACAAATATGTCTGGATGGTGACATGGATACACTTCCTCTCCTTTGTTTGAGTGTGCATGCATGTGTGTGTGTGTGTGTGTGTGTGTGTGTGTGTGTGTGTGTGTGTGTGTGTGTGTATGTGTGTGTGTGTACTCAAGTGCACAAGATGCACAAGGAAGAAAATTGGGACACACGATAGACAATTTATTTTTTGTTTTCATTTATTTATTATCTATGTGTTGCCTTCTTCCTTTTTTTGATTTCATGGGTTTCAACAATAAATGACAGCACATGACATGCCCCAACCTTGGACCCTCACTGAGAACAAGGAAAACCCCCATGAAACGTTTTAGGAAAACAATGGGAGAAACCTTGGGACGGGATACTCAGAGAAGGATCCCCTACCAGGAGAAGTCAGTGCAATACGTGCCGAGGTGGGGCAAAAAAAAAAAAGGAACATAAAGTACACAAAATAAACACAATATGGACATTTGGGTGAAACATCCAAATCTGGTGTGGGGCGTCAACAACAGCTCAGCATCATCATAAGAGTGGGGGGCCGCAAGGACGTCAACACTGCCCAACCGCAGCCACAGCCTGGAAACAGATAGGAGACACACACATACACATGCAGACAGACTCATTTGTGTACTCTCACTCACACAAACAGACCAGTATGAGTGGACAGGAGTACATAGACCGGGAGACCAGGACATGTTGGCAGGAATCTGAGCTTAACCTAAGAAGACCCTAAATGTGCAAAGCTTGAGTTTGGCCAAATGATAGAGGTTAGAGATAGATATAGATATTTATACTTCTCTCTCAGTCATGTGAAACTCCATTGACTAATAACTGTAGAAAACCTGCGGTGAAAGTGACACATATAAATGTGGTTGATGTTCTTCCTTTGTCATGAGACAAAGGAGCGTGACTTCCTTTGTTCTCTGCACATTGTAAAAGAGAATTTTTTGCTAGTGGTAGCAAAAAAAAATACGGGTAGTGGAATATATTACATTAGTGACCAGTTTAGAGTAGTACATACATACATTATTTCTCAGTATTATTTTATACCCCCTCAAATAATCACAAAATACTGGAGGCCCTTTTTTTCCTGTGTTTCTTGCACAATTGCATGCACTTCAACTTCATGTTTAATTACTTAGTTGTTACCACTGCTTCTCTCAATGGGACAGAAAACAAGTGAGCGGGACATAAAAGATTTTCCTGACCAGCATTCATGACATTGCTGAGGGGTTATGAGAGAGGAACCCGTGTTTAGGAACAGGTTTGTAGGAGGCTGGTGGCTGATTGAACTTGTCGCACTGCTGAGCTACAGCAAAGTGACATTTTTCACACATTCACTCTTTCACCGCAGTATTCTGCCCACTAATTTAGAGAGAATACCACTGTGAGTACAGTGAGGTAGAACAAAACCTCAAACTGCACCCTCTACCCTTTTTCCAAGCCTACACACAACGGTTGTTTCTCAACACCTCAGTATCACATTTAGAATGTTGTTACGTTTCCACCTCAATCTTTGCTTCTCACCGCTATAAGGAGCTATAAGGAACACAGGACACTGCTCTGACGGGAGGAGTGAGCCAGGAGGGGTCATTAGGTTCCAGTAAATTATTAATTTTAGGGACAGGTCCAGTGTGTGTGTGTGTGTGTGTGTGTGTATGTTATATATACCAGGTGTGGGAAAGCTACACCTGTGGGTGCCAGTAAGCGTATCAGGTGTTTGTGCATCCGTTTCATCTCTATTCTTTCAGTGGCTGGCTGGCTCTCTAGCAGACCTGGGGCGAAATTGAATTTGTCAGTACATTTTATATAAACCAATGTCCTGACAGTCACAGGAAAGCATTTGAAAGTCAACACAGCTATCACTATCTGAATTGTCCTCATTGGGCAAAATGGAGGATTTGAAATTTCAAAAAGTAAAAGAAAAAGAAGAAAAAAAAGAGGAAGAACAGGGACAGCCAGTGCAAAGCAGGGATCATTTGCAACACATTTACTATATATATTATATATTATATATGTACGTAGTTGAAGTAAAACATCCCTGCTCTGCACTGGCTGTCCCTGTTCTTCCTGTTGCCTTGGGAACCCTGTCCTTTTCTACCTTCGTCCCAATATTATTTGACCCAGTTCTGTCTCAAAATAATAAGAACACATAGCAAATTATGAAAAGGACTCAGGACTGCCAGTGAGACACACGATAACCTCCTCAGTCTTATTGAAACCTACAGTAAAGCTTTTTTTCCTGATACCCGAAGGAGAGCCACTACTTTCAAAGAATGCCATCTACTGGTGATGAGATGTTGCACTGGGTAACAGATATTTCTGTGATTTTGAGTCCAATCTGGAGTATGAAATGCAGACAGACAGATAAGGCACCAGCAGGTCAGTAGGCATATGGACACAGAAGACATTGGGGTCAGCTAAAGTTGCAGTTGAGGTGCGGGACTGACTGAGTTACTGACTGAATATCCAGAGTGAAAATTGGCTCAGGGCCCGATATTAAAGGTCGTGTGAGGCCTTATAGGAATACCCACATAGGGCTTGTCATCTCTCAGCTTCAGGTGAAGCAGAGTTTACAAAGCACTTGAAAGGCATGAAAACAAGGAATAATGCCATGTATTTTTAAATAAGTTGTTAAAAAATAACTAAAATTAACAAATAAAAGGTCAATTTTCAGGTAAATGGAAACAAATCAGAAATAGCATAATTTGCCTCCCAAAAACCAAAAATATTGTTCCTTGTTTATTATCAATACAATGAGTTCTGTGCTGGCTTTGGTCAAAAACGCTCAAATTAGAAGTGAGCGCCAAACGTTGGACTCTAAAAGTCAGCACATGACTACTGACCTGCGCTACAGTGAGCCAAGCAACACCTCTGATGAGGATCCTCCCATTTCCACTGCCTCCACAGCCATCTACTTTCCACACAACGCATAGTGCAAATGAGTCTGACCTTATGGTATGATGTATGCTGAAACTTGCAGTTGGTGCAGTGGGATTTGAAAGGGAAACAAGGGAGCAGAGCCACAACAACACGGCATAATATATCAGAAAAGCATGCGCCGAACTACCAGATTTTGATAAAGTGGCAGCTGTCAAGGAGGATTCACGTATGGATCCTCAAGGCCTACTGACTTGCACCCACCCAACTGAGAAGAATGAGAAAGAATTACAACTGTCTCCAAAGGAGAATAAGACTCGGGCAGAATGCACCTGCAAAGGAAACGGGTTTCCTTGCAGATAACGCTGAAAGATTGATGAAGTGAAGACCAAGAAGAAAGGATGGGCACCCTCAACCGCCTGAGCCTGAAGCTGAGGGTGCTGCTCCAAGAGCCCAACCGCTGGGACCGTTACTGGTTGCTAAGAAAGCTAAATTTAGCAAGAAGCAGAAACAAGATATATGACATTTTCCTGGAAATAGATTAGACGTGGGACGTTGCAGGTGTAGGTGTTGCAGACGGAAACAGTACGAGAAACTGTTTTATTTCTGGGGTTGAAGTTTGAGAGTTAAGAGTAGTGAGAGCGGGGGTTACATTTTCCAGTGGACAGACCTCAGAGTTTCAGGGGAAGCTTGACTAAGTGAGTGTGAGTAGTGGTGTGAGTCGTGAACTACATGTAATTAAACTAGTAGTTTAACTACATGTTGCAGTAGCTTGCTGGTAGTTCAACTACATTCATATTTGCGCAGTTAAATTACTTTTATCATATCATATATCATATATATATATCATATCATATCTTTTTTTTATTTGTTTATACAAAATGTCTTTACTAGCATGAAACAAATTTTTCAAATCTAATTAATACATTGAAATTAAGACAAATTCATGTTTCTTGACCAGCCCCGCCCCCTTTTTCTTTCATCCTGACCGCTGTGAAGGCTTGCCTATAGGCAATGCATTCGTCAGGCAGCCACCACCGCACACTTGACCTTTGTGTAGTGCATGTGCAAAAGGGCGGGTGTTGCTCAGCACTCACACAGCGACATGGATAAACCTCCCGAACCTCAGCCTGAGGAAGATGTACCAATGTATTGCTATGTATTAACAAATGTTCAGAGAAGTTGTTGCCTGGCTAACTGAGTAATCCTGCTTGGTGCAATACCCCCACCTGGACTCTAGTTTCTGGAAGGCAGGTGTCTGACTGATGGACATTGTATACAAAACCAAAGCTGACATTCTTTGCACTTTCCCATGAATAGTGGGGTATTTTATGTTTTTGGTTTATGTATGACCTGTGAACAAGTGGGCACTTTTTGCAATAAACTCAATTGAGTGGCATTTTGTGCTGGCATGTGACTTTTTTGTATTATATTTTGTTATAATTTCGTATCACATGTACATTGATCATTTTTTTACAAAGTAGTTTGAACTACTTTTTCTAAGTAGCTTTAGTTAACCAAACTAGATTTCTCCCTAGGGTACATTTGCTGTAGTTCAACTTCTTCCAGTGTGAAGTAATTGGTAGCTTGCAAAGCTAGGCTTTCAAAGTAGCTTCCCCAACACTGATATAGGGGGGGGATTCAAACACAAGACTCAGTCGGGTTTTAGATGACATATCCTACGCGCATTAGACACCTTTAGAAACACTTTAAAGGGCAGAAGTTGTAAAAGTACCTGTCCAAGCTGCTTTACTCTGTTAGAGAGTCAAAGGGCTTGATGAGGTAGAGATGGTTGAGTCGATAGGTGAGCCACAAGGCTGGTAGGCCTTTCGTCAGACAGGGACACCCACCGGGGAAAAAGTAAGCCCTCCTCATGAGCCTTAAAATAGGGATCTATGTGTTCTCTTGGCAGCACCTGTCACCCACCATGTGTTTCACAAGTGTCAGTTTCTCTCTAGTCTGTAGTCTCAGGCAGGCAGGGGAGTAACAGTTAAGGGGTTTAGCAAAATGAGGTAAAAAGACACTCTCAACCACCATCCACCCCCCCTCTCGAGAGTGGCACAGAGACAGGACAAGACATACAGTATATATAGGTACATAAGTCCACAATGCCTATAATGTAACCGAGGACCTTTAGAGGGATCCAAGTTGTTTGGTCAGTAAGTCTGATCACGGTTGTACAATCAGTCATCTTGTCCGTTCACTTCCACTTCCACTTACCTCTCCAGCAAAGTCCTGGACATCTCAGCACTCAACTTGTTCAAGGTCTTCTGGAAATCAAGTGGAAGGCACACACACACACACACACACACTCATCTAACAATGACTAGAATCCCCAAGCTGATGGGACCAATCAGTATATTGGGTATGGCTTGGTGTGGTTTATTGTGAGAGCTTTACAGGGCCTGCTTTTACAAGAGGTGTGGGGTGTATTCATGTCAGTGCCAATGAATAAAGGACATGAAGTGCAAATTGGACAGACTCTTCACAGAGTACTTTCTCCTTGTGCACAAAGTGAATAACACACATAACATGACTGATGAAAGCTGTTCAGTTTGAATACTGTATATCAGACTATGTAATGATACAAAATCAATTTGTTTATACAAAATGTCTGTCTTTTGAAACAAATTTGTCAAATCTAATTAATACATTGAAATGAATACAAATTCATGTTTCATGTCTGTATAATGGTGACACTTCCATTATTATTAGAATTCCAAGCAATACAAACAAATACTGTAACAAAATCATTTCTAATACTGATCAGGAGTAATAACAAAGTGAGTTAGATAGAGAGAGATAGATCTAATGTCCTCAAGGCCTAGGGGACCTTCATTGAACTAACCCTTAGACAGCCAACTCATCCTGCATCCTGTTTCAGTATATTCAGTCACAAATTCATCTTCATAGAAATACACTAAAATGGCAAAAGGTTGAAAGGAGAGCCTGATAATAAAGTAGAATCTAGCTATTTTTCCCTACTAATCCAAATGTCACCTTGAAAAGCAAGGGGCGTGTACAAAAACGTCACCTGTTCATCCGATGTGCCCCAGAAAATGTAAGGTGACAGTTGGTATCATAACTTCATAGTCGTTGTGTCATGTCAAGTTGCATTATGGTCCATAGAACTTGGTAGGCGGAGCCGCGGAGCACAGTCTACATGTGATTGAATCACCCATAAAGCGTTTAGAGGTATCACAATATGGCATTGATGGTTATTCTTAATTCATCGTTCCACATGTGTCCTCGGGTGAGTTATCCTTTATGTGTGTGTCAGACTGTTTTTTCTGAAGGTCTTTGATAAGGAAGTTCTTGTGCACCATAACCGCATCCTCACCCCCATCTTCAATCTCCAGAATGCTTGACTTCTTTGTGATTTCCTTGTATATAAAGATTACTGACAGAACTCATACTGCCATACGGAGCCAAAGCACTTCAGCATGGTGGTCGTCTTATATTGTGGGTCGGTCTGAGTCAAGGGCCTTCGAGCCTGCAGGTGGAACACGGAGAACCACTCTTGTGTTGGGGAATGTTGCTGCATCATACTGGGGCATGAGTTCCTTTACTGTACCTCAACTGGGCCCAAGCTGGCAGACTACCCAGCAAGAAAAGGAGGTAGGAGGTATTTTCTACTCACTGCCAACTGAAAAACAATGAACATTACAGCTTCACATTGTTTCAGTGAGTTATATGACACAAAAACATTAAGAGCACTGTGTGCTTCATTTCAAAGTATCTTTTATCTCCTGTGGGGATTCATAGTTTTGCTGTGATTTTATAGTATCTTTTGAAATCTTTTGTATTTGAGCACTAGTATAGCTCTTAGTTTAAGGTTTTGCAGAACTTGTTGAGTTGTTGGACTTGACTCTGCCATGAACCCTGCTGGCTATAAAGCCAGGGAGACCACAAAAGTGCCATACATTTCAAGGGTGCCATATTCTTTTGAATCTTGTGTAGAAATGAAACATCTTTGTTCGAATTAAGGTAAGCAATCTCTTTCAAGCTGCTGCTATAGTCAAGGCCTCCGCTGCATAGTCATCTCTTATAGGTCAGCAGGCTGGCTGTGACAGAATGAAAAAGGCAGACAAATTTTGCCTTGCACTCTAACGATGTTGAGTGTCTTCACAAAACCTGACTTTCACTGTAACAATTTGGAGCACCGTGGATCAGCGAGGGATTTCAGTGTTGATTGGACTTTGTTTCAGTGATGACTGTTTTTAAGACCTCAGGATCTCAAATACTATCCATCTATTTTTCCCCCACCACCACCAACCTGTTTTTACTCCTCTCTTGATTGCTCAGTATAAACTTTAGATCATGAAAACACAAGCACACATAATACCGCCAGCCTAGATCTATGATGAATAGCAACCTCGACGGTGTCAAGTGCTCACCTTGATATATCTGTTGCATCTATGTCAAACATGTCACCGGCAGAAGTGTTTTTCTCCATCATTTCACCAACAGCGCCTCTGAAACAACAGTGATTCATGTGAGTTCCTTTCCATAAATATAAACCTTTCACGTCCACAGTCGCTAGGTAACAGATTCACCTCCGTATTATGGTCCTTCTAGTTTTCTAAGGGAACTGGAGACAGATGGCGCGAAACGCTACTTCCACTTTATCACTCGAGCGGTTAAATGAAGTTGTCTTCAGTGAAGTGCCTAGAGCACACCTTTGTGATCTGTAGGAGACATGATCAGTTAGTTATTAGTAGAAAAAGATGGAGTTCAGAGAATTGAACTGTAGCTGCGCACCTCCTCAACACACTCCTCCCAAGGTCTCCTTGGAATCAGAGTAACATAGAAGGAGGGCTTTGGAAAGATCAGTAGGCTAGGCAAGAAGAAGTGATCATTTAAGTCAATGCAACTAAAGCATGAATCCCCCAGAGAAAACGGTTAGGGTCTGTAGACACGCAACAAGAAGGCAAGTGACATTTTGTTGAACATCAAGTTTTTTTTACCTGATAGTGAGTATCAATGCTGGACTATCCAAAAAGTGTTACCAAATAATTATTCCATGAGCTGTGTCTGGGCTACATTTACAACCTTACAACCAAAATCACAAATCCTGCAATTTCTTTTTTCAAATGTGTAAGTAATGTTGCCAACCCAATAAGAGCATTCTTGTGCTAAATGCATACAAAGACATAGCAGGACAAGACGATAGCCACCTGAGGTCAGAAAGAAATCCTCAAGAACTACAGAACTCTTGAACATGCTGCCTCTAACTAACCTAAGTATTTTTCTTTCCACACCACTGGAGCTGCTTCTCTCTCCTCAGTACCTCTCCTCTTAGACCTGTCTGCTGACTTGTAATTGATTTTTATAATGTGTGCCCCTGTATGCTGGAACATGTTACTGAATTGTTTGTTTTCTTTGTAAGTTTTATGAATGTTTTTTTGTTCTCAGGTCTTCTCTTCAAAGTGACACGACCTGATTAAATAAAGCATAATTGAAAAAAATGAAAAAATATATAATGAGGATGATTATGATCTCATAACGATTTCAGATGCAAACTTGGAACCTGTCTGATGAACCAAAGTGTTTCTGTCAGTAGATCTTCCTGCTTTTTTTCTTTCTCTTTTTGAACACAGTCTCATACAATATTGTGAAATAAACTCTGAAACGCAGTGGGTGTTTCATTATGTGAACATTACGTTCCTCCAACACAAACTTTTTTTAAATTCTTTTGGGGGTTTTTTTGGTGTGAGATGCCCCTTGTGTTTTTGTAATCACACCTGCCCAAATTTATAATTTTCATCTTCTTTTTTTATCTCTGTCTTTATCAGTTTGCTTCTATATTTTATCACATGCAAATACACTGAAAGTAAGAAAAGCTTCAGTGGACATCAGTGTGTGTCAGCTTCCTGGCTAGGTAACCACAGCAGCCTGCACACTCCTACTGTTTCCTGCAGCCTTGCAAGAAAGGGCAATAAAACATATGAGTTACTGCTCACTGGCCCAAATATTTCACAGACTTTTCTAAACTTGTTAAATGCCACACATATAGTATAGAAACATAACTTCTTTGGCAGCTCTATCCTGTAGCTAAGACATTTTAGACAGTTACTGCTTACCTGCCCAAATATTTCATGGGTATTGTTCAACTCAATAAATGCCACATATATTGTTTTAAACTAATACTGTATTACTACCAAGCCATAAACGATATATACTTGGTGAGTGCTCACATCTTGCCAGTGCATGAACGTGAAATGGTGATAAACAGATGCTGTGGTGTCTAGTGTATGGAGTGAATATGATGCCAATCAGAGGAGGCTGGTACATAGAGGCAGAGGAGGTTGCTCCTCCTCTATTTTTGAGAGGCAAGAGGGAGATCAAAATATAAAAAAGAGTAATTGGTTGAAATAAACCATTACCAAATTTCAGTATAATTTATAAAATATTTCTTCTCTCTTTGGAAAAAAATCCATTATTGAAATTCTGATTAAAATGCTTCAACAGCGACACCTGCAGGGCAGGCAAGAGGGGAAAGGGCAGTCAGTGAAGTGGTGGTGTGTGTGGGGGGCAGAGGAGGACGGGATCTCTTATATCAATTTAATGTACTTCATTTTTTTCATGCTAATTTGTCATTGGCCAAAACACGTAAAATGATGCGCCAAGGGAGGACATCCTCCCTAACCAATCAACAACCAGAATACAATATTGACATCGCGTTGGTCCAATGATAATTTCCAAATTTCATCTTCAATTCTCTACCACCTGTACGTGAGTGTGACGAACTGGCGGTAAAGCGATAGATAGATAGATTATACAGTAGCATATTAGGAAATAAATTATAACAAACTACTTTTAAACACAAAACAAAAAAAATACATTTTATTTAGGCAGTAGCTAGCTACTTGGGTTAGCCAACACAACAGTTAGCTTGTTGCAGCAGCCCTGGAGGACTGTTAAGCTAACGGCGAGAATGGATTTGGAGGAGAGTGGTGCTGCGGCAATTAATGGCAGCGTGAGTGAGGGGGTCACAGAGAGGCATGGACGCAGATGAGGAGAGTGGGATGGGGAAGAACATCTTGTGGATTATTTGTTGTCACAGCCATTCCACAGTTTGGATTACGCAGCAAAAGTGAGGATCAAGACTGCTGGACGACCAACTCCACATATAACCATGATCAAAAATCACCAGAAAGATTCAAAGCTGAATAAGGTAATAAGATAGTATGATATTTGCTAGGTTATTATTATTAGCAAGGGTTAACTTATTAACTAACTTATGAATTTACTTATTAACCTTCGATTAATAAGTAAATAAATCTGATTGGCAGTTTCATACTGCTTCATACTGCAGCCTGGCGTTCCTTCCAGCTGATGCCATCGAGATACTCACTAAAAATATCAGAAAGTGTAGCCTCCTCTCTGAGGCTACATCCACAATAATAGTTTAGAAACTAAAACGATCTCGGTCCACACAAGCGTTATAACACCGTTTCAGAAATTATCTCCATCCATAAAAACATATATATGTGACGTGCTCTCACAAAATGAGTCGGAAGTCGCAATGGCCAATTTACGTAGAAACGCCTTTTAATGTCAAAAGTCTATTTTTGACCATTTTGGTATTTTGACTAATTTTAATAAAACAAAGCCTTGGCTTTCATAATCTGTATTAATTACTTCCTATTTTGGAGTGGAAATATAACTTTGAAGCATAAAAGCAAGATATGGTATTTGGCGAAGTTGATCGCGGCAGCGGCATTTAGCGACTAGCCAGTTGCATCCGCACCTGTTGGTTGTCAATTTAGCAAGCTAGTATTGTAATCATCAAGACTTTCAATGGCGTCTCGGAAAGAAGAAGAAGTCGCTCGGCAATCCAGTGTTGTCTGTGGATTCCGGCGATCGGTGGCGAGAGGTTATTGACGACTACTTTTTGGCACCGAGATCTGACCGGAGAGACGGCTGAGGAGAGCGGCTCGGACGACACGGGAACGGACAACAACAGTGAAACCTCCGGCGACACTTCGGACTCTGACAGGGCCCATTTCAGACACCGACAACGATGAAGATGTTGACATGGAGCCACTTGTTTTAACAGACCCAATCTGCCGTCCTAGAGTCGGATGAATGGGATGAATATGTGAGCTACGGATCTGGAGGGGATATCGAGAAGGCTCGTAGCTTCAAGTGTGGCTGCAAATGTCATCAGGGAAAGTCTTGCTACATCCTCTTCTCTATGGTGAAAAAACGAGAGGGATGAGATGTGACTGCTGGTAAGCACTTTTCCACTTATCCCATAGAGCTAGCCAACATTAGTAAACACAAGTGTGTTTATCTTATCTTCTTTAAACCTTGTTCTCAGTAATAATGAACACTGTAGGTAATGTTTTGAGTAGTTCTAGCTAGCTAGCTGGTCAACAGGACCCTGTAGTTGTATTTAACTACAGATGAGTGGTCTCACACTGAAATTACAAAATTTGTTCTGTTAATTTATTTTAATTGTCACAAATTGAATGTAGGCCTAAGATGTTTTTTTGTTTCCTAGGTGAGAAACACATGTTCCTGTCAGCAGCACAATGAACTGATCCAAAGAAACGGCTTGTTCCAAAGGAAGCAGCAAAAAGAAAGGATGCACCAGGACCTCTTACTTTATTGATGGTGATCACATATGCAGATATGACGAATGTCTAGATGAATTATTGAATCATTTAAGGATTTAATTAGTGATATGTGTAATACGGTTATATCCTTTCTTGCAATATTACTTTGGGGTTTAAATCAAATCAAATCACATGTATCTGTATAGCCCTTAATCACCGTTACAGTCTCTAAGGGCTTCACAGTGCCCAACATGTGAAACAATAAATGGTTAGTACACTGACATCCCCCAGCCTTAGACCCTCAACAGAGGACAAGGAAAAACTCCCCAAAAAAAACCTTTTAGAGAAAATTGGAAGAAACCTCTGGAGGGGCTACTCAGAGAGGGATCCCCCTACCAGGACAGTTGGGCGTGCAATAGATTTGAGATTTGATAGAGTTTGGGCAAGCAGCGTATACACAATGCATAAAGTTTATTATGGTGGGACGTCCGGATCTGAAGTTTATTATGGTGGGACATCCGGATCTGATGTGTTTAATATTTTGGCACTTGGCATTTATACCAATCTATAGATTTATACCAATCTATAGCAATGTATAGGTCAAAGGGACACTTTGACCTATACATTGCTATAGATTGATATAAATCTTCTACACTGTATAGGCTACTGTATACATTAAGCATATATTTACAAATAAAGAATGTGTTTACATAAACACTTTAATGTATATCAGTATGTTTGTCTTTCTTTTTACGCAATTGAATTATGTGTAACCATAATTGTGGGGGGTTGGGGAGGGGAGTCACAGATTTTTCACACGTCTTCAAGGTGCTTTTGAAAGATTCATTAATAGTGGATAAATAGTGTAAGTGTACTGTGTGTAATATAACCTTAAAGAGCAATTTCTCCTCATTACATAGATGCCTAAATGTTATATCTGTTATTTAAAATAATCACTCAAGCAGCATTTGTTTGTGAGATGTCAAAGCGGCAGCCCCCCACAAATGGAATGTTCAGAGTCATAATGGAAAGGTTTTTTAAAGGCCTTTTTCTCAAAACCACACTTTTGTGTCTCTCGTTGTATAACGCCACATAACTTTATCATTTTTTGGAAAGCCTACATTCTCCTCTTTCAAGTAATATGAAAACCCCAAAATGTGTTTTGGGGTCAATGTGACTCATTTTGTGAGAGCAGGTCACATATCAAGTTCCATTCACCATTCACCTACACTGGGCATGCGCGTGCTGGTGTTAACAGGAAGCAGATTGTCTGCTCTGCTTAGTTGCAGAAAATACCGTTATGAAGAACAGCAATGGCGAAAAGTAAGAGCAGAGATGTCTTTGTTTGGACGGACGACGAGGTGGAGCTGTTACTGAAAGTAGCAAACGAGTATAAGGCGGTAAACGCTGGCGGAGAGTATAGATTGGGAGTCGTCGCAAAGCAAATACAGCGACATATTACCGCGGTACCAGGAGCACTATCCATCTCCAGGGAAGGATACGTCTGACTGATAAGACCCAATCAGGAAGCGGACGTGGCTCTCCCACAGCAGCCAGCTAGGGCAGAAGCAACAGGTGAGATTGACAGCAAACAGAGAGATGTAGAAGCAGGACAGAAAAGCCTCATTTCTATTCTTCTGTGCCTGTATATATTTTGTTGTGTGTTTGACACAACATGAAGCAATGGAGCTGTATATATTGTTATTTGTCACAAAGTACTTGGCAATTAAATATTTACAGTGGAGCACCTTATATATAGTATTATTTAATAATTAATTTAAGAAAGTGTGTGGGTGCCCCCCCAACCGGTCAGCTACCACCACAAATAGAATCTAATTCTGTGGGAAACACTGTGTACGCTATGTGTTGTTGAAGTTATCTGGTTCATTGTGAAATGTCTTAAATAAATAATAAATAAACAATAATTATTATGAGGTGAATTATTTTTCCCCGCTGCACCGGATCTTAGGGTTCCCCCATCTGCCAAATCTCACTTTAACCCCTGATTATTAGGTTATTATTAGGTTGCTAGTTGGATTATTGCTACATTTGAACATAAGAACATAACATAACTTGAACATAAGAAAGTAGAGATAAGTAGCCAACTAGTGTAAAATAACATGACGCCGTGGGATGGTTTTCCTCTCGTCCTCCCCACTCGCCACTGCTACAGACATATTTTCCATACGTGCAACATAGGTGTAGCAACTTGCTATACTGTACCGGGGTCCGTGACAGACAGAGACAAAGCAGGGAGGCAGAGTTAACTGGCCAGCAGGCCGTTTTATTTTCACCCATAAACCCGGCCTGGTGTTGACGGCAGTTGGCACCGTCTCCCTCCGCTGACGCACCTCCGGTCAGCCGCGGAACCCCAAAGCCGGCCAGCCTGCCAGGCTTGCAGGAGCATCCCGCTCCAACCCCGACTGACACCAGCTCTTGCAGGCGGATTCCAACTGCACCCCCGCGGACCTCCGTCGGTCGTCGCCGCGGAGGGAGACGCACGCTCTCCCACTCCGTCGTCCTCACTCGCCTCGTCCCGGCACCCCAGCCGCGGACCCCGCTCGGACGCTGCTGCTGCGCTGCTGTTTTTTCCTATGATAGCGGTGATGGTGTAGGGCCCAAGGTAGTTTGGATCTAACTTGCCCCCTTTCCTCTGCTGGCTCCTCACGTTCAACCTCCACACTTTCATGCCCACATGAAAATTAGAGGTAGCTTTGCCTTTTGTTTTTTTGTTTTGTTTTGACTGTGTTGTGTTGTTATTTGAGATAGCATTGTGAAGAACTTTGTCGAGCTTCAGAATGTCCTCTGCTACCTCTTCAACAGACAAATTGTCCTCAACACTGCTATCCACCTATAAAATGATTTTGATGTTACATTAAAACATTAAAATACATTGTTTTAAGATTACATTATACCAAAATTTTAAATTTTCTTTCTTCTAAAATATGTTTGTAAGTGCAACTCACCCTGTATTCAGAAGGGATTTGAGTGGGGTACCTCGCCTCTCTACCAAACATTAAAAAGTGAAAACTTTGTTGGCATTTGGCGCTTTGTCCTCAAGCCAAACATGACGGCGTCCAAATGTTTGTCCCATTCGTCAGGTGTGTTTTTCACCAATTTTGACAATGCTCTAGAAGAAAAAGAGAGCGCGAAAATAATAACAAACCATTTGTTAATAAGTATGTTTTTTAGGATATGAAGTAAAATGAACTTAAAAATATACATAGAAAAAGTGGAAATGGACACAACCTACCACAACCTACCCTGGGCCATCCAATATCTCCTCCTCTGGGACATCCACCACCTCCTCCTCTGGGCCATCCACCACCTCCTCCTCTGGGCAGTCTGCCACCATCAGCACCTCCTCCTCTGGGCCGTCCACCACCACCATGTCCTCCTCTGGGCCATCCACCATGTCCTCCTCTGGGCCGTCCACCACCACAACCTCCTCCTCTGGGCTATCCACCACGTCCTCCTCTGGGCAGTCCACCACCACTTTGCCCTCCTCTGGGCCATCCACCACAACCTACCCTGGGCCATCCAATATCTCCTCCTCTGGGCTGCCCACCACCACCATGTCCTCCTCTGGGCCGCCCACCACCACCATGTCCTCCTCTGGGCCGTCCACCACCACCTTGTCCTCCTCTGGCCGATCCACCACCATCCTCTGGCCGATCCTCTGGGTAGTCCACCACAACCATGTCCTCCTCTGGGCCATCCACCACCTCCTCCTCTGGGCAGTTCACCACCATGTCCTCCTCTGGGCCATCCACCACCTCCTCCTCTGGGCAGTTCACCACCACCATCTCCTCCTCTGGGCTATCCACTACCTCCTCCTCTGGGCAGTTCACCACCACCACCTCCTTCTCTGGGCTATCCACCACCTCCTCCTCTGGGCAGTCTACATTATAGGCTACCTGCGTCTGTTCTCATCACATCCACCCCTCCTCCTCTTTGTTTCTCGAGTGGTGTTGCCTGAGCTCCTGCTTAGATGAGAAGTTTTGTTTGAATCTCTTGAATCTCAACAATCGGTATAGGGAGATCATGCCATGCCTACCTGTTGCCACTCCCAGCATCTTCAGCTTCAGCATCAGCCCTCTTTTTTCTTGGAAGACTCGACCTGGGCGATGCCTCTGTTGGACGGAGTTTGGGAATTTTGAAATGCAGTTTCTCATTTGATTGAAAGGGAACTGACTCCAACTGTGTGTGTTGCTGTAGGTGAACCTACCTGCGTCTGTTGGCGCTGTCCAAAGTGTGGCTCATGTGGATGAATGGATGCTGCAAAAGCCCAAAGGTTGTTATCCTTTTGGTGGCATCCAGCTGCAACATCTCCTTGAGCAAGTCCACAAAGATCTGCCAGGTCATCTACCTCTGCCATGTCTTCCATCGGATGGCAGGTTAGGTTTACCTTGAAGTAGAATAAACCAAAAAGGTATATATCGCACATATCTCAAATCACCTTCCTGGATCATGACAATGGAGCTAAAAAAACAGCACCTAGACAAGCCAAGCAAGAGGAATGACACTTCCTTATGAATATTTTAATTGTAAGTTATCTGTGAGAAGTTTCCTTGTTCAAGTCCTAAAAGTTGATTGGTCAAAAGAGACCACCTACCTATTTAAGGTCATCCAGGGACATGAATCTGCAGTATCGAGTCTCTGCAGATGGGATCCCAAACCCATTCCCATACTCCGCTGGTATCTAAAAAGAGACAATGTTCTAGTTAGCTAATCTATCCTGAATGCAGTGAATGATACAGACTGAAAGACAGACAGACAGGCAGACAGACATTCTAGGTGTAAGACCAGCTAGAGCAGAGCAGAGGTACCTTGAGTGTCCAGGGATGGTGGGTGGAGCCACCATTGAGTAGATAACATTGGAACCATGGAGTATTTCTCTTGAAAAAACCGTTTTGTTTTGGTTCCACAGTGAAGCAGATGGTCTGGTAGCTGACCCTGAGTCTCCATTATATACCTTATCTGGAGACATTACACAACATCACACATCAAGACTTGGGCCCCAACAGACAGGTGAGTTTTAACTGTCTCATTCTTAAATAGTCGTATTGTTATCTCACTCAATTGGCAGATTTGTTTTAAGAACACCAAGATTTTATAACTGAACACAAGATTAAAAGACATCTTAAGATAGACTTCTTGCAGTGTCTAAGTGCAACACATACCATGTCATATTCACATTCGGCGGGATAGAGTGGGAAGCCGAGGAACAATTCAACGGCCACCAAACCCAGAGACCACATATCAATGGGCTCTGAGAATGGGAGACCCAACATGATCTCTGGAGATCTGAGAGAAGAGGAACAGGAGTTTTAGTTTTCACAGGTTATGAAAACTAAAACCAGAGCTCTGCTATGTTGTCATTTGCTCACCTGTACTACAGGGTCTGGATGCATGAACCCAGCACTGCCTCTGAGACATTGAAGGCTATGCCAAAGTCAATACTTTTCTTTAAGTTTCCAAATATTCATCTTGGGGATGCAGCCAAACTGCAGTTCAGCAAGCATGCAGTAAAACGTGCTTACAATGGCTGTATCAATACGTTGACTTGACAAAGGCAATAAAGTAAAAAAGTCAAGACCTGGGGCCTCATTTATAAAACTTTGCGTAGATTCCATCCTAAAACATTGCGTACGCACAAACCTCAGAATCTACTAACGCAAGAAAATATTCAGATCTATAAAACCGTGCGGCGCACACCTGTACGCAGTCTTCTCTTTATAAATACCCACCTGCGGTGAATTGTGCGCTTGTGTACTCCTCCCAGTGTCCTCCCACTACTCCTCCAACAAAACTTCATTCACATTTGTGACTCTCTAAAAACATTTGTAAGTTGTATTGGCATCATATTCACTCCATACAAGTGGCACATCACTTTACAGTTTTTTTCCGATTGCTAACTCGCATCGATCAATACTGAAGTCACATTGTCAAAACTCTTCACACAGTCAGCGAAACAGAAGTCTATGTGGACCAAACTGTGAATCAGTTTTCATTGCTTTCACACAAAATCCATTCAATGACCACATTCTCCAAAATCCATGAACTCTTTTCTCATTCATACTCCACCACCTGCAAAACGCTATATATTAGCAGCACATTTTTCAAATGCTAACACACTGTTTTCAAAACTGTTAAAAACACATTCAAAACAGAATGATTTCTGCGGTAACCATATTGAAATAAATACAAAATCTTAGCAGAAGATTTACAATAAAATGAAATAATAATCATTCCAAACACAGCTGATTGCAATTTCAGCTGAAAGCTGAATAAGGGCCACAATTATTGACCATGTTGTAAACCATGGTCTCTTTGAGAGAGGCTGGTTTACTGTAAGGGTGCAACCAAATCTGCAGCATTCAACAGTTGCATCAATAGTACGAATTGTCCGACAAAACAACAGGTGAGATGTGCATCCTTCAATGATAGTTGAACTACATATTACAGTACAATACAGTAAGTTTACATTTTTACATGTACTGACATTTTGAAATATATTTTGTGTTTTAGGATCCAAAGGTTGACTCCTGGAACTTTTTATTTTTGTTTCAACTTTTTATTTTTCACAACAGTAAATTACGATTTGAAGCAAATTGCTGCATTTCTGATTCATTCTTGTTACATACTTACTGGTTACATACATTACTTTAGTACAGTCAATAAAGTGAAAAGGTGTTATTCTTATTCTATAATGAAATACTGATTTATGTGAAAAATCATTCAAACTTCAAAGATAAAAGTTCATCATTTATGTAATGCTCCCTGTTGTTAGTGTTTTTTAGGTTAGTGTGTTATGAGTGACAATGTATGCTTTCTGAGTGAGAAGTGTTGCCAGTGTTGTGGTCCAACAAGCTTATTTTGAGACATGTATGAAGTGTTTTGGTGGTTTGAGTGAGTTTTGGAGGTGAGATTACTGTTTGGCCAAGATGCATGTTGGTAATGCAGACTGTATGAAGAGTTTTGACAATGTGGCTTCAGTATTGACCGATGCGAGTTAGCAATCGGAAAAAACTGTAAGGGACACCCAACCAGCCAATCAGACTCAAGTATTCTCCCGAGCCATGGTGTAACCAGGAAATAATACAATAGCAGGCTAGACTGTAGATTCCCATCAAAATCACATATTTTAAGAGCATCGGTAAACAAATCTGATCATCTGTTGTATATTTGTTCAATTGCCGTCCATGTCAACTTTTATTTGGTCAACAAACATAACTTAACGTACCATGCTAAATCCTTGTATGTATCAATGGGGCACATCTGGGTATTTCCTGTCCTGCCACCACAGAAAAAAAGAGGATTGTATGTAATATTCTACTCAGCAGACCCCCCCAGTGTCCTGTCAGTTGTGGCCTTGAGGCAGTCAACATTACTGACCTCAGAATATGAAAGAATATGTGAAAACATACTCAACATGTGTCCTTACTAGAGAAATACCTTACCTGTCACTCAGGTACCCATGGTGACAACCATGCCATAATATGCCATTCCTTGCATGCCAAACACGGCACTCAAAATACTAAAACAATTGTTTTCTAGTCTAGTGGTAGAAGAGTATAGTATGACAGCAGTTTCTTTCAACCACTTAGGCCAACATTGACCTTCCAAGTGGTTTCAAATAAGCTCTTAAACCTTATAAGTGCTCATGCTCTCGGAGGATACCCCGTCGCATGCAAAAGCCGAACCACTCATGCTGTTTACCGCCAAAGACTCTGAGGAAATCCCTGCACTCTGTCTGGAACAACTGGTGAGTGATGAGTTGGGAGGAGACTTGTTCACCGTCATCCACAGCAACGGCTTTACGGCTCTGTCAGCATTTATGCAGAGTCAGCATTATTAGGCTTGTTAAAATTAGGTGTGTGTGACAGTTTGCTTTAACAAATAGATAGATAGATGGATGGATGGATGGATGGATGGATGGATGGATGGATTGATAGATATATAATCTACTTTATATGTAGCTTTAGGATCTACAAGCTTTTGGCTGAGTAAAAGACTAACATGCAGCAGTAGTGCTATACTTTGTTTAGACCAGAGGAAACATTTAGCCGCAACACAGTATACTTTTTGAGTATACTGATGATGGATTTACAGTATAGACTCTTGAAGAGTCTGATGCAAAGGTCAGTCTTGCTCCAATGTCCAAACAAAGTGCGTTTAAATACCTTGAGCTGTCACATACTGTCAGTCCTTGCACCCGGAGCTCAGTTCATCCGTTCAAGAGCAAATAATACCAATACAAATGGAGGCTGTCACATTTTTGATGTGCAAAATTATTTTTTTAATCTCCAAACTGTGATGAGAAAATCAGATTCGATGTTGTGATTTTTTTTTTCTGCCCCTTTCGCT
This sequence comes from Hoplostethus atlanticus, assembly GCA_034670405.1. Taxonomy (NCBI): domain Eukaryota; kingdom Metazoa; phylum Chordata; class Actinopteri; order Trachichthyiformes; family Trachichthyidae; genus Hoplostethus; species Hoplostethus atlanticus. The sequence continues at coordinate 159,714 of JAXDDX010000288.1, read as the reverse complement.
GACGCAGCCTCAGCACACATTCTTACTGGGATTGCATAGGGATGACTGCAGAGACACAAGATGATCAGAAATGTCCAGTATTTCTCAAAGACGGCACAAACAGAAAAAACAAAACGCTATTTTCACTGACAAATCAGAACAATAACTGAATAGGTTTCATCAGTACATCCCAATCATGTGGATATTATATATTTTACAGACTGCTCATAACATTTGGTACATTCAACTGTATAGGTACAAGGTGTAATGTTGTATTACAGACTAAATGGATAGCTGTCTGTTTATGTCCTCCACAGTACTGTTTTCCTCCCTCTTACTCAGGCTTATTGTGTCTTGCTTGACACAGCAGCATTGTAGTGTTAGTCAAGTCAAGTGAAGGCCAACTAAACCCTAAATACTGAAGCACATGGAGATGACGAGAGAAGAGAATGGGCCATTTGTTTTGGCGTTTTTGTCCCTCTCACCTGTCCTTGTAAACTGTAAACTGATTTATTGTTGCCACGTCTCCCAAGCTCCTGGCACTGAAACGTGGCTGCTGCATTTATACCTCGTTAAGCCGAGAAATAAAGAAATCCACATATACGGGACAAAACAAAATAGTAATACAATACACACACGTACAAAGATGGAGAGCAGTAACGTGGCCATCTCCTGGGCGACATGCAGTGACGCAGGCAAGTGCACGTCCAGGGGAGACAGTTTTATTGTGCAACAGACCCGCTGTAATCTCATATACTGTACCAGACAAACTCAATATCCTGTGGCAAACATCTCTATCTGTTTGTGTATGTGTGTGTGTGTGTGTGTGTGTGTGTGTGTGTGTGTGTGCAAATGCGTTGTGTTTTTGTCTTTTTCCTTTTTTAATTACCAACAGACTCATAACATGTTTTGTTATACATTCATGAATTAATTGACAATCCACATTTATAACACATTAAAAAAAAAATATATATATATATATATATATATATATATATATAAAAAATGGAATTGCCATTTGCAGCTATATTTTAACATGATTTCTTATCAGTTTTCAATGTAAACGTTCCTTAGATAAATGGAAAGTTCTGTTCAGTATATTGCACCTAACAGATTTATGGCTAAATAGAGCAGAGGGGTGCAGAGGATGCATACAGATAGGAAAACCAGGAAAGGGCAAGTCTGCAGTGCAAAGGAAGCAATTCTCCGGGTGACGTATTAAAAAAGCGATGAGATATACCGGATAAGATCATTTGGAATCTTTGGAATGCTTTTGGAATCTATTTTTTCCATTGAAACTGACTGACGGATGAAAACGTCAGAGGAGCCCAGTTGTCCTTATTTTGTGCCAGGGCTGCCAGATTTCAACATACCTGGTTTAATGGTTCTAAAGTGTGCCTATGTGCCTAAACTAATCATTTGCCTGAAGAAGAAAACAATATTATGTCTTTTCAAAGTAAATGCTTGTCCTTTTATTTCAGAGCAAGAGGCCTGTTTCCCTGATCAGAGCTATTGTACTCACCCTGACTACAACCTACTGGCCTTTCTTTGTAAACTCTGTGATAAATGTTATTTGCCCAGGTCACTTACACAAGCTAGTACTTGCAAAACTAGAATTACAATGGCAGTTCTTTGCTACTACTTAATTTACTAGCTTATGTATTTCTAACAAGCAGAAAATCACTGAATAAAACATGTCATGTTATACATTTCAGGCTGAGAAATAAATACTTTGGTTAAATAATAATAATAATAATACTCTACCTCTGCAATGACAGTGCTATAATCAGATAGATTCAATGCATATTGGCATTTGGATTCATGGTGAGAGAAATGCTTAAAGTCTCTGGAACTCTGTACTGATACAGGGAGGAGGAAGAAAATGATGCTGTTGAAATTACATGCAAGGGTTGTAACGTGTAATTAGTAACATTAGGTTTTCTCTGTTAGCATAGTTTACTTAAAATGAATAGTTATTGATAATTTAGGCCTGCACAGACTATCAAAAGCCTGCTCAGGGCTTACGAACCGAGCAGACTATGACTTAAACTGGTGATTTTTTAAAGCCTAGGGCTAGAGTTGTTAAGATGTGACAGAGGATCTACAGCAACGTTTTAAAAAATAAAGCTGTGCTGGAGACTTTTACTTTGAAATGTAGTCCATAATTACATTTGTTATAAATTAATTTCTTAATATGTTGTGAAACATGTATGAGCCTGTTGGGAAAGTGTTTTCTAAATCCCTTATAAATAAAGTTACCATTCGCTCTTTGGTATGGCTGTGTTTCTTTAAACAGAGACAAAATATATGTAACTATCCATCAATAATCAATAATAATCACACCTGTTTCATCATTTAGTCCCATCCCAAATAGCAATCATCACTGTGGTCATTGTGCTCAAAGTCACTCTTTCTAACCATATGGTTTTTAATTTTTAATTTTTAATATTGGAGGGCTTAATGATTTTTAATTGATACCCAGTAATGCTCAAATACAAATACAGTAAAAGATTCCAGATGTCATTACCATGAATACTATATCACAATTTGATTCAAATGTAATGTTCCTGGGTCCTAATATTATCAAAATGATTGCCTGAAAGGAATAAGCAAGCTATTTCTACAAATTATGGGTTTGTGATGACAAAAGGATATTTGATGGATTTGATGATTTCAAACTACTATTCCAAACGAGGAGTGTGTACACAGCAGAAGGTACTGCAACTTCCAATTACATGGCTGTGCAATAAAGAAACGATAGAGGAAAAACTTCAAGGAATAATCCTTGAAGATGAAATACCAGGGTCAAACCAAACTATGATTTGTCTTTTCATAGCTAAACCCAGATGACCTCTGCAGAGAAAAGAAAATACTGTGCAATACACTTTGTTATCTGGAATTAATTCAATCAGCTAGTTTTTGTTAGAGCCACATTTAGACTGTGGGATTGCCAAAAACATATTTCAAAATTATTCGAAATGCAGCTTTCAATTAGACTTGTGATTGTTTTTTTAGATGAGAGACATACTTTTATCATATTGTTTCTTCAGGTTTATAGAAAAACTGGCAGAAATGCATTGAATTAAATTACCTTGCAAACTTCTTTTTATGTACCACTACATGATTTGAACCCACGACATTGCAGTTACATGGTACATGAGACACCGAGACCCAGTTATCTGTGTTCTGTTAAATCTCTCCTCTTTCCACGGACAGCCTATGCAAAAAAACTTCACAGCGCTACCAGCTCCTCGTCATGTATTCCACCGTGATCGGGAAGGGTAACCATGGCAATGGAAATGGCCTGCAGATGCTGGAGGACTTTGTGGACTCCTTCAAAGACGGCAGCATGAAAGGTGTTTTTGGTTCCAAAGGTGTTGGTCTTAACCAGTGCACCAAAATGTCCTGTTGTTGCAATTTCAGTCAGCTTGGAGGCAGCCCACATCTACACTCTCTCTTAGCTGTAACAAACAATATAAGGACGCTAGCACACAGGATTCAATCATAAGTGTGTAAACATTGTTTTATGTTCTATTGTGACAGTTGGCAATACTTGCTGGAATTATGGGAAATGAGTTTGTCTTTACTGCAACTTTGAACAACTATGGGGATTTATATCACAAGCTGTTGAGGTAATTCTTGCTATCCAAGTATGATGTTTTGTGTATCTAAGCTGAGTAACACATTTAGGCAAGTGTCTTCTATGCTGATGACTTTATTTTATGCTCGTCGTTTTTTCAGAGAGAAATGATAGTTTTAGCATTTGATAATATACTCTCCTTTTGGTGCCGGTTACACATTCTGTTTGCCCCCATAATAATCCCTGGCTCCTGTAACCTTTATGGTGTCAAAATGTCTTCTACGAGAAAGAAAAAGCCATCTCCCCTAACAAAGAAGGACCCAAAAATAACCAATCACTGTACAGCATAGAAAGGAACGCGTGTTAGTGTTTGTTTTGGGCATGCTACCGTGTCGATATGCCATTGGTGCATCTAAATTGCCCTGAATGATTTCTCATATTGCGAAGCACAAGCATAACAATGCGGTGAATAGCATTAGCATGCTTCATTTCTTCCCTGTCAATGTCGTGGAATGGGGTGGGCACAGCAGGGAATGAACACGGAGGTCACTGTTTACGCCTTCAACCACTACATTATTACTTATGTCGTCGCTATTCTTTTACTATTTATTTAATGATTTAAAAACTTCATTATTCATCCAAATGTTATTAAAAGCTCATTATTGTGTATTCCCAAATTTGTGGCAACTCGTAATTTATAGCGAATACATGTAGCAACCATTACAGTTTTTTACAATCGCTAACATCCTTTTGTCCAATCTGTAGTCACATTTTCAAAACTCTAAACACAATTAGCACAACATCCGTCTGTTGTGGACCATACCATTACAGTTTTTTCTGATTGCTAACTCGCATCGGTCAATACTGAAGCCACATTGTCAAAACTCTTCATACAGTCTGCATTACCAACATGCATCTTGGCCAAACAGTAATCTCACCTCCAAAACTCACTCAAACCACCAAAACACTTCATACATGACTCAAAATAAGCTTGTTGGACCACAACACTGGCAACACTTCTCACTCAGAAAGCATACATTGTCACTCATAACACACTAACCTAAAAAACACTAACAACAGGGAGCATTACATAAATGATGAACTTTTATCTTTGAAGTTTAAATGATTTTTCACATAAATCAGTATTTCATTATAGAATAAGAATAACACCTTTTCACTTTATTGACTGTACTAAAGTAATGTATGTAACCAGTAAGTATGTAACAAGAATGAATCAGCAATTTTCTTCAAATCGTAATTTACTGTATTTGTGAAAAATAAAAAGTTGAAACAAAAAAAAATCCTGAAGTTCCAGGAGTCAACCTTTGGATCCTAAAACACAAAATATATTTCAAAATGTCAGTACATGTAACAATTTAAACTTACTGTATTGTACTGTAATATGTAGTTCAACTATCATTGAAGGATGCACAACTCACCTGATGTTTTGTCGGAAAATTTGTACTATTGATGCAACTGTTGAATGCTGCAGATTTGGTTGCACCCTTACAGTAAACCAGCCTCTCTCAAAGAGACCATGGTTTACAACATGGTCAATAATTGTGGCCCTTATTCAGCTTTCAGCTGAAATTGCAATTATTATTGCACTTTATTGTAAATCTTCTGCTAAGATTTTCTATATATTTCAATATGCTTACTGCAGAAATCATTCTGTTTTGAATGTGTTTTTAACAGTATTGAAAACAGTGTGTTAGCAATTGAAAAATGTGCTGCAAATATAGGTGCAGGTGGTGGAGTATGAATGAGAAAAGAGTTCATGGATTTTGGAGAATGTGGTCATTGAATGGATTTTGTGTGAAAGCAATGAAAAATGATTCACAGTTTGGTCCACATCAGTGGCGGCTGGCCAATAGAGGGCGCTAGGGCGCCGCCCCACCACTCCCCACATCCTAGACTTCATTGAATAAGACTTTAAAAATTACTTTCTTTTTTTTCTTTTTTTTTTTTAAATGAGCGATGTAAATATTATATAGTTAGTGAGTAGAATGTATAATCTGCAATAAAATGTAGATTACGTTGTCTAAAGTTACTGCTAGGTTACGTATTTCCGGCCTGGGGCGCAAAAATCTTTGCCCATTGACTCTCCTTATAAGTTGTACATGCGCAGTTCGCTCCTCTCAATACCAACCACTGGTTGGCAGCAGAGAGCGAGGGGCTCGTGGTACAACTGACATAAATTGCGCCAGAATGAGACAATATACTCGGTCGTTTTCAAGGAGCTGGTTTAGTAGGAAGGCTTGGCTAACTGACACCAATGCTTTATTTTGCTTTCCCTGCACCCTTTTTCAAACGACAGGTCTCAGACCAGCATGGATTCAGACAGGTTTGAAGGATTTAAACCACATATCAGAAAAATCAAAAGCAAATGTTTGGGAAAGTAAACATAGCTGCTCAGTTTGATGAAGGCTACAAGATAGGGATATGTAAGCATAATGAAGAGGTTGACAAAAACAGGCACATCCTGTCTAAAATAATAAACTGTCAAGTTCTGTGGTGCCATAGTCATTGAGAAATCTGCATCTCTCAAGGAGAGAAGGGCAAAATTTATGTAGAAAAAGTTGAAGCCACAAGGTGGCAAAGTCATATATCTTTGAGCCAGTTCACTCAGCTTTTTGATGGCACTGGGTATTTCAAATGTAATACCATATTAATTTATTTTTTTCTTAAATGTTATTTTCTATTAGGTCTTATTGTGTTCATAATTTTCTGCCATTGTCTCAGGGTTCTGTGTTGTCAGATTTCTGTTGCACTTATCAAGGCACTTTTCGGTTACTTTAGTCTTTCACCATTACATATTGTAGTATAAAAGATAATTATTATAAAGAATTTGCACTAATTGAAGTACCTTAACTTACCTTAAGCACATTTCATTACAACAAATGTTCATTCAGCTCAGCAAATACAAATAAAGGCCTTTTCATTTTTTTAAATACACTGATGATACCTTAGTACATGTTTGTTTGATTTTTGGTATAGCCCCCCCTGGAGAAAAATGCACCAGCCACCACTGGTCCACATAGACTTCTGTTTCGCTGACTGTGTGAAGAGTTTTGACAATGTGACTCCAGTATTGATCGATGCGAGTTAGCAATCGGAAAAAACTGTAACATAAAGCACAGTGTGCGATGACTGTCTGGACGCATTATAATAATTCCATTATTTATCTTTTTAAACAAACGAAAACATTTTCAGTAAAAGGAAACTGAATTATAAAAAACAATGGATTTCATATTGTCTATTGTATGCAGGTAGAACTGAAACATGAAAAGTAATGCAGTTTTTGTAATGCCATCAACTGTTAGTATTTTGAAAGTCGTTGTGCTATGATTGACTATATGTTCCTCTTGGATAGAAAACATGTGCTAGTGTTTTGAAAGAATGATTTGATATTGAGTTGGGTTTGTTGTGTTTTGATAGAGTTAGTGTTTTAGTGAGTTAGAAGGTTTTTTTGCATTTTGAATTGTAGAGTTGGTGTTTAATGAACAAAATGTGGTTTTGAGCAGAAAATGAACCATTTGGCTAATTGTGTCATGTAGGTGTGTTGCTGTGTTAAGAGTTTAGAAAAAGTATCTTAAGTATAGGTAAAAACGCTTGTTAGCAATTGTAAAAAAAAAAAACAGTCCCTTTTCCACATTTTCTTTTTTCTTCTCCCCAAAGCTGCTCGTACCAAGTAGACCATCACTCATGTCACTTCCTGAAAAAATTATGAAATAGATTTCCATTCAGAAACATCCCCCCCAAAAAGCAGATCAAAGCAGATAATGGCATTTACAATAATTAGATAGGTGAAATAAAACTATACAACCATCAAACCCCAGTTGTGTTATTTCTATATAGGTTATGGCTCTTGGCTATAGGCTATTGTCAACTGAATGTAGCCTGTTATACTCAACATGTTCATATAGACAGAGGGATGTGAGGTGGGCCCAGCTCCATCCCCTGTACCTATAGTGGGGGTTTGAATCCACTTGGTGGCACTGTGGCTGTGTGTCAGTAGGAGGCTGCTGTGTTAGCAAATGTTCTCCAACACGCTGCTATCCGGTTCTGAAAAAAACTGCTTACCTTTTTTTTTTTTTTTTTTTCTGGACTGTAACCCCTTTGTCTTATTCACACTTCAGTCAAATTCAGTGTCACATTCAGTCGGCGTCAGTTGCAGCAGGTTTGGCTGGGATGACATTGGGAACGGATTAGAAAGTGATGTTTTATATCAAAACATTATCAAAGTATTAGATGGGAGTGGCTTCTATCCATGTATTATATATGTGGATGGATATTATAAACCTATTTTTTTTTTTTATTACAAAGTGACCTTTATTATAAATGTATTATAAAGAACAGTTATTTATCTTAGTATTTCAGTCTGTTATGTCATGCTCAGTTAATAAATACCCTACTTTGTTTTTCTGTGGTTTCTTAGAATATAGGACTTCATTTCTATGTGCAATAAATAAATAAATAAACTCACTGTTCAGGACCATCAAATCCTGGATCGCAGAACATCGGAGTGAAGTTTGTTGTTATATTTCTGGTCGGACAGCCATGACTTACTGCGTGCTAAAAGGTGCCCACCTGGGTGCATAAACACTCGGCTTGACAGCCCGGCTATGCATGGCTTACCTCTTTTTCTGTTCATTTTATAGTGTGCATGTATCATTTTATGGTATCCATCTATCTAGTAAACCTTGAAAAGGCTGCCGAGGCTCGGGATAAATCTGAGGGTGACACTCTGACAGTCCCTGATCTGGCTGTCCATGTTGAACTCGCCTGAAATCTCTCTCGGTGATCGTAACTCAGCCCTTTCACGTGTTCTGACATATCCCTCGCTGAAGCAGAGCCCTGTGTGTGTGTGTGTGTGTGTGTGTGTGTGTGTGTGTGTATGCCATCAGATAAACCAGCACAGCTCTAATGTCAACTGTCAAGGTGTAGCTGGCAGAGGAGTAGACTTTATACAAAAATATTCAATAGCTACAGGATGCACTTCATTGGCATTTTGTGGTTAGAATGAGTAGCAGTGATCTAAGTGGGTGAACCCGGTCTGACTGAGCCTGCATGGCACAGACGTGCTGTGTGTGTACAGGAGGATGTGAGTGTAATTAATGATGTGTTCCTCCTCTTCATAGGGTAATAGGATTTCCCCACCCCAGGCAATAAACAGAACGGGAGGGGCGAGAAAATGGCTCTACGCGGATGTGTGTGTGTGCAGAGTTAGTGAATTGGAGCCCCGTGTATTGATGGCAATAGAGGGCCAGAGTATAAGTGTGTGCATACGTGTGTGTTTTTGTTTGTGTGTGTGTGTGTGTGTGCATGCACACATGGGTTAGGGGGAGGGGGAACAAGCAAGTGATTTATAACAGCTACTCTAGGTCTCTCCTCTCTCCCACAGCAGCCGAGCAAGCACATCCATTACAAAAGTACTGATGTTAATGGGCTTTGTTGGTGTGTGTGTGTGTGTGTGTGTGTGTGTGTGGGACAGAGACTGCATGAGTGTGAGTGCACACCTTTGTGTGTGTGAGTGCAGGTGATAAACAGAGGCTACTGGGTGAAAGGAAGATGAAGGTTACCGAGGTAGTCCCAGTGCAAGTTTGTGTGCGCGCATGTGTGTGTGTGTGTGTATACAGACACACGATAGATTTGTTTGTAGACTTTTATAGAGTAAGCTAATTCCACTCTCTCTCTCTCTCTCTCTCTCTCTCTCTCTCGCTCTGCTGGAGGATAGGAGCTGGGGGAGATGGAGTGATTAAAACCTGAATTGAGGAAAGACTCTAGAGAGTAAACAGAGGACGCAAGGGAGGAATAAATGAAGAGGATGTAGAGCTCCATGGTAATGGACTAGTAGATGGTGAGGACCGTGTGTGTGTGTGTGTGTATGTGTGTGTGTGTGTGTGCATGTGTGTGTACACCCAGTGTCCGCCTGTCTCCTCTCACATTACCCTTTACATTAAAACTAGTCAAGGGGAAAATTACTGCAGACCTGGGCCACCGTCTGCCCACCTGGCCCCACAGCAAGAGGGGGACATGGAGCCAGAGGAGGGGATAAAGAGGTGGATAAGGGGATGAGGAGGTTGGGGGGTTAGAGGCAGCCAAGAGCGGGAGCGGGCTGCCCATGGGCACCGGTCGGAAGTCAGTTTCATGCAAGGTAGGAGGAATTTCTGTTCCTGCATCTGTTCCTGAGGGTCTGGCTAAAGAGGAGTGGAGCAAGAAGCTGACTCCGCCTCCATTACCAATCTTATGTGGATCTATTTAAAGGGATAGATCACTCATTTTTCAATCAACGCTTTCCTCCTCTTTGTGATTGGAGTTTTAGATCGTGGATACTCGAGACTGAGGGCATTATTGTTGTTTTCATACTGGATAGATTGAGTGAATATGTTGATATCAATATGTAATAAAGCCAGTTGTTCAAGTTGTAAGAGAAGTTTTTTTTTATTACCAGTACTATTTACATTGAAATAATACAGCCCCGCCCCTTTACCCTCAAATGTGCGCATGCGTGCACACACGCAAGCACGCACACACACACACACACACACACACACACACACACACACACACACGCTCACATTTGTATCCAACTCTACACTGTGGAGAATACCTCAGTACATCAGCAATAAGACACATTCTTTCTAGATCTTATACAATGTCCAAAGGAAACACAACTTATCTCAAAACAATATTTCAAGTAGAGCTAACTCATTGTGGACACGTAGCATGTTTTATAAAGGTCAGATGCCTTCCATGTGTGACGTGATATGCACCATAGAGACAGAGCTGACAGGGCAAAGACTGAATGGAGTCGTAATACGGATTCATGGGATATTTCTTAGTGAGTGAGATCAATTTGCTTGGATTGCATGTCTCCTATCAACAGCAGTATTGTGAGGGGAGGCACGTAATATTGTGTTTCCTTCAAAGTAATAGCACAAAGGCAGATTCTATAATGCATTTAAACAGGAGCCGTGGTGACACACTTGGCCCAGGATTGTTACCTATTGCAAAGACAAATATTGTGAAATTGCCGTCTGCAGTACAATGGTGTTGTTTTTTGTGGTCATTGTACCATACTATATCTACCGTACAAGTTTGATGCTTTTCAGCTGATTTTAATCCTCCGTGTTCAAAACTTGGCCACTAGATGGCAATGACTGCTGCAGAGCAGACAGTGGTAATGTCACAGATGTTGTCTGCCCTCCCTCCTTTTGTTTTCTCTCTATAGAGGAAGGAGACCTCAGCTGTTGAAGGAGATTCTCTATTATGGGTTCAATGTTCTTTTGAAAATCATTTCCATTAAAACATGTTTTTTAAAAGGGACAGTAACAAAAGGAAGGTCAGGTGAAGCAGCGTGGAGAGCAGGACTATCAGGGCCGGCAGTATGGGCGTGAGATTTGTGTGTGTGTGTGTGTGTGTGTGTGTGTGTGTGTGTGTGCGTGCGTGCGCGAGTGAGAGTGTGTGTGTAATTGTGTCCGTGTTCTGAATAATGGGATAGACATCCTCCTTTTAAGCTATGATCAAGAACGCTTATTGTGCATTAATGGAACTAACACTGCAAGTTATATATGAGATTTGTACTGAATGTCAGTACAAATGCTCAATGCCAGAGGTGTTTGCACAATCTCCGCGAGGGCTAATGGAGGAACTTGCCACACACGTAGGTTAAATCTCCCTTCCTACTGTTCATAAACTCTGAGAATACGATGACAAAAAAGCAGCAGCCTTTGATTTAAAGTATCGTGTAAGAGAAGAGAATGTCTGAAACAATTTTTGGACTAAAAAATGCCTTCTCTTGATTGCCACATATGATTTTGTTTATGAACATTAAAGCATGTATTAAAACCTGGTCCTCTATGTTTTAATAGTGAGGGCAGAGCAACTTAAGAGGCCGGGTAGTCCTGCAGGTTTTAGCTCCAGCTCTACTCAGGCACATCTGAACCTATTACGGTATCATGAAAACGTGAAGCCTCTAATTGGTTCAGGTGTAGTAGAGCAGGAGCCGAAAACCTGCAGGACAAGGGGGTACTTGATCGGGGACCCACTGCCATAGAGCAACAGAACAGATACAAATATTGTTTTGAAGAAATGTGGGGTGAAATTAAGAAAACGTAAGTTGTCCCTTTTGACTTGTCTCTCTAATGTGTTCCTGGGGCATTAGAAGATACCTTCGTTAACATCAAGGGGGATAGTGAGAAATATTTTTGCTGGATGGAATCTCAACAGCATGTTTTTTCTAATTCAAGTCCAGTGTCCCAGGAGGAGCTAGGCTTTGGAGCGTATATGGGATGCAGTAAATATTACTTAAAATCTTTTTCCAGCAAGCTATCCCATCCTCCGCCCCACTCCTCTGCGTGTCTCCTCCGTAACCTTGATTCCATCTCAAGTCCATCAATTCACTAAAAAAATTGAAAACCAGTCCATGATTTTAAAAAGTCCTCCGCGGAAATTTGAACGGTACTTTTCACTCCACAAATTGGATTTCCGATTCATCTCCTGAATTGACTGGATTGAAATGGAATTTCAGCCCAGGAACGATCCCCGCCCCCCCGCCGCCTTTACCAGGCAGTGGTTTCTCCCATCTCCGGGCCTTGGTGGGACATAGGAGCGCTGTAGCTGGAGTTGCTGGCCAGGGAGAAAGGAGGGCTGGGACCCCCCCCATACGCTTCCCCTGGGACAGGCTGCAGGGAGCTCGGTAAGCCTGGCTCGGGACTGGGGGTTTCTGCATGGGAGATCATGTCCGTGAACCTTTGTTCATCTGAAGGATGGTGGCCCGACACGGATCCCTCCATGCCTCCAGGGCCAGAGCCCAGGATATAAGGTGACTCGGCTGGAGACTGAGCCTGCGACGAGGGAGGGCCATGGGGGAAGAAGTCATAGTTACTCCCTGGTCCGTAATAGTCACTCTGGTATTCTGTGGGGGGGATACAGGAGAATGGAAACAGTTAGCCCTTCTATCAAAGACAATCAACATACATAAAAACATTTGGAGTTCATGACCAAAGTGTTCATGACAGCAGTGTGCACTCTCCAAACCCGAGCCCCACTCCCAACCCCACCCAAGCGGACAAATTGATCACGTCCAATTTCCAACCATCCCGTCTCCACCCAACCCTATTCGAGTATGTAAACAACTGCACACCTCTCCACCCCAAGCTCACTCGCCTTTTGCGCAGTGCATTCATCTCCCGCATTCATTCAACTCGCACCCATGCATGCACTTCAATGGATCCCCTGCTGAATCTTCTTGCTTTGGACGAGGAATTTCAAAATGAGATTCCAGACTCCCCTCCTGCCCGGCCAGGCCCGTTGCTCTGCAGCCCCGTTGATTGCACTTCCATCATGTTTAGTGCAGCTTCCAGTCCACTGGAGATACCAGCCTAGCCCTCTCCCTCGCTGGGTCGTGGCTGCTTTCCGTGCTACACAGATCTCTCTCTCTCATTCCCAGAATCCACTCCAGCATTCCCCTTCCCCTGGCCACCTGCTTTGAATTTGCCATCCCTATTATTTTTTCTTCCTTTAATGATGCCATCTGCTCCCATTTCCCTTTCCTCCCTTTTCACAATACCCCCTACTGACTATTAGGCTTCAGCCTCCAACCCGACCTCTCTCTGCAGTTTTGTCCACTGGTGGACTCCCAAGCTACTGCCAGCATTTCCAGTGTGCCACACCAGGTCATAGTTTCAGCCTCAGTTTCTACCTCTGTGTTGCATCGTCAGTCGTTCCGTCTCAAAGTCATATCAGTCGGGGTAGTCTTTTTAAATCCTTCCACAAGGTTTCCCCCATTCCATTTCCACGATTTACATTCACATACAGTCTTGTATTTTCTTCTTCTCATTTCCAAAAGCATCGCAGTGCACAATAGTCTATCTAAACACACCTCTGTGGCACCCGCTTCACACCCAAACACATTATGGATTCACATGTCCATTTGAACACATCATGAACCATCTGGGAAAAAGGTCATCAGTGCCTATACAGGACCTACATTCAAACAAACCCTGCACAACCCTGCACAAGCACCTTGAAACTCCCTCAGCTTGACAAGCTTCCTTGCTGCATCTAAATGTGCCATTACACATGACTCCACTTTATGCCCTTGTAGATTCTTACAAATCTTTCTTCAGGCACATTTGGGCAACATTGATTCATGACCGAAGCCTGTCTTCCCTGGGATTCACAAACTAACTCTCTCATGTCATTCTCTTCAGAGTTTTTCAGTACAAACCGCCATTTTCATGTGGTCCAGTCCTAAATGCCCGGCTGACACAAAAACCTCAGTTTTACCTAAAATGTCTAGCTAACCTCTGACACCGAGTGACATGTTTTCACTTCAACTTGGGTCCACAATCAAGGGTTGACATCTCCAGGCTTATTCACATTTATACTATGCTGTTTTAGATCTGCTGAGTCTCACACTGCAGCTAGAGAGCTGTCCAGTACAGCCTGGGTCCACGACTGAGGGTTAACGTGAATCCAGTCTCGAATGTCCAGCCACCTCGAGATCCTTCCAGTACAACTTCAAGTTCTAGACAGTGAAACATACCCAGCACTGCCTTACTCAGCCGTCCTCTTACAAGGTGTCAGTGCAACCTAGGCCTGTGACCTAGGTTTGACGTTTCCAGGTGGCAACGCAGTCGTACCGAGTCTCTCCTGCCAAACACTTGAGCGTTGTTCCACTCAACATCGGTCCTCAACCAGGAACCGACTTCTCCAAACCATGTTCGAATACATCCAGCTTGACTGCCCAGCTGCCTCATGATCCTTTCACCTCAACCACGGGCTCAGCGCGACGGCCGGCATCTTAATACATTGATTTAAATTCTGTACTGTTCTGTAAAACTCAGCGCCAGGCTACATGGCTGTCCCTCTGAAAGATGTCAGTGCAATTTGGGTCTACAGTCTAGGGTTGACATCTCCAAGAGGTGCACCGTCGTAATTATTGCATGCACTTCTTTGACTAACCTATTTGGAGCGTTTCAGCACAATCTTGATGTTGTGCAGGCATTCCCTCATGCTATTCCCACCAATCTCAAACGAATGAGTTGAAGTTCATGACAAACGTCAATTCAGCTGATCTACTTATACACTTTTTCACACAGCACTATACCAACCGGTTCTCCCAGCAAGAAAATGCATCATGTCCCAAATAAATTCAATTACTTCAACTGATATGACGGTTTATGAGACACAATCTCACCAAAGTAGTACCCAACGTATACATCCAATCTCCAGCCATCCACTCCCCAACCGTCCAATCACTGCACTTCCTGTCTGGGCTCATCAACGACTACAAACCTCTCCACCTGCCTTTTGCATCTCACCACCCTCCCCTCCAAATTCTCTTCCCTAAGTTACATTAAAGCCCATCCCAGTGGAGGTGTTTCAACACAACCTTGATCTGAGATCGGCGGCTGACTTCACTCCACTACGCCAGATGTTGCACCAGCGTTCCATTTCTCTATATTCTTCTCGCTCCTTAATAGGTTGAATCAGGAACTAACAAATTGCATGTTCAGAAACATACGGCATAATTACAGCAATTGCATTTTTCTTGCGATTCTCTGCGCTGCTAACCCTTTACATTGTGACACTGTTACACATAACTTCTGAAAATTAGTGACAGACACAATGGGGGCCGACATGACATCCACAAACAAGCTAATTATTTGATCTCACAATCAGGCCCCTGCTAGTTTGGGCGACCTTGAGAATAATCAACAAGCTGTGTGTTGTGGTGTGGATTGCCTGTGTGCATGTCTGCGTATGTGTGTGTGTGTGTGTGTGTGTGTGTGGGGGGAGAGGGGGTGGGGGGGGGGGCTTGCTCTACAAATGATAATTACACTCACACATGCACACACACCACACACAGGCATTCCTCTCTCCAAGCAGAGGCAAAGGAACATAAGGAAGGAGTGAGTTCAAATAAAGGAGAGCAGACTGCCCTGTGCTGTCACAGCACAAAGGGGTGTGAAAAGCAGCGTGCTACAAAAACAAGAGAGATGAGAGTGAGGGATGAAGGTTTTGTCCTCTGTTTTCCCCTCCCACTCCCTCCGTTCTACCCTTGAAGGATCCATTTTATTGCATCCTCAATGGCACAAGCCCTTCAGGTAGATATGCAGCAGCTGTATAGAAACCACAGTTCTCAACCTGTCCGTCAAAAACAAACTGCTGATGGACGCGGCAGGTGCTTTTGGTTCATTTCTCCCGTTCTGTGACTGCTCAGAAGGGTCATTTTGGGGCTGCTGTGTTACTGCTGTGTTGTCTTAGAACGCTCTATTCTTGTTCCAGGGGACCAATAGGAGATCAGCGAATACCCCACTACCTCCATATATGTGATTTTTCTTTCCTCTGATCAAGACTGAAATTTTCAAGTGCTCTTGACAAAGGAATATTGTATTGAATCTGTCTTTAAACTATCTGGAGTTCAAATTGTATTCTAGCACACATACTTAAAAAGGAAAACTACACTGTGGAGAAAATCAGCAATTAATGAATTAACCAGCAATTCACGATGCATATGGAAAATATAATTACACTGTTAATTAAAACATAACAAGTATTATGAATCTGATCTCAAGTCAGTAGACACTGTATAGAAATCTGCCCCATTATATAGTTAAAATAATAGTTGCATTGGATATTTTAAGTCAAACATGAACATTTAAGTGAAATAAACATCCCAGCAATTTATTAAAGCATGATGTGATGTGCCAGGTCTATGTGCCAGGTCTATATCGTTTTTCAATATGATTTGCAATATCCTGGTCAGTGAATGCAACACAACTACATTATCTCAGTTGAACTCAACAGCCATGATTAAATGTCTTAAGGACGAAGCAGGCACAGTTATTTCTAGTTGATACATTTTTCTAATAATGATAACCATAAACAAGCATAGACTTTATCTTGAAATATGATACTAACATTTATGATGTGGAGGTCTATGTCATTCTTTTGTTAATAGGAGTTTATATTCAGCATACTTTTACTTCCATCATTTTGATTTTGTCTGAAAAAAGACACCTTTATTATCTATATTATTATTACTATATGTATATTATTATGGCACAAATGAGCAACTTTTCAGAACAATAATAATGATCTTATATATGTATAGGGTCCAGTTACACAGATGTACTTCAAACAAGACAAGAGGCAACTTCTACCTAGGCTAGAATGACATAGGAATACACAAATCCACACCACGGGACATTAGATGGGCTTAAAACTGAGTCCCATTCAAAATTAAAGTCACTATTTTCTTTCTTCAAAAACAATGCAAATAAGTGAAAATAACACACCAACGGGCATATAGCGTCATAGATGTCTTTTGAGTTAAAATGCATTACTGAAGTATGCCACCCGCTGCTGAAACACTCTCACCCCACTGCTAGCTTTGTTGACAGAGTAATTTCTTGGATTGAAGACATTTGTTCCACTCGTTTGTCTGAGCCGTTCATACAAGGAGTGACAGTATGTGACAGTGAGTTAAACACACATATTCAGAGGCTTCAAAACATTTGCTTACATTTTTTTATGTAAACACTGGGTAGTTTAGGTTTCGATCAGTTAAGAAAGTTCCTAAAAGCTTATTTTCTAACTGTTCCAACAATTATAACCCAAATTTAGATAATTTTGTTTGTTTGTAGTATATATACCATCTCAAGAATGTGATCTCCATGCAGCCTGCTAACAGGAAATCAACTCTGATTGGTTACTGATGACTGTTTTTTTTGTTAAACAATAACACATTTTTGGGTTGAGGCTGATACCATATTTTCACTATTATTTGTTCACTTGTTGAGCAAAATAAATTAAATAATGCTCTACATTTCAGCCCAGGAATGGATACAGATACTGCAACATGCATGGCAGTGTTGTTGTTGCTTTATTCCAGTGTATGCCTTACCTCCGTAGTAGCCATAGGCCCCAGGTCCCAAAATATCTGCATCCTCCAGCCTGCCCCCTAGGGGCCTCATCCTCCTCGGTCCCCTAAAGAAGGCATGCCGCCGGGCCCCCAGAGCACTCAGCTGCTTCATACGTCGCTCTTTGGATCTTCTGTTCTGGAACCAAACCTAGAATGAACCAGACAGCAGGCAGAGAAAAGGACTCACTTATCAGCTGATCGCTTGAATTGCGTGTTTTTCCAGTATTTTATGCAGAAATTGAGTGTATTTCAAATGTAGCAAATATAAGGTGCCCTTCAATTGTCATTATTCTATTCATCATCATCAGATGTCTGAATCTGTCATACCAAGAGGGCAAATCACATTGTTGTCAGATAGAGTGTATCTATCTTGTGTGAAGCACATTTCACATAATGAAAAACAACTTTAACGTATTTCAATTGATTGAACTGATTATTTTAGGTCATTTCAGAGGTATATTTAATTTCACGCTCATTATTGCAGAGTTAGCGTTGATATCACAATTCTAAATAGACTCAAAACCATGGTTCTTCTTCACTCCAAGTCAAGGTTTTTATGTTATTGTTACTGTATTCTGTCTTAGACTGGCCATTTCTTTTAAAAGATACCTGCAGTTTTATGATTCAAACACTAACAAAGCATTTGTCACAAGTGACAAAAAGAAACACTTCTCTTGGTGTATTAGGATCCTATTTCCCTTTGTAAGCATTTTGAACTGCATTTATCATCTTTTGATGTTTTCACTTGTATTGTTAGATGTGGAACGTCATCTAAAGTTACCTTCATGGCAGTGGATTTCAACATGGTTAGTAGAAACAGTTCAAATGAACCATACATAAGATGAACACATCCTAATACAATAGCAGAATTAAATGTGTATAATCCATTTAACATTAGTATATAATTAATTGTAACACCGGGAGCATTTTGTAGCTGTAATTTACTCAGGTGGAAAAATAATTGGATATATTTCATAAGACCATATAACGCGTCTATACATGTGAATATACACATGTTATGGACACATTCCTATATGTATGTGTCTATCATCATAATTATAATGTGTCATCATGATTACTGTACCTCCGAGCCAGGCACGACACATAACAAGTCAGGCACTGTTTCAAATGAAGCATTCATTCATCAAGCTGTGACAGAATATAATAAGAAACCCTTGAGCAAGTGTCAACGTCTTGGCCCGGAAACTTGAACAGCAAAGCCCAAACTCGGCATCTATTGTACGCCCGACCTTCCTGGTAGGGAGATCCCTCTCTGAGTAGCCCCTCCCAAGGTTTCTTCCATTTTTTCCCTAAAAGGTTTTTTGTGGGAGTTTTTCCTTGTCCTCTATTGAGGGTCCAAGGCTGGGGGATGTTGTGTACTAACCATTTATTGTTTCACATGTTGGGCACTGTGAAGCCCTTCGAGACGGTAACGGTGATTAAGGGCTATACAAATAAAATGTGATTTGATTTGATCTTGAAACCCCCTTTTTTTCTAAACTGATCAGTCTTTGAGGGATTTTTGTTTTGCAGTGTGAGGTACACGCTTAATAGAAATGTAGCATAAATGTGGACCAATACATTGCATCTCATTGCAAGTACAATGTATAGTCTGGTCTCTATAGAAGCTGACATAAACCGAATATAATAGCGTTAAATAAACTGTCTTTGAAGAGGAACAAAGAGAGACCTAAAAACGTAAAAGTGTACAACATATGGAAGAATTACTTTGCATTATAAGCACATAACACATCCCCGTTTCCCATTGCATCACTGCTGCATAATGATGTATGTTAACACCAGCTAGGCTACACCAGAGGCAGAAATCCCACTGTGCTGCAGATTAACAAAAACACACACACAAAAACACCTAAAACCACTTAGGCACTGCTCTCTGTGCTCCGGCAGCAAAGGCGACACCTGCTTATTGAGAACAATCGTCTAACTGTAGGGTACATTTTTATGGAAATGTTCTCGCTCCCCTCGAGAGAGCGTTGCTTAGGGATTACATACACATGCTGGAGAACCAGCGTGGCTCAGAGGGCTCCCCGCGCAGAGAGCAATGGTATTTAACACACAGCGAATGAGGAGTGAGATGACGAAATAAAGCCTCCATTTTGGCTCCAAGCACCACAACAAAATACATAGTGGATGGATGGATGGATGGGTGGAAGGATGGATGGGTGGGTTGATTGATTGATTGATTGATTGATTGATTGATTGATTGATTGATTGAGCTTTGTTGAGACAGAACACACACAATACACAAGCAAACATGCCTATTATCTATAGATGATACACTAGCCCTGCTGTGGGCTGATAAGGAGTGGGAATGGGCTGTAAGTGAGTAAGAGCAGAGAGGTGGGCAAGGGGAGGGTGATATGTAAATCTGTGAAATCAGTGATAATTACAGCGAGCGCACAAAAAGCCACATCACAGCTGGCAGAGATGGTGCTAATCATCCTGACACAGTCTGCACCCAGACACAAGTGTAGTGTGTGTGTGTGAGGGCGTGCGTGCAAGTGCGTGTGTGTCGATATATATACACGAGAGGGAGGAAAAATAGAGATCCGAAGCACAGTATGTTTGCATTATAATGAAAAACATGGATTTTAATTGTAGCTAGGATTCCTTTTGTCTTCAGCAAAAAAAAAAAAGACTCACCATTTACTAATTTGACGGCTATGTAACACCAAAGATTACTTAAATAAATAGTTGTCTCCACAAAATTGATGATATTCCTGAGAAATGTATTATGCATATTTATTACATCCATGTCTAGATAAATTGCATTAGATCTCAGTTTGATAGTATAAATTAACTTCTCTCAGTAATGGAGATAACCCCGCCCCCCGTCCTCTCCCACCAATACAAGGTGTATAGGAATACAGATTTTATAGGAAATAAAAAAAGAGGATTTGATTTATAATAGTATTGAATTACAATAATCAAAAGTGTTAAAGTATAATTGATATCAAAAGTCTACATGAACATTAATTTGTGTTTTTATGATATGGAAAAAGATTGCAGCAATAACTAGAAGCATGCTTCCACTGTTATATGGCAATTGCCTAGTGTCTTTTTAGGCCACACAACTAGTTCCTCATCTATGTATTTTATCATTATTTATTTTCCAGGTGGATATGATAATATGAATAGTGTCTGTCTCTTATTGCCACCTCAGCTAATTCTTTTTAAAAGGTATATTTTTTTGTCTTTTGAAAAATGTTGTTTGCCAATCACAAAATTCTCCATCCATCTCTGAGTAAATAATACAAAAAGAAAATAATTTCCCAGCTTTGTCGTGAGTTGTGCTCTCTTCAAAAGTAGCCCTATATCCTGCTAATAGACCAAATCGTGTTTTGACATTTCTCCCCTCTCAAGAGGATAATGAGGTCTTCAATTAAATGTGTCTGTGATTTTCAGTAAAATTAAAACCCAATTTCACTGATTTATCATCTATCATTCACCGCTAATTTGTCATTGTCTTGGTAGGCCCTCCTTGAAGGTCCGTGGAGCCTCGTGTTTTATCACCGCGTCCGTGATAGACAGCTTTGTTTTCCTGCAGCCCCCACAGCCTGTTTGCATCAATAACACAGCGCCATGCAGACGACCGCTCTCTTACCTGGATAACTCGCATGTTTAGTCCCGTTTCCTGGGCCAGTTGTTCTCGGATGTGTCGGGTTGGTTTTGGTGTGGCGACGAAAGCGGCCTTTAACGTTTCCAACTGCTTGGCTTTGATGGTGGTCCGGGGCCCTCGCCTTTTGGTCCCCGAGTTCTGCTCCTCATTCTCATTATTGTTCGTTTCCTTATCTGAGGACGTTGAATTGTCCGTCTCTTTTATGTCATCCTGTATTGGATCCTGCAGATCTGGCGATAAACTCCTATCTGTACACGACGACACTGGGGAATGGAAGAAAAAACACACACATAGGAAGGTCTCGATCGGAAATGTCAAGGGGGGGTTTCTGGTTTAATTAGGCCTAGACCTGCATGACTGCAAAATACGTCTTAACTGGTTATTTATTATTTGAGTATTAAAATATTTTCTGCCAACGGGTTGAGTTAATTTCACTGGTTTCCAAAGCAAATGTTTGTTTTTGCAGGATCATTTTCTTCCCAGTCGAGTGATCTGCCTTATTCTGCCTCGTTTCAAGACACAGACACATCATTTCTTGGACATTTCTGAAACTGCATCGGAAACTAGTGGAATTATGTTGCCACACTGGCTGGATTTTTCACTTATTTTAAGAAAAATACTATTTTAAGATTGAATACGAGAATAAATAGAATGGACATATGGATATTGTCGGCAGTATAGCAATAATAAGACGTAAAGTGCTTAGGCCTTCTCTATGTGAACAAAATTTCGCCATGCTTGAAAATAATAAACATTAATGTGATAGACCTTTAGAGCCAGCGAGCATTGTAATGTGAGCTAAGCATGATGGGGAATGGGATCGTTGTCCTTGTGACCCTTATATAAATATAGATAGATAATGGAAGAGGCTACACTATGGTGCTTATCCCCATGGAGCCTGCCGTACAATAACAAACTAGCATTGTCCTTGGGAGGTAAATATTGAAACCATTCACCTGACAAGGTTGCTGTAATATGCTCTCCAGTTAAAGACTATTGAAATTTAAGTGAATTCAGAGAACCATCAATAGATTTTGTTGTCGCCCACCCCTGTAGTTCTCTCGTCATTTATTGACCGAGGAGAAATAAATTAATGAAAGCAGGCCTGCCATCCTGTCAGGCTTGGGCTCAGCTCACAGTTAGCCCCTGGTCTTAGTATGTTGATTCAAAATTGCCATTTTGTCTGGCAGACTTTCAAATTAATTCGCTATTAAGCTGTTGGATGGGAGAAAGACATTTATTCAAGGTCTTTTTTTTATTATAGTTTATACATATACTGCTTGGCTAAATAGACTATGTCAAACAAAACATAGGCCAAATGGAGTAGATGCTTTGCATTTTGAAATAGAATAGAACACACGCGCGCGGGCGCACACACACACACACGCGCACACACACAGGTCCACCGTCGCAATTATTCTAAGGTTGGCAGAGGGTAATGGCTGGTCAGTCTAGTTTAATAATCTATTTAGTACAAAATAGTCTACATGTTCTTGTCGCGGGACGAGGGGACGCGTTGGGGTGTTGATTACCTGAGTTCAAGTTGACTTCCTTGATGGCACCAGAGCTCAAATAATCTTCTTTGCACACGAACTTGTTTTCGTCTATCACATACAGTTCCTCGCCTGTGGACAGCTGCTTGTTACACACCATGCAGGTGAAGCAGTTCAGATGAAACACCTTGCTGCGGGCTTTGCGCACCAAATCGTTTGGCGAGATTCCCTGCAGACAGCCAGCGCATTTCGTGCCAAACCGTCTGAAAAAAAAAAATGAAAAAACACAGAGAGAATTGGTGTGAGGCTTTTTAACACCAGCGGGCTCGCGCACTGTAGGCCCACACTCAGCGATAGTATCAATGTAAATGTAAATAATACACAGGGCCTGCTAGAGAACAACATACTTTTCTTATAATTGCTCATTAGATCCAACACACAATATCCTATAGAACTATATAACTGATAGAATATTTTTTAATATTTTAGGCATATGATTATATATGTCAACAACAAAAATAATAAAAGCCATAGCCATAATAATAGGCATCATCAGGATAATATTATTAATAATGATGATAATAATCATAATAATGCAAATACTTATACTATTACTAGAGATAATATTATTAGTACTATTTCTATTAATTCTTACAGTAATACTGTAAGAACCACAATCACGACTACTATTACTACTTATAATAAAAACAACAACAACAACAATAATAATAATAATAATAATAATAATACATTTTGAAATCTTAGAAAAAGATAACAATTTTTGCCAGTCATCCTTAAAATTCTCACTACTGCAGCAAGGCCTGATCATCATTAATAGGCTGCTATGTTTACCGTGATAGGCCTAATGAATGAAAACATATCTACATTGCTCCACAACTCTGACTGAAGCAAAAAGCCCTCGTGAAGCGGGAAATCCAAGCCACCCTTGTTTTTTTTTTTAAATGGAGAAAATCATAGCTGGGCCTAACTCCCAATGATGGAGGTGCTCTGACAATAACCCCACGCAAAACGTATTAGTGACAATCAACACATTGTAGCCAAGGATATATTATAGGATTAAGCAGAGTATGAACATCTTAGCGTGAAAATCTTCTCTTAATCCATATTCACCCGCTTAAATACTGGGCGGGTAGACTTATCAATTTGATACACAAATAACCTAAATACATTTCACAGAATCTCCCTGTTTGACAGTGTGCATCAGCAGAGTGTAAACACAGGGCAGCTGAAGTGTTGCTGACGTTTTATCTTGTTGTGTTCATGCAGCAAGAATAACACATCACATTTCATACATTTCTAGTGCTCTGGCAGTGCCTATAATCGGGGTGCGTTGTTTTCTGAATATGGAGAGTTTTGCAAGATGTTGAGGGGCTTACACTGGGCCTACGTGGACTTTGAGTCGGCCTTACCGGGGGTGCTTAAGCCATTGGCGAAGGCAAGCACCCCTTTTTGTCGTGCATTGTTTTAACACTAATGTAGGCTTGTCCATTTGCAATGGTATCGCTTCACTATCCCCTTTCACATGCATAGCCATGCCTCCCCCAGCGAAAGGGCAGAACTCTACTTACACAACAAATGGACACATTAGGATGATTACTGTTTCGCCTGGCTAATGGCTGGCCATTTAAATCCGCAGCTTGATGGGACCGGGGTAATATGATGGCCAAGGCCGTCCGGGGCCAATAATAGCCTATCCCAACAAAGGCTTAAATGCTATGTCTTACATGTCATTAGACAATTTGGGAGAAAATAACTGACACATACAAATGAAAATGATGCTAAGAGAGTGCAACGAGACAAACAAGGGCTTCACTTATCACTCAATTAAGTGAAACACTTATTAGGAATTGTGCAAAGCTTAATAGCCTAATGGATGTTTTAAAAAAAACCTCTTGTATGGATTAGTACAGAAGATAAAAAAGGTAAACGCATATTCTGCACTATACACAAAGAAATGAAATTTCAGATGTCTTATGTTTTATTGTTGAGGCTCAGTCAACAGGCCAAACACCAGACTATTCTGATGTGGCCAATATTGTATAGGGCCTACAAGCAAAGCGAGAGTTTACAGATTTAAAATTGTTGTAAAGTTAAAAATAAATAAATAAATGTGCTATCAATAATGTGTTTAGACTTTATGGTGGTCCAAACTGTTTTAGAGCAAGTGAATTGATACTTTGACTAATGTGCAAACACACTTTATCTTTAGGCTTGGCTTTGTGGGCCCCATTGTTATTTTAGTATGTTACATATTTTCATATGTTTTGTTTTCGTTTATTTACTGTTAGAGATGTTGACAATATTTTATATTGTGGCATTATGGTATAAATTATTGTGTAGACTAGGATCACGGTATAATTTTGAAGAGCTCTCAATCTTGGCAATACAGGCTATCTCTTACCGGAAAAAGTCAATTTTGCAATAGAGCTTGCCGTCCCTGGAGAAGCACTTCTCGGTGAGGTTGCAGTTGCAGTCACAGCATTGGACGCACTTTGCGTGCCAGGCTCTGTCCAGCACGTTAAGGAGGAACCGGTCCAGGATGGGCCGTTCGCACCCGGCACAGAGGACCATCATGTCTCTGGCCTGGAGGACGCCGAGTGCCGACCTTCCCACACGGACACCGCTGCTCGGACTGGGGGAACCCGGGTCTACGCGGAACAACGTCTTGACGCCGGGAGATGGACAAATTCTGGAGCAAATGTGCTGTCAGGCGACAATTGCAAAAAAAAACCTCCCCTTCAAATGCCGCAAAGTGACAATCCTCGGGAATTATTGTAGTCCTGGTCCTGCTATTTGCTGTCCTGGCACTTGTCAGAATCCACAATCCAGAGGAGAGAAAGAAGGATTTCAGCCGCGCCAGCTGTATTCATTGATGGACTGTGTAATGGACATACCAGACACTTTCTTTCACGATGTATATTTATAATAAACTGTAAATACTTCGTTGTTCGATTTTTTTTTTTAAATAATTTCTAATATTTTATCCTTCGGGCATGCTTTGTTTTGGGTCCACTTATTTTCTTCGCCTCATCTCACGTCGCCACTTTCGCATCACTGTGCCTGAGTTATCATGAGGTTTGCAGGAGCGACGCGCATCCTGCATTCAGATTGGATGACGCCCTCGTTAATTCCTGTGCCCGCACAGCCAATCAGAACACAGTTGTTATGGTTACATGTTTGTAGCTGTAGCCTCCAAGAGGACCAGAATCATGATGTCCACAACCATGGATTCAGAGCATTTCTAGTAGCCCACTGGGGTAATACAGGCCAACGTGGAGCTTCAGGATCTCATAGGTGGGTCGCGGAGACAGCATTGATCTTACAGGGGAAAACCATAACCTGTACATTATGGAAAACGAATAGCCTCTCTCTTGCTCAGCAAACATTTTGATTGGACGTTTAAACATGAAAGATCCCTACACTCGGAGAAGACCTGCCAAAAACGGTGAAGGTTAGGAGATATCTGTGTAATAGGCAACAGAGGAGAGGGCCTCTTTACATGGCACGGTACTGCCATTGAAATTAACCTGAATAGACGCAATGCGAGAGGGAGTATCTGAACAAGGGCTAATACTACAAAACATTATAATAGCCTAAATGGCAAAACCTCCCTGCATTACACTGTGCCTGTGCTGGGTGGAAAGAGAGAGGGGGGGGGGGGGGTGAGCCTTTTCTCATGCAGAAAGCTATTTACAGGGAAATGCGATGGATTAGCCGGAGCTCATCAATAGGGAGACCCTGGTCACCCGGTGGTTTAACAGAGTGGCCACCAATCGAAGGGAATTTCAATATTTACCAACAGCTCCGTTTTGTTAGTTGCTGTAAAGCAAACACGCAGTTGGCTAATTCGTGTTAGCGGAGAGGTGAGATTTGTTTAAGCATTTTCTTTCCACGTTCGTAATGATTCGTTTAAATAACCACGGGTGTGGAGTTTGACTCTTTTCACATGATGAGGCGATCCCGTTTAAGAATGGAGCAGATTAACACTGTAGGGCGACAAGTTTAAACAGATGGAGGAAACTATGAAATGTTGCTTTTGTGGTTTTTATTATTAACACATAATTGCCAATACCAATCACATTGTATTATTATTATTGTATTATTATTAACAGTAGTAGTATTAATAGTAGTTAAGTGGTAGTATTAGTAGTAGTAGTAGTAGTAGTGGTAGTAGTAGTAGTAGTAGTAGTAGTGGTAGTAGCAGTAGTAGTAGTGGTGGTAGTAGTAGTGGTAGTAGTGGTAGTAGTAGTGGTAGTGGTAGTAGTAGTAGTGATAATGGTAGTAGTGGTAATAGTAGTGATAGTAGTAGTAGTAGTAGTAGTAGTAGTAGTAGTGGTAGTAATAGTAGTAATAGTAGTGGTGGTAGTAGTAGTAGTAGTAGTAGTAGCAGTAGTAATGGTAGTAGTTTTAGTAGTAGTAGTAGTAGTAGTAGCAGCTATCTATCTATCTGTTTTAATGACAGGCTAATTCAAGTTTCTGGTGTAATTACTGGATAAAAGAACAAGTTGAGTGGGACTTAGTGTACCCACTCAACTAGCTTTAATGGAGTTTAGCTTCCCTTATGATATTAATTCCAGGGAAAAATTGCTTTTTATTTTGCTTACTGTGTAAGCAAAATAAAGTAGTAGCAGTTTGATCTGGTAGTAACAGTTTAATTTGGGTATTTGAGGCCTGTCTAGATGTAGGCTCAATGATTTTTGTTCACTCACTGTAGTCTCTCAACCATGTGATACACAAAATGCCCTCTGTGGGAAAAACAGCATGTGAGGCGATTGCGTGCAACCGCCTTGTATTTGATTACATCTGATTGTGCAAAGCCTGTTTGCTTTTCCTTTTCTGCTCTGCACTGTGTGTAAGCAAGCCACCCAAAGAGCGTGATCCTCACCTGAAAGGAAGACAGCCTTTGAGGAGGGAACTGTCCAGGGTACCGACAGCAAGAAGCACCAAGGACAGCAGAGGCATTTTCTTTTCTCCACCAATCACACATTGCATGACATATTCTGCAGACTGTAGACTCTACACTGGTGTAGGGGTAAATAAAAGGGTGAGTCAACTATGACTCAGTGAACCAGTGATAATGATAAGGCATCATAACCACCCACCTATACAAACAAAGATCTATTTATACTTTAAGAAAAATATGCTTTTGTCTTTCTGAGACTCTTTATACCGATTACATCAGTTTGATGCTACCAACTATCATTTCTACAATGAATTTCTACAATTTCTGTCTAAAAAGGCAAATATTATTGCTGAAAATAAAAAGGTGGGTGAACTGGGTTTAGGTAGGCGTACCCTCCACTACATCCCTGCTCTGACACCACGTAAATATTGAACAGACTCTTTTTAGAAGTTAATAGCAGATAGCAGAATTACTCAGGTGACACAATTTCAGGAATATGATGTTATGTCACATCATATCATAAACCCGTGCAAACAAATTGCTGTTAACATTTCTTTTGGACTTTGTCAAGATAATTGACAAATAATGTGAAATACTGTTAAGATAATGTCTCCTATAACCAATAGAATGATAATACAATGATTTACTGAGAATCAGGAGTGTTATGCTTGTCAAACGGTGGAATCATTGGCTTCATTCTTCATCTGTGCTGCGTTAGTATACACATGTAATCATCATGGGTGTCACATCATGAACAAATGGTCATGTCACTTGACCAATGGATGATAACAAGAGCGTGTTTGAGAGCCATTTGATCAGCATACCTAGAAAAAAAAAAAAAAACATTTGCCAATAAAACACTAGAAATCCTTTGGATGCTAAACATCCAAGAGTGAAAAAACCCAGCGACCCCACAGCCTAGAGTGGAATTCATTTCGTAAGTATCAACCCATGCAAGCTCTGTGGCCAAATCATGTCTCCATTGTCTCGTCACAAAATCACACAGCATATCAGAGAAGGCTTCCGCGCGCGAGTTTTCGGCACCGAAGGGTGGATTGTTAGCACATCAAATGAGAATCAGAAAGCCTTGAAGCCAGGTAACGCGGACAGACCGGGGCTTCAAGAAGGGTTTAAAATCATAGAGGAATCCCAGATTTTGTAGATTGGAGCTTTGTTGGAATACTACAATTGCTTCCACGTATGTACAGACAAACACAACACATCATTTCAAGGACCAACATTTGAAATGGTTTGAGCATCAGTTCCCCTTTGTTTACCAAGAGGCCATCACGAAATCTCTCTCTCTCTCTCTCTCTCTCTCTCTCTCTCTCTCTCTCAATGCACAGGGGGTAAAAGGGAGGATGCATGCACTGCAGGCGATGTCCGACGACCCTTCGCGTCCCCGGGTTCCGGTCTTTCTGCACCAGCTCTTACAGAATCTGCGTGTTCAGGACAGAAAAAACGAGGTGAATGTTTCTAGTTTCTAGTTTAAAGTTTCAAATTTTCTTTTAAATTGGCCACGCATGAACATGTTATAGGAGGATATAGATATAGGAGTGAGATATGGAGAAAAAGTCTTCCTCTCTCCGGAGGATAGTAATAGTGCAGAGCCAGGCGAGTATCTTGCCTCATGCCTCCTCTCTTCAACACCTACACCCTGTACCATGACAGCCTGGACACCTGAGCAATGCCTGCTCCTCCCCCCTCCCCCTACAGCCCCCTTCCCACCGCTACCACCACCGCTACCACCACCGCCAACATACACATGCATACACACTAACGCACACGTACCCCCTAGCCCACCTCCGGGGCCCCTCTCTGGCAGGGCCGGTCCCAGGGGAGAGGTTAGTATGATGGATGTCTGATTGGTAGCCCTCCCTTAGGGCCTTCCTTTCCGTCACCTCTCTGCGCTCTGAATTAAAAGGCCGTTTGTCTCCTCTGAGTCCTCAGCTGTAGAGCGCCGGCCTGCAATTTCACAGCACTCAGAGAGAGAGAGGGGAGACCATTACAGAGGAGGTTGTCAGGGGAGCCATCAGGGCCCGGACACGCCTGAGGGACTCTCTCTCTTCCCTCCATCTTCCCCTGCTCCCTTCCCTCCTCCTCAGCCCACCAACACCTCTATCCCACCGGAGGCTGCCAACCCTATACTCACAAATATATCACAAATATATAAATATACCAGTTTATTGTTGCATTCAAGCACGCACACACACATCTTTAGATGCTTTTTCATATTACACTCAGTTAGTGCTGTTTTCATATCGAAGCATAACACATCTAAGGCAAACTGTCTATATCTCATAGGTTCAGATAGACATTTTCATAAATCCTCACGTATAACAGCAGCCTCTCCTCCCTAGTCAGCGTGATGGTTGTTTTTTCTGCATCATTTCTTCGTGTTTTGCGCTTCATACGTTCGTTCACCACGCTTAAAATTGCGTCTTGAATTCAAACAACGAGGGGAAGTTAGTTCACCGGGTGAGGGTTATTATGAAAGAAATGCACGAAATGACTCTCCTGTCAACGGCTTTCCCTGCACGTGCGTGAATAAATGTTCCTATTTGAAGGCTATGCTGACAAGGGAAAACAAACATGGCAGGAATCTCACCTCACAAATATAACCTTCTCAATTACACTTAATAAAGAACTAATTCAAACAACCAGGCTCACCTTTAGCGGTGTGAATGCTAACTGCCACTGTACACACAAACAACGCACACGACACACACACACACACTTGATGATGTTGTTTCATCCGCTGGCTCATATCCTGTGTAACATAGCATTTAAAAGCATTATTCTATACACCAGGTGAGCAGCTGCTATGAGTCGCTGTGTGTAATTGTTCACCGGTATGATTTCCTTCCTGAATTCAACCCCTTGTGTAAAGTGGTGTGACTTTCTGCGGAATGGTGTAAAGAAATGGGATGTGAGACAGGTGGATGAGGAGAGCGAGAGAACCGACTGGGCAGCTCGCACCGTGTCGAGTTCAGTCGCCGTCATTGAGATATAATGAGGGAGATCACCTTTCACTGCGGGCCATCCTAATGAGGTAATGAATGGGGGTGTGCATTGCACCTTTGCCCTCACCTACTCTATTAATCAGAGTAGGGTCACACACCGCCGCCAGGACCCAACCTCCCCCATCTGGCTGCACTAATGGACCGGCCGATGGATTGAAGGTGCTTTTAGTTAAAGAGCTCTGGTTAGCCCAGCAAGAATTTAGTGAGAGGAGAGGAGAGGAGAGGAGAGGAGAGGAGGAATGGTATAATGTCCAGAGAGTGAAATGAAGGTGAACAACTGTTGAACTGCAGGGCAGAGAGGAAAAGACAGGGTGAGAAAATGTAAAGAGACAAAAAAATAAATAAAAATACAGATGAGGAAGCAGCTGCCTGCATGGGACAGTGCTTTACACCTTCAAGGTAGTAAGGAGCGAGGAGTGTGTGTGTGGCGCTGACCTCTGACCCCATCTTAGCCAGCCCGAGGAGGGATCAGGAGGGGTCAGCCAGCTATCTATAGTATGGCCCGAGTCAGGATCAGCAGCTGACAGACATTTATGAGCCCCAATGAAGGACAGTGCCATTGTGATCCATCTCACAACAAAACCTTCACCGAAAATTGTGTGTGTGTGTGTGTGCATGAAGAGCTGGAACTGAGGATGGGTTGTGTGTGTGTGTGTGTGTGGTGTAGGTGTATAGGAGAAAGAATTTAAAAAGGTCGATGTGCCATCCACGTTACACTTTTCATCACATCTGGCAGTAAAATTATCCTTGTTCATTAACCCAGTGCTGTTATTCTATCAACAAAGAGGGCCACAAAAAAACGCAGCTAACAAAAGCATCTCTAACCGCCATTCAGCTGCTCCGGCTTCCAAATGAAAGCCAGAAATGTTTCAATGTCTTCGCTTTCCAAGGAAAGAAAATACTATAATCAAGAAAGAATTCTGTAGCCATTCCAGCATTACGGATATTTGCTGTAACTATTTGGAAACGGATTTGCCGTATATTTTTTTTGTAAGGCTCATTGGGCCAAAAGCCAAACGGATTACAAACATTGACAAATTGATAATTACACCATAACTACAAGATGTAAATAATGAAATTGTCAATTCAATCAAATATAAATTCTATTATGATCCAATTTGTGTCATTTCTCGTTGATTTACCTCTTTAAGGTATTTCACGAAAATGAAAAAAAACACCTCCGCTTTCATCATCGCGTTAAGACACACGAGCCGCGGCTTCTCCGCCGGTCAGCTGAACACCAGACCGGACAGATTTGCAGACTCTCCGGGTGAATTTTGGACCGGGCTCAAGTAGGAAAGGCCGAGGGAGCGAGAGAGAGGGGAGGAGGGAGGAGGGGAAATAATCTCGGCTGTGTATGTGTCCCAGCATCCCGTCCTCCCCTGGCTAACCGCACCGGCGGCCACTTGAATTAGCAGCAGAGGATTATGGGGAGAGAGCCTCATTAATCTGTGCAACAAACAGCGGCCAGTGTGAATATTTGCACCCAGAAATTGAAAAGATTAAGTCCTATTTGACAATGACTGGCAGGCTCTACGCTGCAAGAGGCTACTGTTAAATATTCATACCCTGGACTCTCTCTCTCTCTCTCTCTCTCTCTCTCTCTCTCTCTCTCTGTGTGTGTGTGTGTGTGTGTGTAGAAAGAGTAGGTCAAGTTCAACCATTCTCACATCCTTGTGGCAAATAAAATGTTCTCATTTGAAGTATAACACAACCTAATGTCACCTTTTCACATGTTGGTCAGTCGTTCGGTTCAACTGAAAACATCAGTTGAGACATTTTGGACCAGTAAAAAGAAAGAAAAAAAAAAATACAAAATAATTTGCACTGGTCATTTATGGAACCGGTGACCAGGGATTTAACCACCTGCCCCCATACACGGACATATGCACCCATAAACACACACACACACATACAGAGAGTGCTACAATCTAAGATCTGCAACACTGAGCTCCTACCACAGTCAAGTGGTTTGTATGATGCACACACACACACACACACACACACACACCAGAGACCAGAGAGAGGGGGGTGGGGGTGGCTGCTGTGACATCCCATCGTTCTGTCTGCCTTGTCAGCCTGGCAGGAGATTCCCTCCCGCAAACGCTCAGCAAATACACCTGCTATTCATTTCCTACAAGGGGAAAGAAGGCTCGCCAGACCTGACAAAGCTATTTACCCACCTCCAGCCCAGCCTGTGCGGACGCTATCGCTAATGTTTTCCCTTCTGCAGGAGATCAATATGTTTGGAAGCAGACAAACAACCCTGCTCTGCCAGGCAGACTCTTCCCGTTTAGCGGGCCTCCACTGGGGGCCCCTGACAGCAGATGTACACAACAGAATCAACAGCCAGCACTTCTCCAGAGTCAACACCGGACACAATCAACAGCGCAGGATCTACGGAGCTAAGAATTAACACCGTGGCCCATATGTGCCATACCAAGAATCATCATCTCATCTTACGCTCGCATGCCAGTTTGAGAACAAGCCGCAGAAGGAACTCTGAGCGGGAAGAGTCGTCACTCTGAACCAAAATTAAGAACCGTCTGATAAGACATGAACATGAACGCTTCATACTGGTGAAGACCAGCCACTAGCAACGTTCCTGTGGAGGAGAGCTAGATTGTATGGCGTCGCCAATAGCGTGGATGCAGGCAAAGTAATGGACGAATTTGCACCAGATAAAACAATGCTAAGCGATATAAGACTTGAGTAAACAACAGCAACCAAACCAGACAAAACAAACAGTGAGACCCAGACTAGAACAAACAGCCCGGTCCCCCGATGCTCTCCTCTGGATAAGCCCTCTGGCTCTCCAGGGCAGGAGCCTCCTCTCCACTCTCCTCTTGTTTCCTCTCCTCTCCTCCTCCTCTCCTCTCCTCCTCCTGTCCTCTCCTCCTGATTGAAATGATCAAATTCAATTGAACGTATCTGAAGCATGTAAAGCGTTTTGAGTCTGGGGTATTTGAGTTGAATCTACGATAAGAGGGCAAGATGAGGAGGGTATAGGAACAGCAACGATCTGCAGAGAGAAACAGTGAGTTGGTGGATGAGTCAACGTATGTGCGTTCGAATGGTCCTTGTGAAAGAAGCAGCTGTGTGCAAATGTGTGTGACTGCATGTGTGTGTGTTGAAGGTGGTCATGGGGTTGATTTCTGGTTTACATCCGTGGGTGTGTTGAAGCGCGTGTGTGTGTGTGTGTGTGTGTGGGTGCACCGGGGTGAGCGTGTTAAATTGTTCTGTGTTGCGGAGATAACACCGGATCCCTATCAGCTGCATCGGGGGGCTTAAGACCCCGATGGGCGTGAGGGGAGAATGAATTTTCCTCACTGCTCTGCATATTACAGGATTACACTGCACCTTTAGATATGCTCGGGCTGAGCCTTTCTCCGCCTCGTGGCTATACGCAAACGTAGATGATTGAAAGAGACCGCGAACGAGCCGAAGCAACACCGCGGGGACTGGCGCCCGCGTCCTGAAACGGGATCCACTGAAACGAGATAACAAAGCGATTGGATTTTTCTATTTTACATACGTTGTGTCGGGGACAGACCGGCGAGCAATCCGGTCACGTAATGTATTATTTACTGAGAAATTAACCGCGAAAAAGAAGCAGAGCGTCTGTTATTGCTACGCATCCGACCGCTGACGCTTCCCGCTATTTTTCATCACTCGTGCAAAGACTAATAACAAATATGAAAATGGCTTTTGTTGGAAAACTCAGGTGTCACTGTAGAGGATGTGTTCTGTAGGTTGAACAGAGCAGATTTGGCCTCTGGGTTTGATGGCTGACAGGGACACAGAGAGCAGCCATCTTTTCTTTCTTTTTTTTTTCCTTTTTTTTTTTTTTTTTAGCTCCTTCCTTTTCCCTTCAGCGCCTTCTTCACTCAACCCATCTCCCCTCTCGCAGCCTCTGGCTAATTACGCCTTTTTTCAAATGCAAAGCAGCAGCAGAAAGTGAGATGATTTCTCCGCGGCCGCTTTTGGGGGGGGGGGGGGCAAGGAGAGAGAGAGAGAGAGAGAGAGAGAGAGGAGAAAGAAAGCTACAGCGAAGAAAAGAGGAGCGAGAAGAGAGGAGAGGAGAGCGAGAGACTGAATGGAAGAAAGAGGTGACTTTCTTCCTCGGCTGACGGAGACCTTTGAAGTTGGGCAAGATGGAGGGAGGGGGGTCTTTTTGGGGCGAGGGGAGGGGGAGGCAAGAAAAAAGCAAGGGAAGATCGTGTTAACGAGATGGCCTCTAAAGACGAATTAAATGGTGGGAGAAAAGAAACACGATCAGTCCGAGCCCTACTTATAGACTCCTCACATACGAGCTCCTTTCAAGCGCCCGCCGAGGTGTTCCAAAAGCCCGAATTCCTTAGCTCAGCTCTTTAAAAGGCTTGGAGTGTGGGGTGTGTGAGTGAAGGGCTGTGTTGGGGGCAATAGGGTGTGTACATGTGTGGAAATGTGTGTGCGGGAGGGTCACCCGTCCTTTAGACACACATCCCGGCCCTTCAATGGAGAGGTCAGGGACTTACACACCGATGGAGGGTCAGAAGTGGCAGGGATTACACGTCTGCTCTAAGCCCCCAAGATCCTTGTGTTTTCACTCCCTCTCGCTGTTTGTTGTTTTGTGGCGGAGCAGACGAAGGAAAGAAAAGGAGATGGTCGGGGGAATTAGTGTAAAGCTCAGGAGATGAATGGGCATCTTATTCGCACCTCTTGTTGGCTGTTTTTCAGGCACCACCCCCACCACCCCACCCCATCCCCAAAACAGCCCTCCCATTTCTTGTCGCGGTGAAAGCGCGTTAGGGTTGCCTTTGTGCGGACAAAAGGAGACTCCCCTCCTGGCTTTCATGCTCCTGGTGGAGCAACAAGAGGATTTGGCCCGCCGAGCAGTGCC
The DNA here is from genome assembly GCA_034670405.1 of Hoplostethus atlanticus. Taxonomy (NCBI): domain Eukaryota; kingdom Metazoa; phylum Chordata; class Actinopteri; order Trachichthyiformes; family Trachichthyidae; genus Hoplostethus; species Hoplostethus atlanticus. The sequence goes on along the minus strand of JAXDDX010000288.1, from coordinate 124,257 downwards.
CAGAGCTGCTCCAGCTTTGATTGGACATTGGCAGGAGAGAGCCCTGCTTCTCTTTCTTGATTAATCAAGTGATTCCAGTGCTCTCAATAACACCTCCTTTTTTTCTTACTCACTCTTTCTATGTCTCAATAATCCTATTCCCCTCACCCCACTTCTGTCTTTCTCCCTAACTGGGGAACATTTTTCAAATTTGACTTGATTTCTTTTTATTTGTCATCTGATTTGGGCTTCATGTCACCCTGTACTATGTGCTTATCACCACTGATACAGATGAAGACAGAGACAGGAGTTAGCCCCATATATCGAGTGGATTTTCATCACAAATAGGCCTGTAGTTTTCTGTAAATAACAGTAAACATAACAGATCATTATTTGTTGGTCTCCATATACTCATCTGGCTGGATCATTTCAAAATATTCAACCCACGCGACCACAGGGGGGAGAACACGGGACCTCCGCACAGAGAGGACCAGGGCCGGGATCCAAACCCAGGATCTTCTTGCTAGTGAGGTGACAGCGCCAACCACTGAGCCACAATTCAATTCAATTTGTCTAAAAATGGGATAGCGCTAAGGTAGCATTTGCTGGTGTACGAATGTGTAGAGAAGAAAGATTTGTGAAGCGGGTGATCGCTCAATGTGCTTGATCCCCTGGAGCTCATGGGGTAGGCAAGCTAGGGAATATATGGGAACGTATAGGAATACATAAGGTGCGCAATATGATTGGACAAATGATTTGTAGACCTTACTTGACCAGGCAAGTAGACCAAAAGTCTTCGCAGGACATGAAAGGATAACACAAAATATTATACACACAGGATGACCACAGTTTTTCATCGAGCTACTCTAGTGGAGCTGCTGGCGCTGACGTGCCTTGCTCAAGGTATCTACAGTGATGGTTCTTGAGGAAGGGGAAAGCACTTTTTAAATTCACTCTCTTCCAACTGGTGCAGGGATTTAAAACAGCAAAAAATCCAGCTTACTAACCATGAGGCTACCATGATGTCTAGGTCTAAGTCCAACACAGTTCAACAAACTGAACACATATTTTTCTAACATGGAATAAGACACATAGGTGACAGATGACATGTTTTGTTATATAAAAGGGAACAGAAATACATTTTTTTCAGGCTTTTTCTTTTTTTCTCAGATAAAAGTGGCTGTGGCATACTTTCCTCAGCTTTAAAAAATGCTTTGTTGAAAAAACAAAAATACAGATAAGGTGAGGAAAATGAGATCAGATACGTGGTAAGTAAGACATTAGTAATACATTGTTGCACCCATTAGAAAAACAAATACCTGTGATACTGATCTGCACCAATATGAAGCCAGAGGAACATAACTGCGACTGACTCGGAGGTATTCAACGTCCCTGTTAAAGTGTGTGGGGGGTAGGGGGCACCCTTTGCTTCCTACATACATCACCTTACCTGCGGATACCCATATCGTACGTAAAATGAACACCTGCCTCCGCTATACATTACTCTCTCAAATTTCGTTGCTTTATCAGCTCTTTCAGCCTCGTATCGAGGTGTGGGGGGGGTTTTCAAGCGAGTAGGTGGGTGGCTTTTATAGATGCTACAAAGACAAGAGAAAAACAGAGAGGTGGGGGTGGTGGTAGGGGGGGTGAGAGAGGGTGATAAACACAGTTGGGTGGGGGGGGTGCCTTGCAACAATAAATCAAGCTCCAGACTAATCTATTTAGCATGCTCTCACCATTATCCTGTCAGTGAAACAGCTAATTAATGAACTGATTCCACAATGAAGAGGTTTTGAATGAGCCCATTTAGATAATTACTACAAGGAGCCGATTGGGCCAGCCATTTACAACTGTCACACAGGTTCCAGCATTGGCAGCTGCCCTTCACTCTGGCCCTGGCCCTCCAATGTCAGAAATACCCCCTTAATACCACAAACAACAACAACAACAACAACATTTCTGCCTCTGTGTGTGTTTTACGGGGTGTGAGCAGAACAAAAGAATTCATTAACTCGTGGTTTTGCTTCGTAACGGGGTAGGACGGGGCTTCGCCAAACGCATTGACGTACTATATAAGAGCAAAGAGCCGTTCTTTCGTTCACGATTACCTATGGCGTTTGTGTTCTATTAGACGGTGTGTTTTTGGGGAGTGACGAGGAAAGGGAGGGAGAGAGGAGGAGACGCCATGCGACATGAGGCCGTAAACCAGCCTCGGATCCGCGGCGTCGTGAGCGCGCGGTACCTGCGGCCAGTCCGGGACGCCTCATTGGCTGTTGTTGAGATACATGAGCACGAGGAAGAGGTGGAGCAAATCACATATGGCATTTCTGTTTTCCGTTCACTCTAATTCATTTTGCTTGACGTTTTGCCGTTTGAAATTTAATTTTTGTTCTTTTTGCCTCGGAAAAGTGTGGTGCACCCTCCAGGACTTTTGGGGATCCTTGATAAAAAAAAATAAAAAAGTAAAAGAAATAAAATAAACACATAAAGAGCTCTCATTTTAAAAGAGATGGTTGTGACAATTATTGGCATCCTTGGTTGCAAAGCTAATAAAAAGCTTGTCTTAGGTAGATTTCACTTCACAGCCGCGGGATCGGAGCCCTACGGGAAGTCCCGGATTTTGAAAACAAAATGAATCGAAAACAAAAAGATCTCAATTAAACAAAAAACGACATTGATAATAACTGATCTGGCACTTTCAAAATGAAAAGCTGCTGCCAGCTGCTTGGCTTGCACAGACGTGACATTGCATGAAACATTATGCCTGCACTTAATTGGTGCAACACACAATTTTACAAGATTTCTTTAATGCAGGAATGTCTCAGGAATGTTCTGATTTCACCTGCAAAAAAAATAAAAGGGAAAAGACTGGTCCAGCTGGTTTCAAGTATGGCCTATCGGGATCACAAGAATTGATGGTCTGTTCCTTTCAGATGCTCTGTCAAGCATCGGTGACAGCCTCTGAATCTCTACGGATTGTCTGGTATGGATCAGGCTCGGCCATTATTTACTCTGGTAGCAGAGTGTGGACTGAGCGGTCGACTGATGAAATGTCTATATGTTGGGACTCGGAGGGAGTGAATATGTCAATAACCATAACTATTGTACCACAATGCATCAAGGGAAAGATTTTTGGGGGGGAAAGATCTCCTCTAAGGAGAAACATTAAAACCTCCATCGAAAGACGATGGCGTTTTTTTCGCTTCAGAACTTGACATTTTATTAGTCAAAATAAATGAGTAAATAAATAAATGAACGAAAGAAAGAAACAGAATGATACTTAGCAAGTAGATGATGCAAGAGGCTGCATGCTTGATAGAGGCAAAAAACAGAAACCAGCATGCCTCTCCTGATCCAGAAGGGTCAAATTTGAAGTCCTCATGAGGAATGAAAGAAAACAATAAACAGTAAAACGTAGGAGGCAGTTAATTGGCTTTGTAACAAAGAGTACCGATACTTGTGCTGCTATCTTTCCCAATAAACAACTGTCATGATCAAATTGTCTCCGCTAAAAAGAATATAATTTTTATAGTTTTTGATAACAGAGTGGAGCTCATTGCTAGGGTGGATTAATTTTTCGAAGCTTTTTCAATAATTAAGCGTGGCAATGAATTTGAACTCGTGTTGGCCTCCTCCACTCAAAGAGCGTGCATCATTTTCATTAATAGTGAGGAAAAATGAGAATAATGCAAAAGTGGTTAAAAAAGATTTGATATACCTGAATCATAATTTTAATATTATCACAAATATTAAGTGGGGAAAAAAGGTTTTAAACAACAACAAAAAAAATCAACAAGTTGTAAAGTTTTAACCAAAACGTGAAGCACGGTTAATTAAAAGTGCAATTTCCACATCATTCATTTCACTTCTTCTTGTTTTTTTGCCATGCATTCACAAGTTAGTTATTTTATTTTATATTTTATATTTTTATATTTTATTATAAGATTATATGTCAGGCTCTTCATTCTGCGCCGCTGTAATGAGTCATGCACAAACACATTGCCTGTGATTTAATGAACCGTACTGTTGTGGTGATGTGAGCTGATGAGGAGCGCCATTGGTCCAGACCCCAAGGGTCATTGCGGTCACAACACTCCTCAACCAACACAGCATCCTCTCCCGTTCAAAGTGTGGGAACAGCCCACGCCGCCGAAGACCACCGCTGCCGGTACAATAGGCCAAAGGTGGTTATCTCATTGCCTGAGTCACTGGTCAGGGCTCTGTCTTGTCACCTTTTAAGTTAAACAGCGCCGGACAGCTCAATCCACTACATCAGATCAGAGCTCCTCTCTCTCTCTCCATATCGCCCTTTCTCTTCCTCTCAATAATAGTCAATCCCACATCAATAAGTAAGGCTCCTTTCACTGTGTCTATTCCCAGAGGCGGCCTCATTACCCCAGGGTGTTTTGTTTGTTTGTTCCTCTGTTAAAGAAGCTGAATGGAGCAGCCGGCAGGGGTGGACTGCAGGGAAGAGGACAGGGGGGGGGGGGGCGGATGAAAAAGTGGTTTATGGGGGCAGGGAGCAGAGAGGACAGAGGACCAGGGTGCTTTTGGTCCTGAAGGTGGCAGCTGAGAGGATAGGCCAGCAATCAAAGGGCAGAGCGTCATGGGAGGTTGTTGTCGATGGTGATAATGATGATAATGATGATGTTGATATATGTTGCTTATGTGTGTGTGTCTATGTGCAAGTGAGTGTGTGTGTGTGCAATTGGCTCATTCACCTCTTCCCTTGCACAATTCACAATAAGCACCTGCACTCAATACCTGCTTGACCTGTGTCATGCATGCAAGAGCATCCAAGTCTCCTCTCCTCACTGCGGTGGCAAGTGGTTACTTACCTGTCTGGGGCAATAACCATCTACAACACGAGAGTTTAAAATCTCTGGCAGTAGGACAGAGGAGCAAGGAGGGAGAGGAGGGAGGAGGAGAGCCTGAACTGATGGTGAACTGCAAGAAATCATACAAAACACAGTGTGTTTGTCAACCCGGGCAGCAACCGATAAACCTCAAGATATCTCAAAGCTGATGGAGAGGGGCCGGATGGTATAAGATGTCACTCCTAAGGTGATGTGTTCAAGATTGATGTTGGGTAAGTGGCATCAAGAGAAATCACACTGTTTTAGTTTTTAAGGCTTTTCATTTTTATTTTTTTAAGACTCAAAAGAAATGTGCAACAACACGGTGGTGTTTCCTGCCATCAGGCGAGCGAAATCACGCGCGTCGCACATTTCAATGACTGACTTCTTATTCATCTGAATAGAAAGATGACACATAAACGCACGCGCACACACACACACATCGAATGCGCGCATGCACACGCACACACACACTTTGCACCTTGCGAAGGACACGCAGGCCGATTAATTACTAGGAGTAGGTCGTTTTAAATCTGGTGGAAGGACAGCCTGTTGTTCCTGCAGAATGGGTTGTAATTAAAGAAAGCTGAGCTGCGTCGGTGGAAAAGGCCACACGTCAGCCCCTCATGGGCCTGGACGCCACTGATGGGAATTTATGGTCCCTACCCCCCCCCCCCCCCCCTTCCCCCGCACCCCCCCACCCCGCTCGCAAGTGTGCACGCTGGCTGCACAGCCGACACAGGGAACTTAACTCTTTGCAGAAGGAGGCAGGAGAACTTCAAATTAAATGCTGCAGCTTGCACCATGCATGCATCTGTGTGATGCAAGAGGCATTTGAGGGCTTGTACTCTAGTTTAGTTGCAGGAAAAATTAAAACTGAAAAAATGATGATTGCAATTATTATGTGTATAGGATGTAACGGTTACACAGACCCTACAATTCACATTATTTTGATTTAATTCACTTTTTGTGAGTTTTTTTTTGTGAGTTTTCATTTCAGACTGAAGCAACCACACATGTATTCCTGAAGGAGTGGTTATTGAGAGATAGTCACTGAGATGTAGTCAACAGAGAATAAGAAGACACAAATCAGAGCCCGCGTACAACAGGAAGCACAACGCGTAGACAAATTTGAGCAGCTCAAACAAAAAAGTGAATTGATTTTATATTACTCTTCAGCACAGAGATTTATTTGAACAAGCCAAAAGTGTCTACTTCACTAGGCAATGAAAACTGGATACCGCCCACCCCCATAAAGCTCCCCCTCCTCTCTCCTCCTCTCTCTCTCTCTTTTTTTTCCTCCATAAAATGACTCCTAGTTCATCTCTGCCTCTCCTCTGCTTCATCTTCCACTTTTCTTTCATGTTCTTCTCCATCATCATCCTCTCTCTCTCTCTCTCTCCTCCCTCTATATCTCCCAGCCTCTGTGTATACGTCTGCCTGACTGTTTCCACCTCTCCGTGCATTTTTACACCTCTATCCCTCTCTCTTGCCGTTCCTTTCTTCCCCATATCGCTTCATAAAACATTCCCTCTCCCCGCTGTTTTCTGACATCTCTCCTTCTACCTCCATCCATCTCCTCCCCCCCTCTCTCTCTCTCTCTCTCTCTCTCTCTACCATTCCCTCTCGCTCTCTCTATCTCTCCCTCTCTTTTCCTCACTCACCCCCCCCTCACCACCCCCCCCCCCCCCACTCTCTTTCTCACAGCCGTTCACTCCATTTTTCTGCACATGAGATTTGCCTAACAATAAGTGGCTCTGCCCAAGGTCAGATAAGAGAAGCACAGCCCAGGAAGCCACAGCCACTGTTTCTTTCATCCCTTTTTTTTCCTCCTCTCTCTTCTCACAGCTTTCGAATTATCTCTGCCGCACATAATAATAATTACTGAGGACGGCAACATAGAGATAAGAATGCAGGAGCTGAAATGGCGAGAGAGAGAAAGAGAGAGAGAGAGAGAGAGAGGCAGTAAAGAGAGAGGCGGGTTAGGGAAACTACAAAAGCAGGAAGGAGGGTAGTAAAGGTAGTAAATTGTGAGGCAAGACAGAATAAGGTGGAAGGTAGAAGTTATATGACAATGTGGTGAAGGAGGAAGAGGGAAAAGAAAGGAAAAAAGAAATCACTAAGATGGAAATAGCAAAAATAATCATTTAGAAATAGAAAAATATGGATACAAAATTTAAAAAAGTAATGTATATTTTCTATACTCCTCGCCAGACAAATATTTTCATTCATTTTTGGTGGAAAATCCATTTGGAAAAATCACCGGTGCTCAGTGTCATCAAATCACAGAAGTGGACACAAAACAAAAGGAAATTGCTTTCTCTCTTTTTAATGTTGAAATGTGGTTCAGCAGCATATCTGCACCTGTGACAATACACCGCTCACCGTCAGGCCAGATCTGCTCTCTGCGGGGGTCAAATTGGCATTTTGCTGGAAGATGAAGTGTCTCCCTTAATTGATTATATTCCCACAATCACTCCAGAAATAGAAATAAAGACATTTCTCTTTATGAGTTGTTTAGCCGTGCACCTGCGCACAATCTCTCGCCTGAGATAACTGCTGTGCTCTGGCCGAAGCCACGGCCAGCAGATATATATACGATCTACAGTATGTCGGTTCAAAAAAAAGTACACGTTTAGATACTCACACACTGCATCTCAAGATACAGGACACACACACACACACACACACACACACACACACACAAAGATGGAGATGAACAGGTAGGTACATCAACAGATTGGGATTCAGAAGGGACGGACAGAAAGACAGTCAGGCAGACGGACAGCAACAGAAACACAAACACAGATACACGGCGTGCGCACACACACACACACACACACACACACACACACACAATCCTCTCCTTCAATAGCATACTGGCTGTCCTGCCCCGCCTAACCCCTGACCTCCATATCTGGGGTGGCAGGGTAAGCCTCCTACTCCCTGAGCCGCTGCCCCACCTCCCCGCACCACTCCCCGCCCCACCCCATCACCCCCCAACCCCTACTCCCCTCCACACCCCCACCCACGTCTCACCCCCTCACTACTCCATCCCCAACCCCCAGAGGACCTGCTATCAGCTGGGCTGAGCCCGTCTGCACCAGCCTGATATCCACACAGGATTGGAGGGAGGGGCACTGGCTGGGTGGAAGTACAGAGAGCTGTGATTTAGAGGGAGAGAGAGAGAGGGAGGGAGGGTGAGAGAGAGAGAGAGAGAGGGAGAGAGTCTTTCTGTATTTCTGTCTGTCGGGCCCTCCTGTTTGTCTCTGTCTTTGTGTGCAATGCCCATGTGTGTGTGTGTGTCCCTCTCTCTCTGTATGTCATGATGATTATCAACAGTGTATTATTACTTCAAACGATGGCAGATTAGCCCCCCCACCCCCTCACCCCCTCACCCCCCACCCCACACCCCCATGCTCAATCCCTCTCTTTCATTCCATCTCTCCGTCCAGCCACCGCCCCGCCGTCACCCCTCAGAGTGTCGGGTGTAGTAATGCCATTCTGGCCTCCTCTTATCTCCCAACTCAGCCCCTGTCACCCAGCTGACCCATGAACTAACCATGAAGAGGGCAGGAGGAGGAGGAGGGGGCGGAGGGTGAGGATGGTGAAAGTATAGTGGAGGGAAAGGGGTTTGGAGACTACGAGGCAGAGTGTGTGGCTTGGGGGGGGAGGGGGTGTCTGGTCTGGGACAGGGTTCACCCTATTGACCTGAATCGAGTCCTACAACTACTTTAATTCACCCTCGTTCTCCAAATGGCTCTAGGATCTAAAAGTGGATCTGTGTGATTTTGATCTCGGCCGCTGCCAACAGGAAAAGGCCTTGACGAGTTGAGTAATAACTGGAATACGTTGGGGGAACGAATCTACTGTTTCAAACACAGATTAAGCAATACCATAACAATAAGACAATACAACTCACCTCACGAGAGATTTGGCGAGAATTTATTTGCTCCAAAAAAAAAAAATGCAATAAAATTCAGTATTTCAAAATAAAAGCGTGGGCGGGAAAAACACTTTTTTGAGGTCTGCTAAGAATTTGACAGCTGTACCACATACCTGTCCGTTCCAAAAAAAACTGACGCTCCCCCTTCTGATTTCGAGGCCGACCTTATCTCTGTGTTTTTAGCTTGAAACCTGCCAATGACTGGCTGTTAACCCTTCGGAAATTCATCATTTGGCTGGATTGATTAAAAGATGAGTGAACTTATTATGCATTAAAGCGTCGTGTCAAAGCCCTGGCACGGGGAGATAGCGGCCTTATCTCTCCCCTACCTGATAAGAGACAACATGGGAGAGACGGGGTATAGCGATGGAGGGGGGGGGGGGGGGGGGGGGGGGCGAGGGGGGGCGGCGGGAGTGATGGAGAGGCGGAGAGGGAGAAACAGAGCGAGAGGAGAGGATGGGAAGATGGGAGGGAGGGCTGAAAGGAGGTGGGAGGTGGAGAGCAGGCTGTAGAGAGGGGAAGGGAGCATACAGTACATTTAGAGGAGGGGAGAGGAGAAATTGAGAGGGATGGCAGGAGAGGCAGAGAGGTGGGGAAAGTGTTGGGGCATCTAATGTTCCTTCTGTCAAGCCATCAGCCGCTTTTCACTCTATCTCTTTTCTTGCCCTCTATTTGCATCTCTCCACTGTCCGTCAGTCTGCCTCTCCCTCTCTTTTTTTCTCCTTTCCTTTCTCTCCTCTCCACGTCTGTCCTCCCTCTCTCTCCCGCTCGCTTTACCTCTCCTCCCTCCCTCTCTCTCTCTCTCTCTCTTCGGTAGGTCTTTGAAGGGAGGTCATGAGGGAGACAATGCAAACACAGGCCCTCTGAATAGAGAATGGGAAGAGGACAGCTGTTGGAGATGACAGCGATGGCTGTTAAAACGCAATCTGTCTCTCTTCCCACCGGCCTGTTCCAGCGCACGCACACACACACACACACACACACACACATATATATATACACACACACACACACACACACGCACGCCCGCGCTGTGGCTCTTTTCAAAAGAGGGCCACAATGTCACAGTGACACTCCCAACTGTCAGCGCCAGTATGAGAGCACACACTTACAGGCATGTGTCAATACACACACATATGGAAATGCACACACTGCGTAATGCGCGACGGCTGGCACGTAAACAATAAACACACAGCCAAACACTGTGAGTCATATGTGTGTGTGTGTGTAGAATTACAATCGTGCCAAACGTTTCAGTCATAGAGCTTCCATATTGTGCATCTCTATAGCGTCTATCCTGTCCAAAGCGTGAGTCTCCCAGATGACGGGTCCTGATTCCTTTTGCTTTCTGACAGCTAAAAAAAAAAAGAAGAAAAATAGAGTCAAACAAACAATTACATTTGGGAGCAAAGCTGCAGGAGCGGTTCACAGCTAGATGCGATACACTCAGTACAGTACATACATGCCACTGTGGTGACGGGACCATTATCCACAGAACCGTGTGGTCCCGTCCATCAGTCTGCGTCAGACTACACTCATTATTACATGTGCTTACCCATTCTTCCACTGGGAACATGAAAGTTTCATCAAAAAAAATGTAGCACAGTGAGAAAAATGTTTCATCTGGATTTTGTGGGTTTCAAATGTCGTCATGAGATTCACGTTGTTATGGAGGACATCTGTCCAGTCACGCATCACACACAAGGTGAAACGTCGTAAAGCATCCGATCTCCTTTATTAACGTCCTAAAACACAATCATGTTTTTCCGTTTGTTGTGGCGCTATAAATATCATTTTTGCCAATAGACATATTTGTGACACATAATGCATCATACATTAACAACTTTGATATCGTAGAAAAGAAGCTGAAAAGCCGTCAGGTGTTTGAAAAGCATCCGAACAGTAAACTGCATTATATTTCCAGCGTTAGTAAACAAATCAAAGCGACCGCAGAACTTCAAGTTCACCTCCAAAATTGGTACAACAAAGTAATGAATTTAGTTTGCGATTTTGCAATTGGTGGCACAGTTGTCAGCCCGTACAGAAAAGTGTGAATTTTTGCTTGTTGGTGCACGAAAGGGAATTCAGTTTTTTTTTTGGTGTTTACAGTTTCCCATTGCCTGGCGAGTAAGAGAAAGAGAGAGAGAGAGAGAGAGAGAGAGAGAGAGAGAGAGAGAGAGAGAGAGAGAGAGACTAGTTTAAAGACTATTAGTCAACCGGTAATCAGCACAAACAGCTGACTGATGGGATTGGGGGGGTGGGGGGGGCAGTGCGTTGGACAAAGCAGGAAGAAAAGGAGAGGTGGAAGGAGAGGTTTACCCTATCAGTGGCCTCTGCATCCCCCTGATGAAGGGAGGAGGGGGATGGAGGAAGCTGGGAGGGGGGGGTGGGACAGGAAAAGCAAGGTATCTCAGGTAACAACACTCCTCTACCGTCCTTGTTTGTGTGTGTGTGTGTGTGTGTGTGTGTGTGTGTGTGTGTGTGTGTGTGTGTGTGTGTGTGTGTGTGTGTGTTTGAGTGTGTGAACGGTATCTCAGGCCCCATACTCCACTGACAGCAAGAGATAAACATAGGCCTGTGCTAGTGACCACATGATTTATCAACATGAATTTCACCCCATCCTGCAGCTCTCTCTCTCTCTCTCTCTCTCTCTCTCTCTCTCTCTCTCTGTCTCTCTCTCTCTCTCTCCCTCATTTGCTCACTTGTTCCCTATTTCTCCGACGCGCCACACACACACACACACACACACACCAATCCACTCATTAACTGTCAAAATGCACTAATGAGAAGTAAAGAGACTGTCTCAGTCATATTGGCTGGAGGTGAAAGAGCAGCATACTGGCAGACACAAAAGAAGGTGAGGAGGGAATGAAACAAAGATGAAGAAAGACAGAGAGAGAGAGAGAGAGAAGAAGAAACTTATTTCAGTAGGAGGAAGGGGGAAAAAAACAACACAGAGCGTTTTGATAAGTGGGAAGACAGAGATATACAGGGTAGCAATGGATTCACATACACAGAGAGAGAGAGAGAGAGAGAGAGAGAGAGACACACAAAAAACTAGAGAGTGTGTCTAAACATCCACATAGATGCAGCGTAGTAAATAGAAACGGGTTCGCATTAGAGCTGCTCTGCTTCGCTAAGAAATACTCACAACGGCAGAGAAAACCTTGAAATACACACCATTACACACCATACACACACACACACACACACACACAACAATTAGATGGCTCCCGCTACTCGGTGTGTGCGAGGTGGGCTGTGGTGTTGAAAAGGGTATTAACACCTTGTCTCGCCACCTCATCGCTCCTTCCTTTCTTTGTTTCACTTTACCCCCTCAGCCTCAGCCTCAGCTTTTTAGGCAGATCCGGGCAAGAGGTGCCAGACGCTCCAAAAAACCAGACCAGGGGTTTGGCTCTGCCGCAGATGGAGAGAGAGGCTGAGGGAAGGAGAGAAAAGAAGGGTGAAAGGAGGGATGAAGGTGTGCATGTGTGTGTGTGAGGAGGAGGAGGAGGAGGAGGAGGAGGAGGAGGAGGAGGAGGAGTGGTCTTCCATGTGCCTTTGCTCACATAAGTGTCACGTTGTTTACTTGGTGTTTGGACTGTGTTGATTGTCCCCCCATGCCCTTGCTTTCGCTGATGAGTTTGACTTCTGCAGAGTGCTAACTAGGGCACAGATGCTTCAGCAGCTAACAACTCCCCCCCGCCCACCACCACCACTTTGTACTTTTATGTCACTTGTTAGTGACATAAACCGGCTAGAGGCGCCCTGAATAGCGATATTAAAAAAAAAATAAAAAAAAAACACAATCGCTATAAAAAGGATTGTTACCATGGAAAAAACAACTTCCTGTTCTTTGTTCGTGGCCTTTTCTTGTTTGTTTGTTTTTTTCTTTCAGTTTTCCAATTTTTATTTCAGTCGTTCAGATTTTCCAGTGGGTTTTCTGACTACGGCGGCCGAGCTTTGGAGTTTCTATTCGCGCATCACGCCACATTAGGAACACCGACGCAAGTCCAGGAAATGAAATAAACGTGAGCGGACGACGACGGACGTGGGCGTGGACGTCGGGCCGATGTTCGCAGGTAGAGTAGCTGTACGAGTCTATGTATGTAAACTGACAGGACGTGTGCGATTCTTTCCACCCTTTTGGATGTGAAATGATGTTTTTTCCTCCAGAGGTCACTAAAAAAAAGTGACAACTCATCACCGGTACAAAATAAATAAATAAATCTGTTTCCTTTATCCGCTTTCTGCGCGCCGCGTATTGATCGGTATTGTTTTTAACAGACTGCCGCGAGCTCCGTTAATCTGCGGTGATGACAAAGAATTAAGCGTTAATGTGTCCCCTGGGGGTACCGCGGAGGCCAGAGAGGGTACATCGCTACGACGGGCGCAGCGATGGACACTGCTCCCGTTTCTATCATTAGGCTCGGCGAATTAAGAAGCAGGCCTTGAGGTTTTCTCCAGCCACTGGTACGAAAGGTCAAACGGCTCGTTTTCTCACCGTCACAGGTGCTTTCACGCGCTCGCGGCGAATGTGTTGGAGACTGAGCAGGTGACAAATTCTGTGTAGGTGGGGAGTTACGCGCTCCTTTCTGAGATTAGATTAGATTGGATGATTTTTTTTTAACGATCCCCCACGAGGAAATTGGATTGTTGCATCAGCAGATAGTGAGATTACGCAACTTTAACATCTGTTGAGATTATTTTCCTTCAGTTAAAATCATATTATGGATGATACTTTCTATCTATTGAGGTACAGAGGGTACAGAGGTACAGCTAACTTGATTCTAAAGATCTAGCGGGTACCAGTAGAGTTATACTGGTTAGCTAGGAAGTATTGAGTGAGCTGACTAGGCAAGATAAGAGATGATGGAGAGATGTAACTGTATCTGTAGTCCAGTAGTCCACTCACTATCCTCAGGACCGGCCTGCTGAGTATAGTAGTAGCATAGTAGTAGCATGGCATTCAATCATTCTGCTACAAATGACTTGTTGCTTCAGTTTTTTATCATCTTTTTGCACATTGAAGAGTAAAAAAGATGAACCCGAAGAGTAGCACCATTCTTTTGCGCTTTTATTCTTTTCTCAGCCGGGGCTCATTTTCGTCTCTTCCTTAGCACTGGACTCCTCTCTCAGCCCCCCCCCCCCATTTTCCTCATCAGATTCCCTCCCTCCATAATTACCACTTATTAATTTTAAATGAGAGCCCTAACACGTTGCATGGTTTTAATACCGCCTGTTAATACGGGAGGTAATTTATGGGGTGTGGGTGGGGATGAAGAGATGATGGAATGGAGTGTCGTCCATCACAGAAATCATTAGAGACTGGAAACTCACTTTCACCCTCACTCCATCAAAAGAAAGAGACGCTCGCTGACTTCCCTCGCAAACGCAGGGGGCCGACGAGACTGTAAGTAAGCAGCAGGTTACCCGCAAACAAAATGTGCGGCGTAGACCGGATCTACCTCGGCGAGGAAAACACGGAAAGCTACAGGTTCTGTGAGTTTCCGTCACAGCGTTTACAAAGTGGAAGGAAGGCAGCAGAGGCAAATATATTCCCCTGACTTCATTTTACAGTCTTTTTCTCCTTCTCTTCTCCAATTCCCTTTCTTCTCCTTCCTTCTCTTCTCCTCTCCACTCCTCTCTTTGTGTAGTGTGCCCCATTTCAGAGCCTTTTCAGGGACTGAAGTGGCGCTTGGCTATGCTGAAGTGTCTGCACTGCTGTGCCTGAGCCTGCAATTCAGCGACTGTATGTGTGTGTGTGTGTGTGTGTGTGTGTGTGTGTGTGTGTACGTGTGGGTGTGTGTGTGTGTGCCCGAGCCTGCAATTCACCAATTTCACCGCTAATTAGCCCACAAAGGCTACCGGCAGGGAGGAGCAGAGGAGGAGGAGGGAGAAAAGGGTGGAGAGGGGTGGCATACGCGGGAGGTCCAGGCCTGGGGGGGCTGGCAATGCTGGCACAGCTGAGACACATGGCACAGGACCAGACAGGCGCCTTTGTGTGTGTGTGTGTGTGTGTGTGTGTGTGTGTGTGTGCGCGTGTGTGAATGTGTGCGTTTGTGTGTGTATGTATGCATGCATGTGCGTATGTGTGAATGTGTGTGTACGTGTGAGTGTATGCGCAGGGGTGTGATGCATGTGTTTGCACCGGTGTGATAGTGCACGTATCCTATGGCTGCTCTCTTGCTCTGTCGGTGGCTGGGTTGGTTGCAGCTGTAGTTCATCGAGTCTTACCCCCGAGACTGGTCCCAGCATGCCCAGTCCCACTATGCTCACTGGCATAGACTGCTGGGCTCCTGCCATCATAGCCGATTTGTGTGTGTGTGTGCGTGTGTGTGCGTGTGTGTGTGTGTGTGTGTGTGTGTGTGTGTGTGTGTGAGAGAGAGAGAGATGCACACCCCTCTTGCCAATTGTTTTACTACCTATCAGACGGGGGCCTTCCAGGGAAGCAGGCTGCCTGGCGTCCAGCCCACCAGAGCTGTGGAGTTTGCCCAGTGTTTTTTTTTTTTTACGTGTCAGTCAAGTTGCCATGTACATATACATATACAGTACATATACATGTACATATACACATACATATACATATACAGTACATATACATGTACATATACATATACATGTACATACACATACATATACATATACACATACATGTACATATACACATACATATACATGTACATATACACATACATGTACATATACACATACATATACATATACAGTACATATACATGTACATATACACATACATATACATATACAGTACATATACATGTACATATACACATACATGTACATATACACATACATATACATATACAGTACATATACATGTACATATACACATACATGTACATATACACATACACATACATATACATATACAGTACATATACATGTCATATACACATACATGTACATATACACATACATATACATGTACATATACACATACATGTACATATACACATACATATACATATACAGTACATATACATGTACATATACACATACATGTACATATACATGTACATATACACATGCATACACATATATAGAGACATCTTCTCAGCTAACCTTCTCACTTTCAAAATGAATCATCTCTTTTTCTCTCTCTCACACACACACACACACACATACATACATACATATACGCACTCAAGATTATGAAGGTCCTATATCACTGAGATTGGAAGAATGAGATGCAGTGACACTAAACAAATCACACAGTCAGTAGTGACACCTAAATGAGTGTCTGGAAAAAATCTGCCTGCAACTTCTGACAATTTGCCAATTAGACAGAGATATAGACAGACAGACAGACAGACAGACAGACAGACAGAAAAACCTAAAATTAAAAAATGTATTATTTTATAAACCCAATAAAGGCATTTCAAAGTAACAAAACAGGATTCAGCGAGCGAGCACGCGGCCGCGTTTAGCCGAACAAAATGAACTTTAGCTGATTGATAATATTCTCCAGATGCCCATTTAGTGGTTCGGGCTGAACAGGGGCCTCGGGGCGGCGGCTCCTGAGTGATGGCTTCCTTGCCTTGTCTCTTCTCCTACCTCACTACTGATGGATTAAAGCTCCGGACAGGTTTCAACCCTATTGATCTCACCTGCCACGGCTGCTCACATCAGGTGGCGCGAAGGAGATAAGATGGGATAGAGACGATGGGGAAAGGTTCAAGGGTGTTTTCACACTTGGCCCGTTTCAATTGTTTAAGCAAACTCAGGGTGATTAACTGGCATGTTTTTTTTTTTGCGAGCATAAACTGTCGCCTGAACAAAACCTTAAAAACTCTGCAGCTTTCTTGGGATGTTTATTTTTGAGTCCACTTGTCAGTTCACTTAACGCACACGTTGTTCATGGAAGCTGTTTACTGATGAAACGAAAGCAAAGGTCAGCCTTCTTTTTGTGTTTCAAAATAAAAGTATCCTTTATGATAAAATTCAATAAAAAAGCCAATCTGGTTTATGTCTCTGATATGATATGCTCTTTACTCAGATCAGGAACTTTTGTCATCTGCAGCTGCCATTAAGTGGCTGCATTCTTGAGGAAGGTGCAAAGTGTGAATGAAAAGTTGAGTGAGTTGAGGCGAACCAGTCCTTGAGGTGAATAGCGGCGCTGAACCGGTTTGCTGGAACAGTTCCCCCACAGTTAATTTTCTCTCGCGCTTCACTTTTTTTTGGCACACTTAGGTTTGGTTCATTGAAAAGAGGGGAGCGCATGCGAAAGCACCCCCGCAGCTTTTGTTTGGCACATGCAGATTCAGCATCGAGACTACTACGCAACCCTCCCGGTGCATGCATGCATCTAACCGGCGGATACATAACACGAGTCTGTCACTACGGTAACAAGGTCAATTCAACGGGGCTGACCAACGGCAATGTTTTCCCCCTAAAGCGTCGAGTCGTCACATCTGACGCCCGCAGTGACCTCCATACTAATGAACGACACACAGAGAGAGAGAGAGAGAGAGAGAGAGAGAGAGAGAGAGAGAGAGAGAGAGAGAGAGAGAGCAAATGAATATGAATGAAAGGCAAATCTATCAGAAACACGCCTCCTTTAAATAACCCCCTCCCTCGTTCCCCTCCTCCACTCCCTCCGCCCCGTTCGATTTTTATTCTCCGCCGCGTGGTGAATTTAATAAATATATGCAAATGTGTGCTGTGGAACATGACGAGTGTAAATCAGGCGAGGATGTTCTTTGAGCGCTGCCGAGATTGAGGCTGAGAGCTGACCCCGGGTTAATCATTTTTCACTTCCCTATCGCATTCAATTCTGCTGCCTCTGTACGTGTGTGTGTGTGTGTGTGTGTGTGTGTGTGTGTGTGTGTGTGTGTGTGTGTGAAGCAATATGTGGCATGCGTGTGCATGCGCCGTGTGCATGTTTGCTCCCCTGGAAGAAGCAATGCTCTATTCATTATAAACTCTGTACACATGCGATGGTGCAAATATTTACTTTCGCAATTTACGCCGAAACGTTCCGGTCGGTACGTTCGCAAGATAAAAAACGAATCTGTTTTAAAACGACATTATTAACTCAGTATTTCACAAATTTGCTTTTTTATTAAAAAAATAAAAAATAAAATTTGCGCTTTTATTTGCGCATTCCGGCAGACAACTTGAACTGAAGCCGACACTAAAATCACCTTTTGCTGCACTTGGATTGTGATTTTTAAAGTGTTTCCGGATAACATCGACTACACGGCCATCAGAGGTTAGTGGATCTGTGTGCGCTCTAAAAAAAAAAATAGCATCGCTTCTGAAAACCTCGCTGCAAGAAATGATACCCTCCCGGTCCAGGTGGGGTGGCAAACCTCTCTCATGCTATAGCAATCGTTCAAATACATACAAGTAGACTCAAATTGTCACAGCTTGTAGACCCCTTATTTGACCTTCTGTCCCTGTGTTTCCGGTTTAGCTCTTCTTTAGGTGACGTGCAACTGGCGCTCTAGGATCAGGTAACGGCGGCGGCCTCCTGGACCGAGGTAATTGCTCGTCTCGCGGCGCAAAGCTTGCAAAGTGTTGAAACGTCATCGTCTCTTGCAATTTCGCACAATTTGTTAGCTCCGGCTGCACGTTTCGATTAGCATTTTAAGAGCGCCGGTAACAGCAGCATGCGAACGGTTACCTAATCGCTTTCACTTCCCAAATGTAACCATGCGTGATCCAGGCAGCCTCAAGGCAGTTGCAGCTGATGGTGTATGATGGTGAGATGTCTGGAGTCAAAGCCAAGTCTGACTGTTGTTATGGGAGTCAAACAGCTCAAATCAACTCAGATCAAAGAGTTAATTCTGCCACATTTTGACTCAAGAATTGAAGAACTGATAGATTTGGTGGGTTGAGCTTAATACTACATGCTGCTTCGTTAAGGAATCAAAACGTCATTCCTTTGTTAGATGTAACTTGTAGTAGCTAAGATGTATATTCACTGGAATAGATTTTCCGTTGTATAGTATTACAGTTGCAGTTTGCAGGCTTGTAATCATCCATCTTCCGATCTGCGTGGAAACCGTATTTCTTTAATTGAATTATTCAAAATTAATGTTATATTATCTGTGCAGCGTCTGTTGATGATGACTTACAAAGCTTCAATTTGCTTTATTTTATTAAAAAGGAAAACATTATTAAAGCTTTATTTTGTATAAGTGGCTGATAGCGTGACAGACGAAATGGGTTTGGTCAACAAATGAACACTTAAACATGTGATTTCACTGTATTCATTCCTAAAAACTCCTAAAAGTTTGGTCGGCTTGCGAATGTACGGACATTTACAACTACCGCCCAATCATTCAACGACTCAACGTTTCGTCAACATTTCGTCAGCAGCGCACGGCCATTGAATCGCCACAGGAGAACCAGTGAGGAAAACGAAAACTGGGTGCTATCGGAGGTTAAGGGCCTCACTCGTATAGGAGTACATGTAAACACTGTGTACATTTGTGCATCTTACCAGTATAACAATTTTCTCTCTCCACTTCCCAAATGCACAGTAATGCATGACTCAACCTAGTGGGGTCGGACCACAGACTATTTGCTGTCTGTAGCAAATAACACTCGACACGACCCTCTGCAGCGGTGTCCGTCCATTTGGGAGCCAGTGCACATGCAGCGTTGGTGCCATGTAGAGAAGCATTCCTCTCCCTCTCCCGGCTGCAGGATGCCCCACCGCAGGCGAAATGCTTCCCCCGTGCTCTTTTTTTTTTTAAATGATTGCCGTTCTAATCAAACATAATTTAGTCTTTATCTCAGCCTCCTCCTCACCCGTCCTTCTCATTCACCCTCACCCATCCTCACTTCTGCTCACTCGTCCTCACCCATCCTCACCCCTTACACAGGAGCCCCCAGCCCAGGGCCTGTTGCCAAGGCAACCAGCGTCTCATTTCTAAAGTGTCAGTTTGCATTATTGTCTTCACGCTCTCCAGCCATAACCTCTCTCTCTTTTTCTCTATCTCTGTCTCTTTCTCTCTCTCTCTTTTTCTCTCTCTCTCTATCACACACACACACACACACACAAAAACTCGTGCATTTCTCTCTCTCTCTCTCTCTCTCTCTCTCTCTCTCTCTCTCTCTCTCTCTCTCTCTCTCTCTCTCTCTCTCTCTCTCTCTCTCTCTCTCTCTCTCTCTCTCTCTCTCTCTCTCGGGATGTCTTTGTATTGTTTATTCTGTGTACCTTTCTGGTCTGCCTGAGCTTTATCTTTTCTATACGTTTCTCCCTCACAAACATACACGGGCATATGTAACCGTGCTTAAACTTCAAATTAAACGTTTCCTGCTGGGAAAAAAAGTCATCCTAAGTAGCTGGATGTTTTCCTGAAAAGTTACCTCTCTGAGCCATAATCCATTTTTAACCTGTGGATTTCCTGAGGAGAAAGCAATAAGGAGCAGTCAGCAGATAATTGCACGTTGGAGCAATTTTTTGGGAAGAAGGGTGATATCCAGCGACTTAAATTTCCATGAAATGGGAAATATTTTGAACACATTTTATTTTGGAGGTAAGAAAGCCGTATTTTCATACCCAGTGTTTCAACACCTCATACCCAGTGTTATTTTTAGGTGTACCGAACAGCTATTGCAGTGAATCAGTGTAAAAAAAAAAAAAAGATTGAGGTATTACCTTCTCAAGTAAAGTTGGTATAAGGGGAGCCTCAGTTCTATCATCGTTTATATTGTATATATTGTGTATATTGCTGATACCTGATCTATGAGCTGAATCGACTATTTCACGTAGATGAAATCAAACAACACAATTACACCGAGAGGCCTAAGGGAGGCCCGATACCACCAATTTACTCAAAAGTTATATCTATATCTTGCTTTTTATGAGCTACCATCATAATATATTGTGTACATCGTTTGATCATGAGTGTCTCACGAAGATCTCTATGTTCCTCCCGTTAAATCTTTGGTAAATCGTGACTTTTGCCTCTCAGGTGATGGAGATCTTGATTGTCAGTGCCGTGTAATTTGTGGGAGGACCTGTTTGCTGCACGCTTGTTGAGATCGTTTTTGCAGCCACATTTGCCCATAAATCAAACTCACATCCACTTTTGCAGTGTAATGCATCACACACAAGCGACACACACTACACATAGCACACTTCATTCACAGGGAGAATCCAGTGTACTCACCGCGTATCAACCAATCAACGAAAAAGCACATCGGCATGCCCCTTACTCCCTTGCGTGACCCCCATGCTCATAGCATGTCCAAAAACATGTGATACACTACATTCAGTTACCCACTTTTCTCCCTTTGCTCACCAGGTTCAAATTCAAAACAATGGTTGAAAATCTCTCAAAATGACGGGCGCAATAAATGCATCAGTTCAAGACAGAAAAACACGTGTGAGCGAAAGTGATATAAGCATCGAAATGCACTCGAAAATGAGGCGAGGTGCCTCCGTGAAGTGAGCATTGGTTCCTGAAACAGTTAGGTAAAGTGTGTTTTGAAGGTTTTAAGTGAACACTACCTGTGATCTCGTTCTCATTAGAAACCCGAGAAACATTTTGACGTGTCGATATTCCCCGCAGTCTGTTACGCGAGGATGTGCGAGAACGAGGAAGGGCGCGAGTTTTGGAATAAATGGGCTCCTCTGCCTGAAGCTAGCAGCTGCGGAGAGAGAGAGAGAGAGAGAGCCGCCAGCCAGCCTGAATGCGAAGCCCCATACCCTTTCAAGGATGTAGACGACGGCGGCGGCGGCAGTTAGTGGAGGAGGAGCATTGATTTATACCGTATGTGCTAACTACACAGCCACGTGTGAAGTGAGAACACTGAAGAGAGGTTTTCTGAATGCCGCGCCTTGACACGCGAGGTGTTCCTCAAGGCTCGGTGGAAATGTGATATATTTACACCTATGGAAACCGACGTATTGATTTCCATTCCTCGACTTTTTTTTCTCAACCGCGTGCTGTTTGACAATTTGCCGACAGATTCTTTATGAGAGAGCAGCGCGGTGGGCAGGTGAGCGACTGACTATATTAGGGGTGAAGAGCGTTACTGGTGCATTGTGGACTTGATAGCGGGAAAGAAAATAAAAGCACGAAAAGGGAAGCCGAGAGAGAGGCTGGGGTGTCACGCGCCGAGAATACAAAATAAAAGCGCCTGCGCAGGCGGGAACTGAGGACGCAACTTTGCGCTCGCATCATTTCCGAGGCTAATCCGCGACTGTCTGCTAACAATATGTGTTTTATTAATATTTGATGCAGAGGTTGCCATGGTAAAGCAGGGGGAAATCTGGCTTCCCCTTTGACCAGCTGCGGCACAAGCTCGGCTCTCCTGCCCCGGTCCTGCAGCCGGCCCCGGGATGCTGCACGGGCTGAGTCGTGCCAAAGCCTCCCAGGACCTGGAAGGTTAATATTTGAAGGAAGGATGGCCTATAAATATGAGCAAAGGGACTTTTAATTAAATAAGCACTTCTTAAATATTCTCCCGGGCCTGATGCTTTTGTTTAAAGATGATTGATTGACTGCTATCTCTCCAGGCAGGACCATTAGTTTCGCCACTCCGCCCCGCCTTTACTCCATCCCTCTCTCCATGACCACGCCGTCGTCGTCGCCCTCCCCGCCTTCTCTCTTTCTCGCAAGCTCTGCCAACATTTCTCCTCCCTTTCCCTCTCAATTACCCTACTTCTCTTGCCTCTCTCTTTCTTTTCCTCCCTCCCATTTTTTTCACCCGTTCCGCCCTCCTCCCCTCCCCTGTTCCTTGCTTTCGCCGTGCGTCTGCTGTCAACTCCCTTCTTTTTCCTCTTTTCATCAGTCCACGTCCCTGAGCCTCTCTCAGGAGGCCCATATTTCTCCGAACTCTTGACAAGGTAATGAGGCCATGCTAAATCCCGCCACGCCCCGGAGCTACCTCCGCCGGGCCGCCGGGGCAGGGCGCCCCCTTCCTGGCCTGACCGGGGCTCTGTGTCTGCTTTCAGCCACGGCGCCAACGTGACGCGTCTGTCACTTCATTGTCATCGTTCTGATCTTCGCAGTTGCCGAAAGTAAAGAAAACATCACGTTTTTCTCCTTTCTCGCACCTCTCTTTTTCTATTTGTTTTGACCTTTTTTTCGTTCCTTCTCCTCCTTCTCTCTTCCTCCCTCCTCTGTAGCTGTGCTGTAGCAGCAGTCTGCTATGCTCTGCTGATTTCTAGCTGGAAGATGGGGAGCGGCGGGGGAGCTCAGTCTGGCTGTGGGCAGCTGAGCCATGGAGTCAACGCGCACACACACACACACACACACACACACACACACACACACACACAGATCTACCTGGGCTAGGTCTGAGAGGAATTGTGGGTTTTGTGTCATTCACACCTTGTCACACCACACGCCATTACAACTTCATAGTCACATCACACCTGCAAATACAGGTTGTATACACATATGTGCTCAAACACCACAGAATATGACAGTATACTTCTATGAGTATCTGAGTATGTGTATTACTGAAAGGACCAAGATGCTAAGAGGTCTTTATGTTAGTAACCTTCATTTATCCTTTTTTTTTGAGGACTGAAAAACACAATGAGTAGTATTGTAGTAGTAATACAATAAGTAAATAGGTATCGCTTTTGCACCACAGTGGAAAACGGTAGGTTGTGTTGAAATTGTCTAGGATGAAATAAGTACTTTTACTTTTGATTTTTGACAATAGTTGAATTTATGAAGAACACGCAACAGCAAGGTCAACACAATCTCTCTCTCTCTGTCTCTCTCTCTCTCTCTCTCGCACACACACACACACATATGCAGTGAAGAAGAGTGATTTTTATGGTTTGAGTTCATTTTGAGTTTGTTTATTATCCATTTTGCATTGCACCTACCAATGGTGAACAAAGCAAATACAATGCACTACTTCTAAATGAATCCACTAAATACACTGCAGCAAAACAAAACAACATTTTGCATTTTACCAAACTTGCAACGCAACAACATGTCACGGGGTCAGAACGGTGTCCCGGTGAATCGAGAGCAGAAAACGGAAGGAAACGGCTTCAAATTCACACCATCCCGTAACGGTTTCGGAAACAACTACGCCTTCATCCGTGTTTATTGTTTATCTGAGCTGAACGTGTTTACCAAACACCTAAACAAGCAAAAAAAAAAAAACGCAAACAGAGAGAGATAGTGACATGGGACGGGTCTAAGTCCTGGGAAAGGTAAAGGACTACAGGGAGCTGACGGTGATACAGAGACGATGGCTGAGCTCCAAGCACTGGACAGAGGAGCAGGTAAAGTAGGCTGCATAGGTGAATGGAAGAGGATGGAGTGGAAGCGGTGTGTGTGTGTGTGTGTGTGTGTGTGTGTGTGTGTGTGTGTGTGTGAGAGAGAGAGAGAGAGAGAGAGAAAGGGGGGAAGGCAGGCACATTAAAAATGCAGCAGTGGGGAGCAGGCCGGGGATTCACAGTAATTAGATGACAAAACGGCGGCGGGCTGGAGATGAGAGAGAGGGGTCACACACAATGCCACTGCCGCCGGGTAATTTGTAAGTGTCAATCACTAGCCTGCCAGGGGAAAAGCGAGAGGGAGAGAAGGAGTGGGAGGGTGTGTGTGGTGGGGGGTGGGGGGTGGGTTAGTGTATAGAAGGGCGGGTAGAGAGGAGGGGGAAGAGGTAGAAGAGGGAGTGAGACAGAATATGAGGCCGCAGGAGACAGGGAGGCAAGGAGGTAACAGGAACGAGGAAGAGAAACAGAGGGGGAAAATCTGAACGCATGAGAGAGACAATAAAAGTGACATCTGTTTTTTTACATTTTGGAGGAAAGATCCGCTCCCATTCAGGTTGCAAAACGCGGGAGAATATCCCCTAATGGCCGTCGCACACCTCCATTTACACCATCATCGCTCACATCACACGCTCCTACGGTGGCAGCGTCACACCGTGGCATCGTGACAGGCTGAGCTCTTCTAGCAGAGACACACTTGGGTACTTACAAACTACAGATGGTGTGGAAGGAAAACTTTAGTAGTACACATATGTATTAACAGTAGCAGTAGTTGCAGTACATGTACGCCATGCTGTATTTGATTCACCTGAAGTTCCCAGCATCAGTACCGGGGAAAAGCCTAGCACCGAGCATCTCCACGTGATCTGTCTCCCAACAATGTTTTGTCTATGTGACCTTGGTACCGAGACCAGAGGTAAACATAAAGGGGGCTTCTTGTGCAGCTTGTAGGTATAAAGATCCTGCTCACTCTTGGAGGGGGGAGGGGGGGGGGTAAGAGAAATGCTTGAATGCTGTTGGAGCCGCGTGGCGATTTCTCTCCCCGCGCCGCAACCTGATTAACCGATCACTCTGCTTAAACAACTTCCAGCGGCAAATTGACTTCTTTGACAAAATGTCCACGACAATAGCGAACCCAATGGATCCAGATGCAGTGACAGTGTTTTCACAGAAGGAAACCGAAGGGAAAAACGGCCTTGAACTTGAACCAGGATCAGCAATGTATGTAAATACTCATAATGTTATAGCGGGGTAATTGTATGGCTTTTATCATGCGGTTTGACAGACAGAGTGTGTGTGTGTGTGTGTGCGTGTGTGCGTGTGCGTTTGCTCTTTCATTCCTTTCAGAGTGGGGACAATGAGGGTAGTTGCTGGCATATTTCCAGCAAGCCAGTGTGTGTGAGGAGGCAAAGGGATAGGAGCCAACACAATGGGCGGGCAGCACAGCAGTCTGTTAGGGTTGCACGGCTGACAGATGCACAAGACACTAACATAACCCTCTTCCTGTGCATACACGTGTGCACACACACACATCCACAGACACACACACACACACACACACACACAATCAAATGCATAAATCAGTGCAAAAAAAAAAAAAAACGTGCATAATCTGCACATACACACATGCATGCACAAGCGTACAGGTCACACACTGGTATGCAGTGACAAGACATGACATAACATCACTGACATGCAATGGATTCCTCAGAGGGATAGGGTCCCGGCTTTATCTGCTATATTCATGCACACACCTGTGGCAGCATATATGCACACAGCTGCACACACATACATGTATCCATGCACACGCGCGCACACACACACACACACAAACAGCCTTGGTTGGAAACCCTGCACAACAACTCTGAAAATCCGAAACAAAAGTATCCAGTCGACAAACAACGCAATGACAAAATGTATCAAAAGCGTGCTTCCTTACATGCAGCTCGCTAATTGGTGTTTGTTCGTCGCTCATATTATTTTGCACCCCCCTGTAAAGCAAACAAAGCTAGAACACGCAAAGAACTCAACAGGTTTAAAAAGTTTATCAACCTGCAGGACTGAAATTCATTAAATATCCATAATTAACAGCAATTAAAATCTTCGGCGTTCTTTGTTTTTTCGGCGTTGTTGTTTTTGTTTTTTTTCTCTCCCAAGAAAGGTGAATTGAAGACAAAGATAGACTGGTGTTCTCTCTCGGGCTAATTGAAAGGAATTTGGAGCACCGTAACACTCACGTGCGCACGGAACACCTTCGGAAATGTCTTTTAATTGACAAATGATTAAACCCCTCTTTTCTTCCTTGTTTATTCTTTAGACTACAATTAGCAGCTCATAATCAACAGCGTAATGATTGCTTCTCCCCCCCACCCACCCCCTCCCTCCTACTCTGCTAGCCTCCCTGAACTCACAATACACTTAGAATGGAGATCATAAAGCATCTCGCAAACCTTTAAATGGCATAGAAGCAAAATGGCCTACATGAGTACATCCAGAGAAATTATTGCAGCAAAATTTGATGCTTGATGGAAAATAGTTAACAAATCGCATCACACCTCACACAGCTAGGATACCAGGGGCACGCCGGTAACACATCTTACTATAGCGTTGTGCATTGATTTCAGAAAACAATTACTCTAAGGTACAACTCACAGGCAGCTGTGGCAGAGCGCCGTTCCTCTGCGCATGTCTGTGTGTACGTGAGTGTGTGTGTGTGTAACCTGACAGCCTGCCACACAATAGGGGTCCAAGTGAGTGTGAACTCTATTCGTTCCCACAGCTGCCATTAACAGACGGAATGAACAGCTTCTTGCTAATAAAGTGAATAAATAAATAACGCTTAAGAGGCCATGTTTACCTCCTCAGTCTCTGTCGATTAAAGCTACTCAATAAAAAAGCAGGAACAGCTTTTTTTTTTTTTTTTTTTTTGGAGTTTCCCAAGGAGAGAAGTCACCCAGTACGTGTAGATTAACTGATGTCAGAGCGGTGCGTAACTTTTGTGCCCTGGTAATTACGGTGACACGTGTTGTTTTGGGGGGATTGCAGAAATAAGACCTGCTAACAACAGTGGCTTGGTCCACAAATAACTTCACTAGCAACTCTTAATTGTGGAGGCAGAACCATAGGGGTGGTCTAGTCCCATTCAAGGGTGGAGGCTGCATTATTGAT
Organism: Hoplostethus atlanticus; assembly: GCA_034670405.1. NCBI lineage: Eukaryota > Metazoa > Chordata > Actinopteri > Trachichthyiformes > Trachichthyidae > Hoplostethus > Hoplostethus atlanticus. The sequence goes on along the minus strand of JAXDDX010000288.1, from coordinate 97,085 downwards.
TATTCATTATAGCAGTTTTTGGCAAATAAAAACTGTGATAATGACATAGAATAAGGAGAGAGGAATATTGTGTTCAAGAAAGATGGAAGAGAAAATGTCTAGTTGGTGGTTGAAAGCCATATAGTAGGGAGTGAATATAGAGTATAGAGAGGGAATGGAGATAGCGACAGAGCATGCAGGGAGGGAAGGAGGGAGGGAGGTTGCAACAAGATGGAGAGAGACTGCCTGCACATACTGTCAAGGCAGTTAATATAAGGTTTGGAGATAAGGCCCCACAGACAAACATTGACCAAATCAGGCATTTCAGCGGCGAAGCCTGAACTGTCAGTCAGTCTGAGAGACAGACCAACAATCAGCACTCTACCTCTGATAAGGGCTCTACTGGGCGCGTGCAGGAAATAGCCAATCTACAACCAGCCTGGCAAGGAGGTTGATGGGGAGGAGGAGGATGGGGGGGGGGGGGGGGGGTGAAGGGGTTAGAGAGAGAGAGAGAGAGAGAGTGTAGAGAGTGTAGAGAGACAACAAGTGAGAAAATGGCCAATAAATTTAGAGAGAAATGTGGATTCACAGTAAATAGAGAATAAAGAGAGAGAGCGTTAGAGAGAGAGAGGGGTGGAGAAAACAGGGTGATATTCCCTGCACCCCACCCAAGTACTCTCGCACAGAAGGAGATTGAGGAGCGAATATAGGTGATGGGGGTAAAGAAAAAGAAAAAAAAGAGAGATAGAGGTGCGATATCAGCTCTTAAAATAGTGTCTCTCCCTTGTTTTGTCACCTGGGAACAGCTTGCACGCGGAGAGAGAGATTGTGTGAGAACGTGGTTTAGACCAACACCTTACAGTAATGATTCGCCAACAGCTTTGACTGGCTCATCCTTCAACGTGCCGTTTGCCTTGCCTCACACACAATGGCATCATTTCATCGTCTCCATTGATTAATGGCGCGTATAGTACGTACATGCGTGCGCGCGCGTCCAAATTCACATGGCGTGAGTGTGTTTGTGTGTGTGTGTGTGTGTGTGGTGCGCCTGAGTGAAGGAGAACACACCCTATTTAATGAAACAGTCCGCGCTGGCTATGAAATTCCCTCGTAACAAAATAAAACTCATACAAAATGCTAGAAGAGGATGCCTGTGGAAAATCTGAGGTGTAGCGCGAGGCCGCGCCCGCACCTTGGAACCACACTGACCCCACTAGGCCGCATCGGGAATTGCAGCCTAGCAGCAGGTTGAGGAAAATAAACTCCCAGCCGTTTACCTTTGTCAAACACATTTAGGCTCCACCAAGCAAAGCAGTGGGAAACACCAACAGCTGGCAATGAGGGGAGAAAAAAAGAAGAAGTCAGAGGGGTGACTGAGCCTGCATGATCATGAACCAAACTGCTATTACCATGAACACTGATAACAGTAGGAATCATAAACAAACTAATCACTAGCATGCACTGGGGGCCTATTTTTAGTCTTGTTTGTGTTTACATGCATAGGTGTGCATTGCAGGGGAAAAAGAGCTAGTGAGTGCACATGCATGTGTACGTGACTGTATCCACACACACAAAAAATGGATGTGGGGGTGGGGGTGTGTGTGAAAGGGTTAAGTTCCCTCCCTGGTTGCATGCTGCTTTCCCTTGCTCTGTCAAGCCCCATTAAACCTGCTACACCACAGCAATATGGTGCCATCAATTACAGGCACACTGCCATCGATGCAGAGCACAGAGAGGAGAGACGAGAGAAGAGGCAGGAACACATAAACAGGACAAACAGCCACATAAAAGACCTGCAGCTACATAAAGCCCTGCAGCCTGGCTCATAGACGGTGACACACACACACACACACAGGGACTGCAGCACCAGTGAGCTCATTTTCTTTGCAAATGGGCGGAGGCTTTATTTCAAACACGAAATACTTGCATTTCAGATTTGCTTTCATTCATGCCACCAAACACAGCGCCAGGCAGATGTCTGAAAAACCACAATGTGCCGACTAGGCCAGATTCGGCCGTGCTGGGGGACGTCCTTAACTGCAATGTGCTTTTACTGCCCCCATGTGATGGAAGGAAACCAATTCAGGAGGCCACAGCATCAAATTCTCCCAACTTTCCCCAAGTCTCACAAGCTGAACGTCTGCTTCTCACAATCACAGGACAGAAAAATCCATAAGACAGTTCTCTTAGAGTATCCTCAATAACAGGCCGTGTTCTCTAAAGTGACATTGAAAAGACAGTGGTAGCCTGCGTCTCAGGCTACTCGACATTCCTCAAGACTCCCATTGTGTTGTCAGCTTCTCCAATGAGCAAGACAAAACGGCTGTATTCACTTAACGCCAGACAAACAAGAAAAAAACCCGCTGACGACTTACGCTGAGAATTTTTTTGTGTAGCAGCAACAGAGAAACAACTCTTCTGTGCCTTTTGCTGTCGTAGTGCCTTGAATGATTATTGGAGTTAAACTGCTTGACTCACTTTCCCCTCGCTAGACGCAAGAACAGCAGAAAAAAAAATCTTCCATTTGTTTGCTCAAGATGGAGAAAAAGGATGACAATACAGTTACGGTAAAAAAAAAAAACACATTTTAATCAGCATTTATAATAAGACAGTATGAGAATATTTAAGATTCAGTGTATTAAAAAATAAGACATTGAACGTATTTTCATTTTACAGGCAAACATCTTTTGTGATCTCATCACAAAGTAAACATGTACAGTCTAAACTGTTCAAAAGAGCACATGTGAGTTGGTGGCTGACATGTTTTTTAATATCATAACCACACAAAAGGCTCTCTTCACTCACAACAACACTGAGCCTACAATCCGGAAAGTAAAACAAGACAATAAATTAACGTAAAAACGACATATTTAGGAAAATAAAGGTCCCGGGCTGGTCTGAGTCTTAGGTCATCTGTGAGGAGGAACTACTGCTGCCAGAGCTCTTGGTCTTCTGCCCTCTAGTGGCGCTGGGCTGCCGCTGCACTCTCTGGCTGGAGCTCTCTCGGCTCTTCTCGCTGTGGCTCACTCCAGCTTTACTGCGCACTGCTGACAAGACGGACAAAACACACACACACAGTGAGAGGAATGAAGGGTAAGCTTCAGGAGTGACTTGCTGCACACGTTCCAAGCACCGTTTGACAGATGGATCAAACCTCTAAGATGATGGAAACAAGAAAAAAAATTAAAGAAAATCACAGCATGAGAAGACTTTGGAAGGAGGAGTTACAGTAGGATTAGTTATTTTCTTAATTACATTTTAAAGGACTACCTCCAACAGTACCCATCATTATTGCACATCTATAGCATGACTCTTTGACTGAGTGCTCTTTGACTATGAACATTCACACATTTCGACAAGTCATTTGTGTCATTTATTGGTCACGGCTGGCCTGGTACATATTTATTGCTATTGAGGCTCATTTCTATCTATACAAGTTAAAACTGCAATGCATCCCCAGGATAAAGGGTTTGGGAGTTGCTTTTTTTTTTTTTTTTTTTTAAACTAGTAGTAAAAAAAACAAAAACAATATTTTTCAGATATGTGCAGGCATCCTCAAATTTCAGGTATTTGGTTATAACAACATGCATGGCAGCTCTGTTTACTACAGCTGGCTATGCTTTGCAATAACCAGTCAAAATACCAACCAATCTCACTAAAAGGAGGTTCAGATTACATGTGGGGGAAAGACTAAAGCAAATACAGTATGTATGAAGCCAATATTCAGTTCTAGATATCAGATACAAGCAGTGAAAATATGTTTAAAAAGGTGATAAGTTTGTGAAACATGTTTTATTTTTTCCACTTTCTAGCCGCTTTGAAACAAAAAAAAAAACACAGTGAATATGTCCCCTTGAATATGAAAGACACACACACGCACACACACGCTCTTGGATGTTTGACGTAAATGTTACACAACACTGGCAACTGAAAAGAGGCGAGCAAGCAGACAGACGGTGAAGGACATAGTTCAGCATTGGGAACCTTGAGCGTGAGGAGAGCTAGCGTGTTGGGGGCCGTAGTCCGCAATCTTAGTGTTGACCCTCGTGGCCCTGGGGCCAGACGCTGAAGGGGGAGCTGCAGAAGTCTTAGGGCTCTTGCCAGAGACCAAAGCATCCTCTTCTTAAGGAAACAAAAAGGCACACACATCTAATTCAGGGGGATAAGAAAGGAATTATAAAGCAACGACAAGCAGAGAGAAGTTCAGCTGCTGCTGGCGGATCAAGATCCTTCGTCTTCAGTTCATTTCCATTTAAGTGGAAACCTTCACTATGGGGTGGACTATTAGGTGGTACAGTTACAGGACAAGAGAGGGGAAGTAGAGAGGACAGGAAGGATGGCTGGGAGAGGCTGAAAGGAAAAGTCTGTCAAAACTCCAGTTAAACAACTCAACAGCTGTGACCTCGTCTACACTTGAAGGGCTGCTGACAGCACGTTGTTAGCCGATCACAGGTGACCTGGAGCTCTTTACACTCTCATACTGCACAGAGAACAGCTGCACGTGGGGGTTTTGGGAGGGAGGGGCTAGAGCCTGCAGGTTCTCTTTCCAACCAATCACGACAGCAGGTGCAGGTGTCACTGAGTAGCACACTCTACAAGCATCTCCTGCTGTAGTGATTGGGTGGAAGGAAAACCCTGCAGACGGCTGGCCCTCCTTGGCACATGATTGGACACCACTGGTCTAAAAAAGGACAAATCTTGCTTCCAGATACCTTTTAGGAGATAGTTCTCAATCCTGGTCCTCGGGGGGCCAGAGTACTGCTGGTGTCGATCCTACCCGGTAGTTCATTATATTCACCCAGCATCCCTGGTCTGAGCCAGTCCCTCATAAGACTATAGGCTGGAATGAAAACCAGCAGGGCTCAGTGCCCCCCCGAGGACCAGGATCTGTGACATCCTGAAGTGTCGCCACCTCTTCCTCCGACACTCACCTCTGTGCTCTGTAGGCGCAGTGGTGGTACTGGCAGTGTGGGGGGCAGTTGAAATCTCTGCCCCACAGCTATCAACTATCCTCTGGCCCGCACACATAGCCTTCAGAGTCTGGAAGACCGCCTGAGGTGCCACATTCATCTTCAGCAGGTCTGCTATGATCCTAGGAGGAGGAGGAGCAGGAGAATGTAGAGTCTGTCGATATAATACACATGTTTTCGCTGGTTGTTGTTACACTTACTTGAAGACCTCCTGGTCCATGGTGATGCCTGCTGCCTGAGTTAGTTCAAACAGCTCACTTTCCTCAGCACTGAGGATCTTCTTTTTCTTCATCGCAAATTTTTGCACATTACTAGTGACCACCAGCGCGGGGGAGTCAGGGGCGCTGGGCAGCGGGCAGGGTTGTTGTGTTTGTTGCGACATCAGTAAGGGGTACCTGAAGATGGACGCGGGAAAAGAGGAAAACAAACATTTCAAGTACAAAAAAATCCGTCACGCATATAATTACGTCGGTCTGACTTCCTGCTGCACCGCCTCTCCAGACATAAACATTACACTTCCTTCCACATGAACCGATAACCCAAAATTCGTTAACATGCCAAGCAACGGTCTTGCTAAAACTGCTTAGATGTAATGAAATAAAATTCGTACCTTTAAAACAGCGGTGGTCGGAGTACTATGTAGCTATTACTCCTTATTGATCTCGATGGTCAATAGTGGAACAACCAAGAAAGCTTTATGGAAGAGAAATGCGTCATCACTATGAGACAAGACGCGTCGGCATAACGCCGAGGTGTTTTTGTTCCCTCAGTACAGCCTGTCAGGGGGCTGCCTCCTAGAAGACTGCCAATTGCCGGTACGCCTCTTTCTGCAATGAGCCAACCACAAGTGAGGAGCACACTGTACCACGTGGTAGTCCTGAACCAATGAAAAAGCTGCTTTCTTGAGAAAATGCAATGGTTTGCAACATTACATATTTTAAGATAGCCACATATCTTGTCTTGAATATGTAGCTGCCTGGCAGCCTGCCCCTGTATTGCTTTGCTTCCTGTCAGGCATCTGGCATTGTGTAGGAATTTAGGCTGCCTGTCAGCTACTTACTGTTGCTGGGCTTCCTGAAAAAATAAATCATATTCATATTCAACATTAAATCATGTGGGGGTTTTTGTGTAAACTTCTGTGTGGGGAAATCTATCAAAACAATCATAAATTCAACATTGCAGATATAATTTCAGTAGGCTGTTTCAGGGCCAAAGAAATGTATTTGTCTCACCCTCATTCATTCCTGCTGTATACTGTTGCATCTGGATAGTAGTACTTTTCTTTAACAACTGTCCATGACAGGGCCCAAGACAAAGACTGACACAAACTGGTTCAGGAAGAGGTGGTAGCAGGGGTGGAGTGAATGGTATGGCAGTAAGTTGGTGGGGATACTGCAGCAAGGCACAGGGATAACATGAGAGCAGGCAATGGACTATGATCATCAAGCTTTATTATACCGAGGTGAGAATTTGAGAATAGTATGCTGAATTTGGCAAATGGACTTTTATTTAAACAGTATTGTTTGGCTGCATGTAGCAGACCTGTTGAATGGAAGCTCTTGTGAGTGTTTAATGCAGGCCAATCCCAGTGTTTTGGAGACAGGTCTGACCCATAAAGACAGTGGGATCCAATCAGAAGGTACCAGAAAGAAAAAAACATCAGAAATTGAGCTAGTGGCTTGCTCTACCAATTGAGCTACAGGACCACATTTGAGGTAGAGCAGGCTTAATATAAACTGTAGATATGGAATTTGAGTACTGAAATACGTGCTTATGGCGCCACTTTTGTTCTCAACTGATCTTCTTTATATTTCATTGCAACTATTGATATGAGAAGTGAAGCCTGTGTGTGAGTGAAGTGTGTGGCACATTTACCTATATTTATAATGAAATTGTAAGTGGTATGTTTTATGTACAAAAAATATTGTTTTCCATCCGAAAATTCTACCCATGGATTTAGAAACTGGTAGAATAATATTTAGATTTTATAATATTTATCCTACAGAATTAGAATAATCAGATTACACTGCGTTGTTGGTGTGTTACTTTGGTAGTTGCAATAAAAAATTGCAACAAAAAACTAAATATGAAGAGCAAAAGGCCGCCACTAATGGCGTAGTCAGAGATATTATAAAAATGAGAAATTGAAATAGAGAAACGTGTCCAGTAACAGAGAATCACGCACCTACTAACCCAAACGCATATGTAGCCTACATACAAACGACATGAGATACAAAAAATAGATCCCCCGTTTTGTTTTAAATAACATCTGAAAACAACATCTAATGTACATCAAGTAGTTCTAATCCCCGTGGTGATTGTGCTTGGCTCTAGCTAGATAGTCGTTAACAGCGTCAGACTTTGTGATGATGCGCATGCGTAACAGGGAAGCAACTGAAGTTTTCGCTAATTTAAGACAGCAGACGCTTCTAATATGCTATCGGTGTCTTACCATGAAACGACATATTGCGATAAGATAACGAAATTAAATGCGTCTATCGCACAAAACATATATCTAGCCCACTCTTGGTCATAATAGATGCGGTCTTGTCTGCACCGAGATATTCAAGCAAATGCGGAAGTACGTGCGACGTTACCCTCTCGCTGTACCATATTCCTCTCAGCGGTAGTTAGAGAATGGCCGCTGCTGCAGGGATAAACAAGCAGGGCGCCGTAGCGACGATGGAGACCTGTGTTCGACACGGGAGGGGGGCAAGTGGAGGCACAGTCAAGGTTGTACTATTATCACTAATAAAGAAATAGGTTGACGTTTGGAATGGCTATATTGCTTGATTTAGCTTGCACGAACGGTCGACAGCAGGTTTGCCTTCGTGGCTTCTGACTTTGGGGGAACGCTGCTGCGCTGGCGTCGGTGTGTGCCAAACAATGATTCTGCATGCATTAAAAAAAACGCTATCTCTAAAAGTTGTATCATAAGAAGTGCTACGACAACATCGAGTCGTTATTACAAAGTCAACGTAGCTAGATGTTTGCGTAAATGTGATCGTTAAATACTTGGCCTGTGTGCCTCCCTGCCTGCAACATGCTAACAACGTAGTTAACCATCGCCAGTAGGCTAGCCGTCGTTGATGTGCCAGTTTAGATTGGGTGCACTGCAGCTCCTGCCTGTGTTAGTTCAGTGGCGTGAACAAAGTTGACTTGAGAATCGTAAACGTCGCAATTTATTGTATATGCAACTTGTTTTTGAAGAGTGCTTAATAACCGGCGACAACTGTTGTGTGTGTGTGTGTGTGTGTGTCCAATGCCCCATACCGAGACTAGGGGCAGCAATCAAGGGGGGGTCGGACAGCTGAGAAATTATGAGTCACTGTGGCTGCAAAGGTCTTTGAACCATCTTAGTAGCCTCAACAGTAATGCAACAGATCCCCGGTCAGAAAAGGGGCTAGTTGATGCTTAACATAGATGAAATGACTTGATGCTTGATGAGTCTCCTTTATTCTGACAGTGATTCTGGTCCCATGTAGAAAATCCCTCAGCATAAACGCATAGTAAATACTATTCCTAGTATCAAGAGTAGTCTGACTTGTTAATCCAGCTGCAGTGACTGACTGCAGCTGGATTAACAGTTTACAGTCTGACACAGTTGATATTGGTGTTGACTAATTCTGACCAATCACATTGTGTATTCATTTATAGGTGCTAGAGTGTGGGGTGTGTGAGGACGTCTTCTCTCTCCAGGGGGACAAGGTCCCTCGTCTTTTGCTCTGCGGTCACACAGTGTGCCACGACTGTCTTACCCGGCTGCCCCTCCATGGCAGAGCGGTCCGCTGCCCCTTCGACAGACAGGTCACTGAGTTGGGTGAGTTTCCAGCCTGATATATTTGGTCATATCTCTTTGTACGATGTTCTAGTTTGTCAAGGGAGGTCTGAGAGGACACAAATGAGAAAGTTTGGTGCTTCTACTATTTGTTTGGTGTGCAACATAATCAAATTAAAGGAATACCAATCAGGCCTGATTTGGACCAGCCCAAAATGAATCAGACAAGCTCTTAATATTACAGTGATACTGTAGGCACAAAGCTTCTAGAGGCGTATAAGGTCACGATAAAAATAAATAAATCAATTCCAATTTTTTTTTTTTTTAGACACCATTCTTTAGCTTTTTAAATCCAATTGTATTCATTTCAAGGCTAAGAGGGCCTGTAAGTTTGTCAATATGGATTCATCCCCTCATTTGTTCCCAACAAGGATCTTTGTAAGTGGTGGGATCTCTTACTTTGATTCCATGAGATGGTTGCCGTTGCCTTTACAATTTAAAGTATTCCTTATGTTATGACAGGCTTAGCCCAATTGATACTTTTTTTTATTTTTTAGATTGAATCAGATGTCATGATACAATGTGGTATGATACAAAATATTTTCCCCAAAATTATTTTTTAGCTTCTTTGGGAAAAAATAAACGCGTAGTAAAAAATATTCAGCTTATCTAGATGTGTATTGCATGTTATGATTCTGTTTAATTATAATTAAAACATCAATTACACCATCAATTAACCACATCCTCTTGATTCTGCTGCTGCAGCACTAAGTTGCACTGTGCTGCTTAATTTCTAAACCAACTAAAATAACTACTACTGAATGCGAGACAATTCGTATTTACGATTTCTAACACACAAACTTGATCTTACAAGACACACTTGAAGGCAGCATCAGGCATTCTTAGTCAAGTCATTTGAGAGAAGCACATGAAGATGTAACCACGATGGCTTACCACAAGTGATTTATGGTGTAGTCGTGTCTGAGTTGAGGCTCTAGTTGAGTTTTAAATGTATTAAGGTGGGTTGGATACAGATGCGTTCCTTATGTATACAACCATTACAGTTTTTCTCAGTCGCTTTGGTCGCTTTCTCAGATCAGAATTGAAATTCTCAAAACGACTTGTTCAACCTCCACATCATCTAGTCACTTGTGCACATCATAAAATCAGCTTCTCATTCTTTTGAACAAATTGCAAATGCTTTAGCACATTCATGCAAATGATTATGTCCAACTGTCTGCTGTTCCCTACATTATCAATAGTTTATGTCATGTTGATCAAAATGTATTATATTGGTTCTCTGTTGAATAGTCTCACCCCCCAGAACATCTAGGCACTAGTTCATTGCATAAGTCATTACATGCAAAATGGTTAAACCAGTTGTCATAATCTGTCAAGCATATCAAGCATGTCAACCATTTCTATTAGACTTTTTTTGTAAATGTGTTCTGAATTGATGAATCTTGACTTTCACTACAGTTTTTCTCAGTTGCTTTGGCTCAATTCTCGGATGACAGTTGAAGTCGTCAAAACAATCTGTGAAATTCTTCACAACATTTTGTTACCTGAGCACAACAGAAAGAGCATTTCTCTTTGTTACCATTTGCAAATGTTTTAGCACATTTAGGCAAATGACCAACAATTATGACAATTTGAACAATTATTGGTTGTAAATGTCTTTTGAAATCGATACATGCCAGACAGAAAAAGTGCATTTTCAATCATTTGCCATAGTTTCCATCAGTACAATGTTATATTGACAACATGGCTAAGCATTTTGACTATCTTGTTTGTAAACAATGACACAAGGACTTGTCATTCTGATGGCACTGACATGTTCATTGACATAAAGATTTACTTTTGAGAGATGAACTCAGGATTTTGAGCAAGTTACGGGCTTTTGCAGGTCATCCATTATGTGGTGCTGTTTGTACCAATTGTTTCGAGAAATGCGTTTACTGTTTTGCAAATCTTAAGGATGATTCGAGAAATGTACTAAAGCGACTGAGAAAAACTGTAACGAACATACCACACAATGCCAAACAACGCTCCTCAACTTAGCTCAGCACAACAAAGTTGCGCTGACCTTGGCCTGCTACCTGGTGTGCTTCCTTGCTTCCTTGCTCCTTGCGCTGCCTGAGACATTTTCCCAACTGCTATTTTAAAGCTCCGTCCTTGAATGCCCCAATCTGAACTTTGCTAAGATCCCTCGACAACAGCCCCAGCACACCTTATCACCTCCTCCTGATGACGGATATCTTCAACTACTATTTTCCTTTTTTCCTAACGGCATTGCTCTACTCCCTGCACACAGCCCTTAACCCCCTCTCCCATGTTGCACCTGACCTACAATGTCTCTGTGTCTAAGTGCTGCCTGTGCTTGCTGCACTGCGTCTTTGGGGCTCCACTTCTAACTGTGGGTGTTACACTCCTAACCATTAGATCCTCAGAGTCTTTTACAATCTCATCTTGGCATACTTGTACCCCTCTGTCAGGCTAGATATCGGTAATTCTAAAATGCCTGAAGGAGTTAACCAACCAGCTTTTCTACCTTTTAATAGGGTAACCTCATAAACAATCCAAATTGCAGGCACCATTATTTTAATTTTCCTGGGAGCCCTGACTTGTCTGTACCTGTAATCCGTCTCATCTTCCTGCCTCAACTCCTGAACCTGATCCTCATCACTCAGTCTTGCATTAGACAATCTTTCTAAGCTTTTGACTGGTTTCTCCAACACTATCGGAACCACTTCTTCATCTATAACAAACCTTTTGTCTACCACCTTCCCTTTGATGATAGATACTCCCTGACTTACTTGGCTTCACTTTCATCTTAGCCCACTTTAGATTAGTATTCAACTTGGAGCTGTCAAAGTCAAGTCTTTATGCACCCTGATTGGTGGGAGGCTCAGTCCACCCTGCAGCCTTTCCCCACCCACTACCCACTTTGATGCCCTAATGATGACAAAACCCCACTTCGACCGATAGTAATGGACTTTATTTAGCTATTCTTTTACTTCTGTTCAGTTGTCTGCAAATGGAGTACTGTCCTGTTATCGTGGGTGGTACTTTTCAGTAAATTGCATCCTAGCCTTAGAAAAAACATTGTGATGCATATCAGGAATCCTGAAAATATTGTGATATATTATATGAAATCCTCCATGGCGGTGGAAGAAACTCATCAATTATTACAGAAAGCATTTAATGGTTGGTTAGTTGCTGCTAAAGGTGATATAACTATTCTAAGGAGGCAATTAGGGAACTGTATATGGATTTTCACTTCTTTTTGACTTAGTTAACCTTTTATTGAGGCTGAAAATGTTCTATGTCATTGTGCCTTGAAGTGTTTTTTTGTCTATTTTGTTAAGGGGATTCTGGCGTTTGGGGGCTGAAGAAGAATTTTGCTCTGCTTGAACTCCTGGAGAGACTCCAGAATGGCGCCACCAACCAGTCAGGCATGGCAGAGGATGCGCTGAAGGGCATGGGAGAAGTAAGACCGTTGAATTTAGACTCTGGCAAGTGATCTATCATCTTCACACAAACGGGTACCCTTCATTCTTGGAATTATCTACTTTTTTCTTCCAGTGTATAATCCGATGCGACGAGGACGAGAGCCACACGGCCTCCGTGTATTGCACTGTGTGCGCCACCCACCTGTGCGCCGAGTGCTCCCAGCTCACCCACTCCACCCGCACTCTGGCGAAACACCGTCGCGTGCCTCTGGCGGACAAGCCTCACGAGAAGACCCTGTGCCCACAGCATCAGGTTCACGCCATCGAGTTTGTCTGTCTGGAGGAAGCCTGCCAATCAGGGCCTCTCATGTGCTGTGTGTGTAAGGAGTATGGCAAGCACCAGGGGCACAAGGTAAGGAAGTAGATAAAAACTAGATGTAGTACTTAATTTCATATTAGATTTCATCATACAGTCAAATCAAAGACATGAACAAAGCCCTTTTTTCCCCCCCAGCACGCTGTTCTTGAGACTGAAGCTAATCAGATCCGTGCATCCATTTTGGATATGGCCCACTGCATCCGCACCTTCACAGAAGAAGTGTCTGAGTACTCCAGGAAGCTGGTGGGAATCGTGCAGCAGATCGAGGGAGGAGAGCAGATTGTGGAGGACGGGGTTGGCATGGCGCACACTGAACATGTAAGAGATGAAACTCATGAAGAAACTAAGAGTTGACTGAAGAGTTGCATTGTTTCTCCGCTAATATCTGACATCCCTTTCCTTGTCATGAACCTCTTCTCTGCGCCTTCCCCAGGTCCCGGGCACGGCAGAGAGCGCGCGCTCCTGTGTCCGGGCGTACTTTGCAGACCTCCACGAGACTCTGTGCCGGCAGGAGGAGATGGCACTGAGCGTGGTGGACGCTCACGTGAGGGAGAGGCTGATCTGGCTGAGGCAGCAGCAGGAGGACATGACCATCCTGCTGTCTCAGGTCTCCACCGCCTGCCTGCACTGCGAGAAAACACTGCAACAGGTAGGAGATGTGATGTTTTGTTCACCTTCACAAGTAAAGGAAAGGTTTGGAATGGGGGGGGGGGGAGTCTGTTACTGGAAATAATACACATGCAATGCAGGGTTTTGCCTGATCTTGTTTTTCCCCTCTATCCTGTTGTAGGATGACTGCAGAGTTGTGCTGGCAAAGCAGGAGATCAACTGTTTGCTCGAGACTCTTCAGAAACAGCAGCACCAGTTCACTGAGCTGGCGGATCACATTCAGCTGGATGCTGGCATCCCCGTCACCTTCACTAAGGTACGCACTGTCCTTGCTCGCGTTCATTCCTCTGTGCTACTGCCTAGAAACAGGCATTGATACAGTAGGTCAAGCAAAGATTTCTTCAACTTCAACTTTGTTTATAAAGCGCTTTACACAAAACAAGTTTGCACCAAAGAGCTTCACAAGGTCCACAGCTTTGGAAAACACACAATAAAATAAAATACTTTAAGAATATAGATGCATAAAATATTAATAATAATACAGCAAATACTGTATTTAAAAGAGACAGACACATTTAAAGGCCAGGGAGTAAAAATAAGTTTTCAGTCTGTTTTTGTTTTAAAGCTTCAGTAGATTCAGCTGGTCTAATGCGTGGTGGAAGGCTGTTCCACAGTCTGGGAGCTTTAAAACCAGATGGAAATATTTCCAGAATGTTGTTTTGGTTTAAAAAAACAAACAATCATGCTTGAAGTAAAAAGGAGGCTTTGACATGGGTCTGAAATTGTTTGGGATTGTGGGGTCTAAATTGGATTGTATTAAGAGGGGCTGGACTACTGCATGTTTCAGACAGGGTGGAACAGAGCCAGTGGTCAAGGAGTTATTTATGATGGATACAATACTTACTGTACTAAAACCCTCTCTGGGTAGTTTAATAGGGATAATGTCAAGGGGACAGTTGGAAGGCTTTATGGCAGAGATTGTTTTCTCAAGGACAGACAGGCTAATGGGGTTAAAGCAGTTCAGCACAGTTTCCGTAGTTGTGGTTGGCTTTGCAGAAATAGGTCAAATGTTTGACCTGATATTATTATTGACCTTTTTCATGATTCATTTTTGAAATGTTGTACAAACTTGGGAGGACTCATGGTTGGAGCTATGGGGTCAGTTGATGGCTGAATTTATAGTATTGAAGTCGACTCGGGGGTTTTGTCTGGCTTTGGCAAAGATATCAGAGATATCTTTTGCATCCTTAACTGCCTGCTGGTATTTGATTAAAATTTCCCAGTGTGCTCGGAGTCTGTCTTTGTTCCATTTTCTCGCAATGTTTCTGCACTCTCTCTCCGTATGGCTCTAGTATGATCATTTAGCCAGGGAGAGGGTGGGGTTTTAAATGTTTTATCTTTAAAAGGAGCAGTGGAGTCTAAAATGGTTAAACGAGTGCTATTAAAAAGAGAGATTCGCTCTTGAATGAGATACAGAGCCATTAATAAAATTGGTGACGGGCGCTGAGCTAAAATAGTCAGAACTTAGTGGCTGACGAGGGGTTAAGGATGCAGGAGCAAAGAGGTGCATTAGGTTTAGGAGTGAGGAGAGGAGCCTTGTGATCAGACACACAGACTCACTCAAATGTTAAGGGCTGCAGTTTATTCCAGTATATAGCGCATAACAGACTGGGTCGTGTTTTGCAGGACAACCGGGTCCACATCGGTCCGAAGATGGAGATCCGCGTAGTAACTCTAGGACTGGACGGAGCTGGGAAAACCACCATTCTCTTCAAGCTGAAACAAGACGAGTTCATGCAGCCCATCCCCACCATCGGTAAAGGCATTCACAACAACCATCAGTTGATCGGTCCATTCAGTCCCAAGAGTACAAATATGTTCAGCGTTCTTCTTTACTTTGGTTTTCTTTAACACAATGTTCTTTCTTCAAGGTTTCAACGTGGAGACGGTTGAATACAAGAACTTGAAATTCACCATCTGGGATGTGGGTGGAAAGCATAAGCTCAGACCTCTCTGGAAACACTACTACCTGAACACACAAGGTATCTGCTGTGCTTTACTTACCGCTTGGGGGGGAAAAAACTGATTTGTGCAGGTGATACAAAAAGCCATCTCACAAACAAAACAACTCAAGATAACAATCCACAACAAATTTGAATCAAACAACAAACTAGTGCAGCATTTTTAGTATGGAAAAATATTTGGTGGGCTACAAAACATTTTCAAAATCCAGTTATTTGGAAGTTTTGTGAGCTCAAACCACTTAAACCACCATCTTATTACGTGGTCAAAATTTGTACATTAAATAAACTGCATCGTTTTTTTTAAAATTAATCATTACAATGAGTAAAAATCGCCACAGAGCATGCAAAACTATCAATTCTCATGTCTGGTCTGAATGTTTGGGCTCATTGCTATGAGAAAGAATTACAGAGTATGCCTCGACTTCACTTGCATAGCAGAGAGATCGAGCAACAACTGTAGTCATAGAAAGATGGAAGCTCTATTAATCATTGCAGGGAAATAGGTGTGTGGTCAGCAGTGTGATGTGATACAGCATAGTAAAGATACAAAAATATAATGGTGCAATAAAAGATGGTCAAACTTGGTCAAAGCAGAGAACTCTTTCGCACAGATTGAAAAACTGTGTCCTGCTCAGGCTTTTATTGTGGAAGGTGCCAGTATTTGCAAAGTAGTATGAAAAGCAGCCTTTGACTGTACAGTGACTCAGTGCACCATCTGTACCTTCCCAGATAGTAATGGGAAGGTGATGATTTACTTCAAGGTCACTCAAAGTATATATCTCACTGTATTATACTGTGAGTCCAATCCTACTGAGATCCATTGAAGTGACCGAATGACAGTTTTGCTAGAAAAATTACCAAAATAAAATAACAAATGTATCAAGAAAAACTGAACTTTTAGTAAAAACCCAAAGATTAAGTCCAAAGAACATATGTTCTGCATGGGGCGGCTTTTGAAGACTTACTTTTAAGAATTTGCAGCATGGCATTTAATCATGTGGCTAGCTTTATCTGTCTGAAAAATTGGTTATAGGTTCAAGTTGAACTTCATCACCCTACCTCTTGTCTTTGTGCAGCGGTGGTGTTTGTGATTGACAGCTGTCACAGGGACAGGCTGATGGAGGCCCACAGTGAGCTGGCCAAGCTGCTGACAGAGAAGGAGCTGAGAGACGCCTTATTGCTCATCTTTGCAAACAAGCAGGTACTGCGCACATATCCAATGCCATACAATATCACTGAGCATTCATAGGATAGAGGATGATTTTCAATATGACTTTGTGTTTCCGCTAGTTATACTCTGGCAATGGTGTGCCACTGCAAAAATGTTCACTCCTGTGGGATTTCACAATTTGCTGAAATTTGCAGTCTCCTCTACTGCTGCAAAATTTCCCAGGCAAATACTGAAATTGAGTTGAGTGACAGAACTGGGCGTCAGTAAAGAGCTCGTATTAAAAGTTGCATGTTATTCCCTCGGCAGGATGTTCCCGGGGTTGTGTCCGTGGAAGAGATGTCGGAGCTGCTGAGCCTACACAAGCTGTGCTGTGGGAGGAGCTGGCACATCCAGGGCTGTGACGCCCGCAGTGGGATGGGCCTCCACGAGGGACTGGATTGGCTCTCCAGACAGCTGGTGGCGGCCGGTGTCCTCGACGTAGCCTAAAATGTCACCTCCCTCCACATCACTCCTTTTGGTCTTCACTATTCCCTGATTCCCTTATGTTACCAAGCCCCCGACCTGAGATCCCTTTCCCTAACCGTTCTCCGACCACGACCAACCCTTAACTTTGAGATGAGCAGGCAATCTAGACTGCGGCTTTAAACCTGCCGTCGTTTATTTTTCATCAACCAGAACTTCTCAGTTGTCCACAGTAGCACTCTCTCCTCATCCCCTCCTTGTTCCCGCACCATTGTGATAAACTTGGTGGGTACCATTCTTTATCTGGCTGCATCGGATGGGAGAAACGAGAGCAAAGGGATGAAACTACACCAACTGAGAGGCTGTCTGAGCAAAGTCTGTCCTACCACACTCACTCACACCCTACTCCATCACCATCCAGCATCACATTGATTCACTAACCCTAATAAATTGAGGATTCTTGGAAACGTATTAACCATGGTAAGACTACATACTCCCACCCACGATGCTAAGTGTGCAAGGCAGCTTACTCCATGGTCTAACACGTTGCATACTTTTTCGTTGCTCTAACCCTTTTAGGAGACGAGTTGTGCATCTGGCATCTATAGCTAGTTGGCTTAAGTCCAGTAAAATGTTAGAGAAGCTCCTTGTGCCCTTACTAAGTAAATTGTATCTGTATTTTGTACCCCATATGTTACTCATCATAACCACCATATGTGACAATAAGCTTTAACCACATATGGTTCATAAATCCAGACTAGTTTGTATTTCACAGCGTTTATGTACCTTTTCTGTTCTTCGGTAGACTTGGACAGCACATCAATATTTCGGAATTCTAACTAAGTTCTAGTTACAAAACAACTGATCAGAAAACCTCCAATGAAATCCAATTTATTTGGAGGTAAATGAGATGGACACAGCTGCACAGATCAGTGTCTATATTAGGTGGTAAATTAAACCAGTTGGCCAGATCAATGCCTGTCCTGTGGTTTTATACTGAAGGTCAAATATCCTGATTTTGGTTCTCACTCTGCCTTGATGTCTTATGTAAGCAATAGGAATCGATGTTTTATGGAGAAAACTGAGCATCTTTCAGTTGTTTTGTGTACAGGTCTTTTGAGCCTATTTAATGCCACAGCTGGTCTTGACATGGCACACCAGTTGATCTTTTTTTTGGGTGGATATATGTACACAGTTTTGGTTTGAATGTAGTGTTTCTGTTGCAGAACAAACAGTTTACTGAACTTATTTATGAGCGGGGTTGGGCGACGTTACTTTAAAACGAGGCTGTTGTGAGAAATGAAGTTTATACGCGCCAATTTTTGCCTCCGTTTTGTGGAGTGTCTTGCACGCAGAATGCGTTGAATGCACTTATCTGCTGCCTCTATTTCATTTGGAAGCAAATGAACTATCTGCTGTTTATTAGAAGTATTAAAGTCATCGCAAAAAAAAAGTTGTAAAAAAAACAAAACAATCATGAGTCCTGTTTTAGCTGTCTGGAGTGGTTGACATGTTACAACACCTTTAAGACTTCAGTATCAATGTACATGTGATATTTAGTCAAGGATTAACCGAACACTGACACCTGTTAGTTATGGAGGAGCCATCACTTGGTTTTGGATAAATTTTTTCTCATTGCTATGTAATGTTTACTACTTGTATCTGTTTTAAAAAAAAAAAGTGCATGCGTGAAAAGCCTTTCCCTACTCTAGAGGATTTCTCAATTTGTGAAAGTCGTCCATTTGTTTTTGAAACCTGTAGAAGCACAGTGCACATCAACACCTTTGTTACCAGTGGACTTGATAATGGCTTTTGTAAATTATTCATAATTAATGTGATGCTGTGAAATAAAAATTGACCTTATGTGACTGGTTAGTGGCCATTTCTTTAGGGTGCAATCTACAGTGGGTCCTTAGCGGACTTGGTGTGGAGATAGTTGCACCAAGACCGGGACAAGCTAACAACTCACATTTTGAACAGGCTTACTTGGAGGTGTGGGGAAGTGACAGATGTTACTGATAATACAAACAGACTCGTGAATGCGTTGTTGAATAGCTCACGACTTCATTCAGTAAAAAAGGTTTTTGCACAGGACACGACAAAGAAGCACGTCATTTTATGGTGATGTTGATGATACTGATGTCCTCGTACGGTTTGTCGGTCTTGGGGTTAACTTTGAGATTGGAGATCCTCTGGACCACCTCCATGCCTTTTGCACTCCTTCCAAATACTGTGTGCTTGTTGTCCAGCCAAGGCTGAAAAATACAAGAGCACATGTTGACACACACAAGTAAAAGTAGAATACTTTTTTTTTAAAAACAACATAAGTAAGTTTGCCATCACGCAACAAATAACGAGGAAACTTACAGTGGGTACAACAGTGACGAAAAACTGTGACCCGTTGGTGCCAGGGGCCTCCGTTGGCCATGCTGAGTGTGTACGGGCGGTCATGTCTCAGCGTGGCGTGGAACTCGTCCTCAAACTCTCCCCCCCAGATGCTCTCTCCTCCCATGCCCGTGCCAGTGGGGTCTCCTGTCTGAATCATGAAGCCCTGTACACAAGCGGGATGAGAGAAAGATGATGAGCAAGGCCTGAATATGTGTCAGGAGCTTCTTATAAAAGTGTAAGGTGTTGTGGAATGTCACAAATCGGATGAGTAAAATGTACCTTAATAACTCTGTGGAATATGTGGCCATTGAAGTAACCATTCCTGCTGTGAACACAGAAGTTCTCCACAGTTTTGGGACATCTAAGAAAAAGAAGAACAATCAAAAATGTTAAAAAAAAAAGTCATCTGAGAAAAAAGTGGATGGATATTAATAACTGCAATGGGAATTGAACTTGAATGCCATGATGCTGGGAACCTACTCGACAGGAAAGAGCTTGATGTGGATGTCTCCCATGGTGGTGTGGATGATGGCACTGTCGGACACTCTCTTGGGGCCCTCGGCCTGCGTGGCGGCCATCACCTCTTCCTTTGAGGGCTTCTCATTAAAGATGTCTCTGTCTGAGTCTGCGCTCTTGGTATCCTCTGGGTCCCTCTTCGAAAACTGAGAGGAAATAATGTCTAAATATATAGCATATAAATAAATGTAGCCGTTTCATCTTGGAGTGAGTGTCAAGGTGTCTCACCAAGTAGAACCGGTTCTTCTTAAATGCCGTACAAAGGATGGTGGGATCCGGCTCCTTGTTCTGTAAAGCAGGGTTGTCAGATGCCTTCATCTCAACAGTGGGAGCCACCTGTGTGGCCTTTGCGATCCCCTGGAATAGGCTCAGCTGCACCACACGGATGTTCTCCAGTTTCCCCAGGATCCGCACGCATCTGGGAAGGCAGTTCAGGAAAAAAAGGGTTTTGATATTTGAACTCAGTGAGGTGGTTAATGTTAATTCAGACTCATATAAATTAAGTTATATTCTACTGGGGGATTTAAAATAATTCTCAATTTATGACAAGCCTAATAACCTTCATGTGAGCAACACCATTTATAATGTACCTGTTGGTTTCCACATTGATGACCTTGATGCCCAGCATTGTGCCGTAGAGGACAAAGTGACCCGTCTCATCGAAGATGATGTTGGTCAAACGGATACCGTCCACCTTCTCCAGTTCCCTTTCCACGGCCATTCGCCTCCCAAACTCCATGTCAGGCAGCTGCTGCCTCATCTGCTGCAGCTCTGTGAACATCTAATGTATAATAAAGGTGTGATAAGCATAAGTCTTGTAAATAAGCCACATCAGCAGTGATCCAGGATGAAAGAGCTGTTGGAACTTACTGTTAAGGATTCGTCAAACACCCTCATCAGTTTCCCTGTCAGGAAGCGGAAGATCCTCACTTTCCGATCAGAGGCAATGGTGGCCATTTTCTTGCCATCGGTAGAAAATGCAAGGCTGGTGGGATAGGTTTTGTTTTTTGCAAATTCATACAAGTCTGTGTCTGTTTTGTATTCCCAGCCCACGTATCTGGGGAACTTGAATTCATTCGGGAGGCCAGTCCAGTATTCCACCATTCCGGCTTTATCGGCGGAGACGATGACCCTAAATCTGGGATTTAGGCGGATTTGAGACAGCGGCGAGGAGTGCATCTTGTCGAAGATGTGGAAGGGCTCGTTGCTTCCCCGTCCATCGTAGACAAAGATCTTCCCAGTGGATTTTTCTGAGCAGGCCACGGTGGAGATAGCATCCCCAGGGTTGTATATCCATTCACACTGGCCCGGGTGAAAGCTGCACAGAGAGAGGCCATATCAAAATGAGGTTAGATCACACTGGTAGAGAACGATCACATTTCTGTCTGGAGGATTTAAACTTACCCCAACTTTAGCATATTGATCATGTCAAAGTTGACAACATCAAACACTTTCATGGCCTGATCATCGCCAACAGAACAGCAAAGGGCACCTTCAGCACTGACAGCAATGCATTCTATCACACCTGCAGAAAATCCAAGATACAACAGCTTCAATACCATGCATGTTATATCTGGGTGTACACTGGTTTGCACAAACACCGAAAGCACTATAAGCAAAAGGAGGCCACCATCTTTTTCCTCCTGCTCACAACATTTTGATACAGAACATTGTGAGATAATATCTGTCCATGTGATGAACTTAATTCATACCAAGATGACTGCGGAAGTGTTTAACAAACTCTATTCCCTCCTCCTCCTTCTTCTTCCAAAACTTGACGTGCCCATCCTGGCTGGCTGTTATAATGAAGTCTGTCCTGAAAGGGGAAAGATTCGTTTGAATATATAACTCTTGACATGTTTGGATAATTGTTAGTAAAATTAAATCTTGTGTCAATTCAACATGTTTTATTGACCTATAAATAAAGTGAAGTACCCAATACCACGGTGTCGGGCTGTCTGAAAGTTGCTGAAGACACTGCGTAGCCTCCTGGTGAGGCAACGCTAATGCTAACATACTTGAATAAGCACTTACTTGGAACACACAATATGTGTGATAACATCTCTGTGCATGTAGCTTCGTTCATACATGGCAGCTGATGGGAGGTTGTCCAGATAGACACGCTCAAACTCCAACACTGAGAAAATAAACAATATTGTTACGTTAGCACGTTTTGCTCCGGTCTCAGTAGGCGTCGTAGGGGGGGAAATAGTTTGATTTAGTTGATAACTAGACTCCAAAACTAACCTTTCCTTTTCTTGGTCTGTGTAGCTTCGTTCGGCATGGGCCCGACCCATTCTTCGTTTTCTCCAGCATCTTCTCTCCCTTCACTATCATCTATTTTCCGTTTTAAATCCACATCGTTTTCAATCGCCGCCATTGTTGCCGCTGTTCCTGTTTCTTTCTCGGCTACCGTTACTTCCGTTGGCGCGCTGCACCTCCCTCTTCTTCTTCTGACTGTGAATTTTCAGTAGACTAGACACTGCAATTGCGCATTGCTGTCACCCTGAGGTTGATAGGATCAGAGCTCTCACCATTGCTAGCCTGTGCTGCTTCTACTACACTCCTCTCCTGCCAGTAAGTAACTTAGAGGAGACAAGGGGAGGAATGGAGTGGAGGAGAGGATGGAGCAAGGGAAAGTGGAAGCTATTTGGGACAGTTTATTTGTGGCCCTATCATAACTGATGTAGCCAGGGCTGCAGTGGGACTCATTTTCAGCCTGGGAGTTTCATTCCTCAGACCAGCCAGGCAGATTGACAAAGAGGGCCAACATGCCTAAATAGACCTACATGTTTGTCCACCTCTATACACACATATCATGAAATACCCTGAATCCCCAAAGCCATCCATGTAATTATCTGCTGATAGTATGACCTCTGTGCCTCTGGGATTTGGAACACTATGCCTTCAGAACATATGTCTGCATTTTGGGGTTTTGGGGCTGATACTTAGAAGCACTAATGTTTGGCCAGTATGCTTCATTTACTATTAAAATACTCAGAGAGCTTTGAGGATGGTAATACTGTAAGTCCCTTGTGAAAGTGTTGTTTGAACTCAGACCTCCTTTCTAGATTTACAAAATTGGTTATAATTTTCTTATCCCACAACTATATTTTTATTTGTGAGCAATAACTGAACATAATGCTAATGCTTAAGGCAAGTAAGTTTACCTGTTCCCTTGTTGTCATTTTCCTTTTAAGATATGTGGTTTTATTGTCCTAAATACATTACGTTTTGTCTCTAATGTTAATCTTTCTTGTTTCAGCTTAATCTATTGCTTTTTATCCTTATAGCATAAATTTACTATGAATGAAATTTATTTTGAACTGGAATACTACCTTGTCCTCAATTGTTGAACCTATTTATTTGCTTTATCCCGAGTATGTTTACCCATACCAGCCCATGCCACACAGAATTTAGGGTTGATCTTGTGTGAAATCTGTAAGTAAAGGAGTTGTCAAGCTGAAGTACACTATCTTGCCTTTTAAAACAATAATAAAGTAGTGGACAGCTATTTAGCGTGTCCCACAAAACTTTACCGTTGGGTGATTTTTTTAAGCCTTGTAAAATACGTTGGCTGGTATAGTGAAAAATAAATCGCTGGCAAAAACATATACTTGTCAATCTTGCAACCATTCTTATTCTTTAGCTCAGAAATATCTTTGTTTTTTAGATTTACACGAGTTAGCTGTAGTGGAATTGTGGTGGTTTGTTGTTTCTAAGGGTTGATTATAATGAAACACTCGGATCAAACCAACAGACAATTATAGGGGTGTTCAAATTATAGCGATGTATTTATCTGTCACCAAAACACTTATTACACTGACAGCTGTGAAAATAACTGATTTGTTACTTATTTTCAAAAAACCCCAAAACACATTTAACCAACGTTATCGAAATAAACCATAAACATAAAAAATGTTCCTAATTACTATCCCCATATCCTAGAAGTAAACAATACGATCACGTGTGTTGCCAATATGGCTGTAGACACCAAAGTATGATGTTTGATACTTGTAAAGCAAGCTAACGTAACAAACATTACTGACATTTTTTCACTCCTCGCGCTATACGATTCAGTCATTGTATGAGACCTACTTTTCTTACGCTACCAAAAACAACTCCAGCGGCGGAATGAGCAATATTTACATTCAAGAGCCACCAACAAATGGAAAGGTGAGCGCGAATCTTTGCAATTTCAACTGTTAGCACAACATCGTACTCAGGCCCGACAATGTTTTCCACCAAGAAGCTTTAACACATATTTTATTGTTTAGACACATGTTCACATAACGTTAGCCCCGCGAGAAGGAGAACGGCACGCTCCGTTCTGTCTTGTGTGGAGAGTACGTCACGCCAGACTCCGTTCCGAAATGTGACAATTTAATGCGACCATGCTTTAGCTTATTTTTAGACCTTATATTCTGGTCAATGCGGCATTCACATACACCACCAATTATTATTATTCCACTAAAATCAAAATGTTTAGTATTGGTTGGCTTCGCTCGCTGCCGTCAACCATGGTGTATTTTGATGGAAGAAGATTGTGGAAGTAACTTACGAACCAATTATGAAAGTAGACATTTTTATTGAAATTTGTACTGATTGGTGTATTGGTTATACGCCGAATTGATGAGTGGCTCTTGGCGACTTGTAAAGGATCTTAAGGTCGTGTCCTAACATGTTTGCAGCTTTGCCAATAAGCAAGGCAACATTAAACTAACAGCTTTCTTGAATGGCGTCTGAGTGCCATTTTATCCACCCAAGAGGGGCTGAACAGTCCTTAATAGTACCCCCTATAGCAGTGGTCCTCAAATCCGGGCCTCGGGGTCCAGAGTACTGCTGGTTTTCTATTCTGCCAGGTAGTTTCCATTCTAGCTGTCTAATCAGGGATTGATTAAGACCTGGGATGCCAGGTGAATGCAATTAACTTCCTGGTAGGAGAGAAAACCAGCAGCACTCTGGACCCCGAGGCCCGGATTTGAGGAACTCTGCCCTATAGGGTGATCCATTATTCCAGAACTACAGTGTCACTCAAGCTATCATAGCATCTCTTTAGATTTCTTTTTTTGTTGGCTAGATTATCTGGGGAAAACATGGTCTGAAATCTTTAAATAACATACATTGTTTGTGATCTTTTCTTAGGTCCTGCTGAAGACCTCAGCAGGTGACATTGACATTGAGTTGTGGTCCAAAGAGGCTCCTAAAGCATGTAGGAACTTTGTGCAGCTGTGTATGGAAGGTAATAACCTACTGGCTATTGACAGACCTACTGTGTTTCTTAACATGCTGGAGATGGTCCGTAAAACTAAATACACCCCTACCGATCTGCTCAAGATTGCTCATAATGTCAAAATCAGTCACGCTGACCTAGTCTTCCTCAGTGCACACAAGTTGAGATTTATAGAACTAACCCAGCAAGGATAGGCACAGTTTGAAGTCAGTTGAGTGGAGTCCAGGCTATTGAAAACAGGGAATGGGCATGTGTTAACCCTGATCTGAGAATGCTACTAGATGGGCTAAAAGAAAAAATTATATTACATTACATTACAGGCATTTAGCAGACGCTTTTATCCAAAGCGACTTGCAATAAGTGCAATAAGTGCATTCAACATTATAATAAACTATATAAATGCAGGATTGTATGGTGGCTGCAAGATATGTAATGACTAGTGCAGGAGAGGCAGCAGCCCGAAAAGCAGTGGAGGAAGGCATCAGAGAAGGCACTACAGAGAAGTAAATGAGATTAGATGAAATTTTCATGATCCCCATGGGGAAATTGGGTCGCTGCGGAGAACAGGATATAGCTAAGAATAAGACACGCACAGAGTACTGAAGACTAGAACAAACTACATTAGGTACAATTTCAGAAGGAAATGTCAGTGTACTTGGGTGTGTGAGTGAGTGAGTGAGTGAGTAAGTGAGTGAGTGAGTGAACGAATTGACTTAAATACAGAGGTGGACGGAGTAAAAGAAGCAGACAGAGAGAGAGGGACAAAGCTGCATGTGTGAGAAATGACACCACCACCATGAATATTGCTTCATTAGTGTGTATTGGGAAAGCAAAGTAAAAATATCTCAAACTCTACGATGGATCGCTTAGGGAAGTAATGGCAACCTGTTTCACAATAAGCTGAAGGTTTTGATGTGTCTGTCCATTTAGCGTAAAAACTGTAGGACATGCAGTGACAAAATGTATAATAATAAGTATGTGTAACAGTAGTAATTACAAAACAAACATGATGG
Organism: Hoplostethus atlanticus; assembly: GCA_034670405.1. Taxonomy (NCBI): domain Eukaryota; kingdom Metazoa; phylum Chordata; class Actinopteri; order Trachichthyiformes; family Trachichthyidae; genus Hoplostethus; species Hoplostethus atlanticus. Next base: position 71,111 of record JAXDDX010000288.1, on the reverse strand, counting down.
ATGATGGATTTACAGCATTGGATTTAAAGTGCATTACTAGGTAGTCACATTTCAGTGAGTGCAAATGGGTGAACATATGTACAGAAATGTGTCCAGATGTGCAAACAAGCTATTCACATGGTCAGATTTAAGGAGGAAGTATATCTATAGAAAGATGTGAATCAGACAGGAGTCCCAAACAATATCGGCAACGGCCCCTGGAACATCTATTTATTATATCCAAATATGTATTTACCATGTACTCGTTATCCCATCGCGGTTGCAGTGTAACGCCTCTTTCACAGGAGACAATTTTTTATATGTTTTTAAATGAGCGATTCAAATTCAGCTTCAGCAGAGTTGACGTTCACTACAAAAGTAAATGAAACCCGGGCAGTGAAAATCTAGTCATTCAGTTGCTTGTCTTGATATGAAGAATGGTTTTCAAGATTCAAGATTCAAGAAGTTTAATTGTCACATACACACACGAGGTGTGCAGTGAAATGCAAAGTGGCAATGCTCAGCAGAAATGTGCAAAATAACAGGTTCACACTATTTACAATAACCAACACAATATTTACAATGTCACAGTTTTTAAGAGCTCTATATAAAAAACAACACAATATTTACAATAAGACCACTTTATAAAAAATATAGTAAAAAAGGGAAATTATATGTATAATATAATATAAATTATAAATTATGTGTAGTCTTTACCTAAGTGTGTGTGTGTGTGTGCATAAGAGGGGCAGTGTGTGTGTCTTGGTGGGGGCCCTGGTGAGGTCAGAGTTCACAGTCCTGATGGCCTGAGGAAAGAAACTCCGTCTCAGTCTCTCTGTTTTGGCAGCGTGACTACGGAGGCGCTTGCCTGACCGCAGCAGCTGAAACAGTCCGTTGTTGGGGTGGTGAGGATCCTTCATGATCCTGCAGGCTCTGGTTCTGCACCTCCTGGTGTATAAGTCCTGCAGGGTGGGGAGTGTAGTTCCAATAGTGCGTTCAGCCGAACGCACTACTCTCTGCAGAGCCTTCCTGTCCTGAGCGGAGCTGTTGCCAAACCAGGCAGTGATGCTTCCTGTCAGGATACTCTCCACAGCTCCAGAGTAGAAGGACTGAAGGATCCTCCGGGAGATTTTCAAAAGAACCAAAAAATTGGCAGGCTGTTAATTTACCTGGGTGGGCCACCCAAATACTAACTTTTCATGGGAAACACTAGACATATGTTTCTTTACTATGGCATTAATCTTTCCTCTAGGTTACTATGATGGCACATTATTCCACCGTGTGGTGCCAGAATTCATTGTTCAGGGAGGAGATCCCACTGGATCCGGGACAGGTGGAGAGTCCATCTATGGCCGCCCATTCAAGGTCAGGCTCCTGTCTCTGCTTCTTATTTGTCACCGTTCTGTGTAACAAATCTATGACCTAAAGAAATAGTGTTGGCAACATGCTACAGCCTACTGGAGAATGGCCAATGAAAGCTCCTGTTATTTCCTGTTATTACACTGGCTGGTTGGTTAATAATTAAGAAAGTGTAAATAATAAAGCAGGAGACAAATTAATTGTGAAATGGAAAATTAATAAGGAAACACATTAGTAAATGGAAATGAGGTGCCTCTTTTATAAATCGTTTTACAAATTAATTTCTAAATTCATTACTTTATCCATTGCTTAAAGACAGAATTAGAAAAAGAAAAAATTATTAACGGACACATTGAATTAACATTTTATGAATTGTTTCATTTATTGTGTCATTTAAATGTGAATTGAATTAATCACTAAATTGTTTTTTAATGTATCAATTAATTAATCAACAATCATTGAACTAGTCTATAATAATAATAATAATAAAAGGTTGGCACATTAGAAGCTCCATATTATGAATGTATTTTGTAGAATTATTGTTTGGTTTCTTTGAAATCTACTTAGCTTTAGACTATTTATGAAATCCACTTTTCTTGGTTTACAGTGCAACGCCTCTCAACTGTCTTTCTTTGCTCCTTCTTTTAGGATGAATTTCACTCCAGATTGCGATTCAATCGGAGAGGTTTGGTTGCCATGGCAAATTCTGGGCCACATGATAATGGAAGTCAGTTTTTCTTCACCTTGGGACGTGCAGATGAGCTCAACAACAAACACACCATATTTGGCAAGGTGAATAGACATTGGGAGAATAACATTTTGCTATTTTGCTTGTGTATAATTTGCACTGAGAGCAAACAAACTGCAAGTTACTATAGTACCCCTCTCAGACCCGTTTAGTGACCCAGGAAATATACTGGTCAACTGTTAGTGTGAAAGGGTTGACCTGGGTAAGTTCACCCTGCAAAACAGCTCTAGTCATGACCAGGGTTGAGACCTGGGTCAAACTGTACTCCACTTAGTTTGAAAGGTCACTACTAACCGTGTGAATTGCCTCCTACGTGGATGGACCCGGATCAGCATACCATCATTTTCCTGGCTCGTCTGTGTGAAAGGGGTACTGCAAAATCTTTGTCAACTTACCCTCAGTGCTTTTTTCCCAACAATCTCTAACGCAGGTCACAGGAGACACAGTTTATAACATACTCCGATTAGCAGAAGTTGAATGTGACAACGAGGAAAGACCTTTGAATCCCCACAAGATACGAACTACTGAGGTATGTCCTGCTGTTATTTTTTTTTTTTACACCATAGCATCATCCACCTGCTTGACTTCTTTTTAGTCTCTACAATCCGAATGACTGATGTCAACATCTATTGTCCCTTCAAGGTGTTACATTCTCCGTTCGATGACATCATTCCTCGTGAAATTAAGAAAACCAAAAAGGAGAAAGATAAAGAGGAAGGAAAGAAATCGCAGTCAAAAGCCACTAAGTGAGTTCTCTGGCTTTCTGATGTCAACAGACTTCCAATTTTTCACTTTTATTATTGTTAATGTTATTTTTACTTGTTGACATTTATAGGAACTTCAGTCTGTTATCATTTGGGGAGGAAGCTGAAGAAGAAGAGGAGATGGTGAATCAAGTCAGCCAGGTATTGAATTTCCGCTACATAGTTCTGTAGTTCTTCAGGATTTACTTTAAGAGTTGAGTATGAATTCACTGCTGGATTGTTATAATTGGCTCCCAGTGGTGTTCAGTGCCCGTCACACATCACAAGCTACGATAAATGACAATAAAACATACAGGTTTGACATTAGCAGTCTTTCCTTTATCTGCCCTCTAAACCCCACAGTGGCTGTACATTTCCTTTAGTCTTTACAACATGATGAAGGCATTGTTAAGCCACAAACCTCACTGTTGCAAGCTTTTAATATTTTTTTCAGCAAAACGTTGGACAAAATGACAACCTATGGTCACTTACATCTGCTTACTAGCTAGCTTAGATGCTAGATTCAATCCTCTGTCTCTGTCTTAACTAGCTAGCATAATGTTCTTAACACAAAAATGTGCAAATATCAACGTTCATATATCAATATCTATAATCTGTCTCTAAATTGTGATGAAGGTTTCCTACAATTTAGTCCATGCATTTGCATCCAAACACTGATATTGTTCCTATATTAAAGTTTGGTGCCGGCCAACTATAAAGCTGTCATTGAAGTGCTGCCAAATTGGTTTTGCTAAGTAACTTGTAATAATACATTTGTCTACATACAAGTTAGTAATTCTACAAATTATATTAGGTAAAATCGTCTTCATAAACTTCAAGGCCCAAAAACAAAAAAGTATTTATTTTTTCATAAGAGATCTATGCAAAGTTGCTATCCTACCTAAATGAAAAGGAAATTCCTGAAATGTATATGAAAGTTAGATTAAAACAGATGAAATTAATATGCTCACACATTGTTTTTGTTTCTTCAGACATTAAAGGGCAAAAGCAAAAGCAGCCACGACCTCCTGAAAGATGATCCCAGACTGAGCTCTGTTCCAGCGGTTGATAAGTATGTACAATAATAGAAACCGTTTCTCACATTGATGATCTGCATCATATATCCACATTGAATTTACCTATATTCCTTTTTACCCTGAAAGGAAAAACAAGAAAAGCACAGCTGGAGATACTGCAGAGGTAGGTTGAACATAATGTGAGAATAAAAAAAGATCCTATATAAGTTCTGTATCATTTCCCCCCAGAAGATTTAGATAGTTGCTTTTCTCTTTTTCCATGTGTTCCGTCAGACAGACGATTACGAGGACGTGGACACGGATGAAGAGTATGACTCCGACAAGAAAGAGAAGATGAGAGAACTCATCTCTAAAAAGCTAAAGAAAGACAAAGGGCAAGATAAAAAGACTGAGCCCAGTGAGGATGAGCATGGGAAGAAGAGCAGTCGCAGGTAGGCCTCTTTGTTCATGACCTTTCAAACCTGAGTCTCTCTACAGTGAGTTTTTGGTCGGAGTAGAAGTGTAAACTAGTGATGGGAAGACCGACTCTTTTAACTAACTCGATTCTTTCGAGCTGTCCGATAGAAGTGAATCAATTCTGAATCGATTCATCATGATTCACCAACAACAAAAATACCACACCATGTGAGGTTTGAACCTACAATCCTCAGCATGAGAGGCTGATGCTCTACTAACTGAGCTAAACTGCTGATGGAATCACATGAGCGCCACCCCTGTCAAACTAGACGTGCAAATAACCACATATAAGACAACTGTAAAACACCAACTAACCCACAGGTTAATGACAATAATAATATTTATAGTATTTACACAGAGTATTGCTATTCATTTCATTTTATTTAGTGTGCTCTTGACTTTCTTTTTCTAATAGAGATAGTTTTGTTGACCAATGTTAAATGTTAAATGGCGTATTGTTTACCCAATTACCAGTTAATTTATTAAACAACATCTTAAACAACAAAAACTGTTATCAATGTGTGCAGAATAGATCGCTACATTATTACATTGGCCTTTTTCACGATCCAATATGGCTCCTTGATCCGGCGGGTACGCGGAAGTAGTCTCTCTCGTTCATCGGACGTGAACCGCTGGATCTGCTCTCTCGGCTCGCGAGTAGTCCGATGTCCGAGAAGTCCGATAGAGACTGAACGGTTCGCGAATCATTCAGTGTCCGATGTCCGAGAAGTCCGATAGAGACTGAGCGATTCGCGAACCGTTCAGTTGGCTAAGGTACAGCCCCAGTGACAAAGGGTACAATTGTGAACCCTTTTTTCTGACAGTGTAGTGTAAACCCTGCTGTTTCTAACCTATAGCCAACAGGTGTCAGGTGTGTTTAACAAATACTTGGCTAATGCTTTGGTCACTAATAGCTTGGGCAGTGTCATGTAATAGTGTTGTTCCACATGTAATGTGGTGGAGCAACCTGATGGGGGGGCTGTTGAACTACATAGTACAAGAAAATATGATCAAGCACTATTCAAAAGCTGTGAGCAGCCCTCTACAACTTATTTGTACAATCAGATGAGAAGAATAGGCTACCCTTGTCTCGGTATTGTGATAAGCAGCAACATTCATTGCACCCATTAGCGACACACTGAAACACACACACACACACACACACACACACACACACACACACACACTCAAATACTCCACTGCTGCAAGTGAGCCTTTGGATCCGGAGACAGAGAGAGAGAGCACTTTGGATTTGAACCAGGCTTGCTGATAATAATAGTTAATTTATATGTTTTAAGATGATAAAAACTGATCCCGAATAGATTAGTGTGATCCAAATGTATTTTTATCCACCTTTACTGTGTGGTCAAATTCAAACATCTTCCTGGTTGGTAGGCTAGATAGGAAGACAGAAAGACCACAGCAGGCTAGGAGAAAAGACACAGATTTTCCGGTCTTGAGCAGACAGGTAGATGTGTTTCCATCTTACATGTTCATGATATTTCCTGCACTTTTAAAAATTGAATTAAGTCAGATAGACAAAAAGAGTCCAAACTAAATCCTCATACTTGAACTTGGTCCTGCAAGAATGAGCGTCGGTGCACACATTTAGTGAAAAATTGTATGAGAAGATGTATGCTTTCATATTGAAAACCAAATAATGACGTTTCTGTAGGTGTTAATGGCCTAGAAATATTGGATTGAAAAAAATCCGATTTTTATGGCTATGGTTCTCCTGAAACCAGCTCAGGGGTCTACCTGATTCCTGTCTGAATCCCATTGCCGTTGTCAGCAAAGCATCCTCCAGCACCGTGCCTAACACACACATAGACACACACTCACACACACATCTTAGTTCTAGCTCACTGGACCAACATCAATGGACCTGGCCATAGCCGCCAAGGCCTGCTATGTGAAACAGGAATGTTGGCACTCAAACCAAATTACTTACTCTGCTGTAGTAGAAGCAAACAGTACCTCTGCCTGAGCCAACAGTGTCAGTGAAATGAAGATGAGGGTGGGAGGCAATAGCGTATGAGACAAAGTTATTGTGAAAAAGACCTGGGGAGAATGGAGAGGAGAAAAGAGGTGGCGGTGCCTTAGAGAGTGATTTATCTTTCATCTCTCTTTGATGCTTACAGTTCAGTTATCTCCAGTCTGTATCCTCTTAACAGGTACCCATCAACACACATAATCAACATACCCTTCTCTCATTAGCGCTAATGGGATAAGGAGTGGGCCCCCAGTCAGCTGTGTGCTCTGACTGACAGCCAGCCCAATGCAGGCAGACTGTAGTATATTAAACACAAGCGCAGATTGTTTTGCTACAAGAACTGTAACCCAACACAGTGGTTTGTCTTGGCAGGGAATCAAAGAGCAGGCTGGTAGGTACAGTGTTGGTCTGGGACAAAGGGGGCATTGTTGGAGGGTGAGCTCCCCTCTCCCACCGATGCTTTTGCGAGGCCTTTCAGCTACTCTGTAAGCAAGGAGGAACATGGCCTGGTATCTAGTCACCTGGGAAAGAGGAGAGGATGTTAAAAGCACTCGCTTGTCCTAAATCTGTCTGATTGACTCGACCGGTGCCGACCTCAGCAGGGCTTTTGTTATTTGGTCTTCCCTTTTATTTCTCTTCGTAACCACCCCCCTTCAGTTGGGGGAAGGTAAAACGGTGACTATATCTTTCCTGTTGAAGTCAAGTCTGAGACAACCTTGAAAATTAGGAGTCGCTCCAAAACCAAAATAGTTTTTACATCGGCTCAAAACTATCTCCCATTGTTACCCAGCAACCAGATGAAGTTCCATTACAATATTCCACAACTGCACAATTCTTGGACTTGTTCACAAGTTCTTGAATGATGGTGTTCTGTACCTGGCCCCAGCTATCTTTAACTGAAAGATCAGCTGTTTACATAAAGTTTTTCTTGCCTTATTGAGATTTTTGATGGTGCCGGTGCCTCTGGCTAAGCTTTTATGCTCATAGTTGTATTTGAAAACCTGTAGGTGGCTATATCAACGCCACTGCAGGGAGCCAAAGAGAGACATGGACACTTCTTTTGCATTACTATTGATCAAGTCTGGTTTTCTCTGTTTGAAGTAGGCCAGTCCAGGGCCTCTTTAGGGGGGTTGCTTTATAAAAGACACTACTGAATGAAGTCCCAAAAGCAGTGTATGTGGTAGTCGCCACTTTTGTTAAACCCGACGGGGCATGACTGGAGAAGCAAAACGCTTCCATATGGCTGTGGGACATAGCGTTAGCTGCTTCTGCCAGCAGGCCCTGGCTCACTCCTCTGTCTGGTCATCTCTTTCAGTTACAGCAGGCTCAAGATAATGACAGAATTGCTGTCCGTTCTGTTATTTTTATCACTTGTTATCACATCATTTTTTGATACCTAACAGTCAGCCATTTTTTCTGGCATACTGTATATAGCGGACACTGATGGATTGATTCAATAGAGTCCTTAAATGCACAACGATAGCACCTTGATCATCACAAGCTACATGTCGTGCAGTAATGGGGTTTTACCAAGTGAAGAGGCTGACCAAGGGTGTTCTCTCTGTGTTTGGGGACAGAATGTGAACTTCTTTCTAAACTCGCACCCTCGTTACTTTGTACTTTTTGTTATGACACTGTACAAACACCCAAGATGCATCATTACTGACGTCTGTTCTGTTAAGTGTTGCCAAAATAGGATCCTTGGTTGTTGTCACAGGCTTGTAGCCCTTTGAAATATTACATTCATCAACACTTGAACATAATGGTATGATTGTCTCCCTTTTAAGCTAGGCAAAGTTACTATATAAATCTTTTTAGTACAATAAAAGTTTGCATAGCACATGAAGCAGTCATTCTTTCAGCCTTGTAGACAATGCAACTCACTTAAGTGGGACACCAGACAGTAATTATCCTGACCGAGTGGCCATACCCTGGACACTTTGTCACTATGTATTAATTGGCTGCACCTGTCTCTTGTCATCGGTCATAACCCAATGCTTTCTCAGCGAAAGGTTACAGAGCTCAAGAAAGCATTCAACGCTGTTTTTGTGCAGAAAGTCACTAGAGATAATCCAGTTCTTGGCAGTGGGATGGTGTGTGTTTTGGAACTGCCAGGTTTACACATCTCTGGCCCACTGTAGCATGTCTACCCCATATGGGGTACTCGCTCACTGGAAACGGCTCCAGAAAACAATTCATGCCTAAGGTGTGTGTGTTAGACGTTGTATATGTTTTAATAGCTGAGAGGAGTGAAAAAAACCAGTGGAAATTTACTGTGAACAGCATGAACTTCTATTGACAGTGTGAATTTTTTTTAAATGTATATCTTCATCTTGATGAGGAACTTTCAAATGGACAAATAATATTTAAGAGGAGTGACCAATTCACAGCTGACAATAAATAATGTAAATATCATGAAGAAATACAGAGGGTATTATAAAGGTTGTATTACTCTCCCATCCATCGTGGGTAGCAAAAACTAGCAGAAAGCTGAGTGATCTAGTAAATAATTGCTAGGCAGATAAACGGTGCTAAAAGAGGAACCTCAGTCCACTGCCTGGGTTATGTGTGTGGATTGGTCCAGATCGCTCTGCAAAGTCATGCAAATTCCTGTGTTGGGGTTGGATTCCTCCACTCTAGCTCACAGTTCTCCAAGGAGTGCCCCCTGAGGGTAGTTCACCCAGCCATCTTGTTATTCTAGCACATTCATCCAGATCACTTGCTCAGTCGTAAGAGTGGTTTCAGTCCACGCTCGGAGAGAGAGAGGCCGCCGCCGGTGTCCTTCTGGAGTGGGGGACATACTCTGAATAAGTCCAACGTGTGACATTACACTCATCATGCTGCGGCTACATTTGAACTTGAAAGCATTATAACCTAATCGTTAATTTAATTTCCTCAGTCATTACTTGATAACTGGAAAATTGGAATACAGTGAAATCCAAGAAAAGCAAGTCAGCCTGCTGGTATGTTTTAGAAAGTGATTGAATTTTTGATGAACTATATTGTCATCACTGCACTATTTTAAGATGATTGGATTTCTGTGTCAGCCTCAGAGGTCCTGCCAGACATCAGAGGGTTAAATTGAAGGTCCTGATTCATGAGAGGGTTCTTGGTCCATTGCCAATCACTTTATGTGCTTTCTTTATGAAAAGTTAATCATCCACAGCTCTTTTGGTTTCACTTTTTTGAATTGTCTGAAAGAGCGACAATAGTTGGCAGACCCTTAGAGACTAGTGCCGCGGGGACTGCGGAGTCACAGAAAGTGTTTTCTCTGCTCTGCGTGGGATTCGTAATGTATCTAGGTTTGCCTATGGTGGGCTGGCAACTCATGAACATCCGAGTGCCTTTTTCTTTCTCTGCTTGGCCCTATTTTTTGAGATGACTGTCACAGTCCCTCTCCTGCTGGCAGGTGAAGAGACCCGTTGAAAGCCTGTCATTGTGCTTAGACTGGAGGAATGAAAGGACAGGATGGGTGGGTGTCTCTTCCCCCGGTTGTTGGAGAAAAAGGATAGATAGTTGCAGGCAGAGGGCACCCTCTGGAACGACTCCAAAGCCTCTTCTTCCATGAGTTCTCTCTCAAAGACTAGGATGGCTCTTAACACAAGGCGTTGTTATTTACTGGCACTGAGTAAAATATTATTCTTTATTTAACCGTTGCAATGAATACCTACTAATACTACTTTTTTGCCATTTGAGAGCAAGCTTGAACATTAGGCTCAACCCTATATTGGATCTTTCATAGGAAGGTGTATATTCCCAGATTTATGACATTAGGTGCTTAGGCCTGAATCTGATGATGGCCTAAATAGTAAATTTATGATATTTGTTACTCTTTGAAATAACATGAATAGCATGCTTTAGATATACCTCAACAAAATCTGATTTAACCAGTCTAATCAAAAATTGGGTTCCCACATTCAAAATGATCTTTGCTTCTTGCATACATCTAAGGGAAGGGATTTTAGGTGTGTAGAAACAAAAGAATTTGTAGCGTTGTGATGTGAGGGCTTTGGGAGGAATTTGCTGAGCCTCAAGGTGTGCATTAACAGGTGTTGTCGGGTCCTTTCCTGTCCTTTCTGGCCTCTCTCTCTTTATTGGCAGTGGGGCCTGTGGAGCCAATTGTTTGGCTGTTGCCTTGGAAATGTCTCTTGTTTTCCAAATGGCAGCATGTCAAGGCAGGCAGAAAATGATCACTCAGTCAAAAGTGTGTTCCTTGCTGTAGAATATATTGTCTGTCTATATACAGGCCTATCCATCATTGCAGCCTCACAGATCTCAGCCCTGGAAAAGGGGCTCTAGTGTTTTACTGTACAACAGCTACTTTCCTCAAATATAATTAACCGGTATCAAGAAGGCAGCCTTTCTAAACTGGTATTTTATGGTTGTAAAATGATGGATAGCCATCATTATGCCATATGCAATGGCAGAATGCAGTTATTAATACATTTCAAAACACTGAGTACACTATATGGCCAAAAGTCAGTGGACACCTGACCATCACACCTATATAAGCTTGCTGGACATCCCATTCTAAAACCATGGGCAGTAATATGGAGTTGGACCCCTTTGCGGCTATAAGAGCCGCCACTCTTCTGGGAAGGCTTTCCACAAGCTGTTGGAGTGTGTCTGGGAATTTGTGCGTTTGTGGGGTCAGGCAGTGATGTTGGACGAGAAGGCCTGGCTCGCCATCGGCGTTCTGATTCCTCCCAAAGGTGTTCAATGGGGTTGAGGTCAGGGCTCTGTGCAGGCCAATCGAGTTCCTCCACACCAAACTCGTCTAACCATGTCTTTATGGACCTCGCTTTGTGCACAGGGGCACAGTCATGCTGGAACAGCAAAGGGCCTTCCCCAAACTGTTGCTACAAAGTTGGAAGCGCCCAATTGGCTAAAATGTCTTGGTACCCTGTAGCATTAAGATTACCCTTCACTGGAACTAAGGGGCCAAGCCCAAACCCTGAAAAACAGGGTGGCTGAAACACCTGAACTCAATAACTAGTAGGGGTGTCCACTGACATTTGGCTATATAGTGTACACTTGGTCTGTTAGTGGTGGACGACAATATTCTGTCTTGAATAAAGTTGTACTAACTTAGAAACACCATGAATTTTATATGAATTATATGAATGGCTCTTCTGTCGGTACACAACATGACAGCATCAGAAAAAAAATCAAGACCAAGAGCTAGGTGATTGATTTTTATATCTTCATAACAGGCATTGAATTACATTATTTTACCCACTTGTGGTTTGTTACGTCTGAGTCTACTTTACCATATACCCTAATAAAAACGTGAATCTCAGAAAAGGGGGTTGTTGTCCTTGCTTCTACAGACTGGCTGAGTAGGCAACTTCTTCAGACATCTCCAGCAGTGACCAAGGCCGGCTCTGCCTGCCACTTCCCCTCTTGGAACTTAGCTTGGAATCAGCTATGACATTTTTTCTGCAGGGAAAAAGAGAAGAACAAACCGACTGTATGTCTGACTGATTCTTCATCTGCATCCCTAGATCCCTTGGAGCAGCAGGGAGGCTAACATGGAAGAGACATGGCATGAAGTCAGCCACGACAGTTAATATTTGCCAAGGCACTTATGGTTAAAATATCAGACATCACCAAGTTTGATGCCTCAATTCTTTGCCCCCAGTGAATGTCGGACAACTAAATGAACGTAACATGAGAGCTGGAAAGCTACAAACAAAGGAATGAAAGTTGCAGATAAAAAGAAAGGAAAGGATAAAAATGAATGTCGGTTCAGAGAAGCAGATGTAAGAAACAAAGGCAGCCATTGTTTGGTCTGGAGATGCCTCACGTGTTTCTGGGCCAGGGGCCCAGACTGTGCAGCTTACCTGTGCTTTGTGGATCCATGAGAGAATGGGACCAAAACAGAGCTGTCAGGCAGTACAAAAATATTATCATTTCCTAACATAACATATCTGCTCTGCAACTGGCAGTAGTCTCAATCATGTGAAAAGGAACAATAATCAGCATTGCTGGCACTGATTCAGACTTCTAGCATTTAGCCTTGCATGAGCTGGGCTTTGGGCCCCCTGCCAAAAGGGACCTTACCTCACATCCAGGAAGCTAGGATCTGCCTTGGCCTGCCTCTGCCATCTAGTTAAAGGTTTTGTCAGGATGGCTGGACATCAGCAGCACCTTTACTACTTAATCTAGTGCCACTCAAGGAAAAGTGTTAGGAGGTTGTTTTTTTTTATTAAGATGCCACTGAGCATTTGCCTTTTGTTCATCTCCTGTATCGGAGGTAGTCTACATATTACTTTGCATACAAGATTACCATGATATCGCGTGGCTTCCATTAAAAGTATATTCTGTAATCCGCAGGCATATTCACTGTGTGAATGTACTTATATACAAATTATTCTTGTTAAAGAAATGTATATTTAAAAGCCTTAGATATCAAGTCCAAACAGCATATGATTTGAAACATTTTGTTCGTTCATTTTGTGGATTTTTGTTACATTTTGCCCTCACATAAATGTATTTTGAAAACATTTTGCCACACACCAAAATGTGTGAGTCAAAATTCTTTGAGTGAGTGCATTTAGGTAAACCGTTGAGTAACATTGTTTTAATGGGTTACAAATTTCAGGTTCTTTCTGAGTCATTTCCCTTTATCTAATGCTTTATTGAGGAAATTTGGTAGTGCAGCATTGAGGATTAGTAATCTCAAAGCAAGAAAGTTATAGAGATTCTTTTCCCTGCAGCAGTTTTATGGCCCTCTGCTGTATCCACTCAACCACAACATCCCTTCTAGTGCTTCCAGGACCCTGGACTGCCTGGGAGCTGGGGGTGAACAATCATGTTAGTAAGGCGCCATCAAATTTATTAGAGCAAAGCAAGCTTTTAATGTACATTCTTCAATCTGACACTTGTGTAGTGTTTTATTCCTGTTTTATTTACCCACATAACCACACTCATTAGCCGTGGCCATTATGCTGTGAGAAGCATGCAGTCTATCGGAGCAATTAATGTTCGTCAAGGGCTACAATAGGCTACTGATGTGGAAAGTTTTAACTGGATGTATAGGCTTGTATGCCAGGATGAGCCAGTGTAGCCAGAAATCAGTTTACTTACTAATACCATCGACTAACTTATTCTGTGCTTAGCCTATTGCTCTGACAGAATTGTTTGTTGTCTGTTATAGGTGTAATGGTTTATTATAGTTATGTGTTTGAAGTTTAAATTCTCAAACCCCATTTCTCCCACCACAGCGATGAGCTACGTAAAGAGGCACGCCAGTTGAAGAAGGAGCTACAGGCCATAAAGCAAAGAAAAGAGGAAAGTTCAAAACCAGCAGAAGATGAAGTCAAGCAGGGTATGTCGCCAGCTCATAATCCCCCACCTCTACTGATTGATGCAGCATTCATTTTTTGGCTTTTGATAATATGAGTCTGGCTTATCGTAACTACTTGCTTTTTAGGAAGCCTAATAACTAAGCCCCATGCCACATTCTGCCGCATAATGCTGTCAATCTCTGTACTAACACATGCTGAAACACATTTTTGACATTTATGAAAACCACTTAGGGTAGAGCTTGAGGTTGTGTGGACATTGTTGTGCAACAAAACAAAATGGCTCATGGGGTTTCTGTGGGGTTACCACCTGCCAAAATTTGCCGAAGGACCATGCTATGCTCTTTTTTTTCTCAAACAATGTTTTAGTCTCCACAAACGTTGATGCCTCTATAATTTTTTTTAAACATTTTGAAATGTGCATGCCTGGAGGTGTGGCTCATACACCAGAATGGCCCAGTCATCACTATGGACACCCAGTCTTGTTTGAAACATTGAGACTGAGCCATTGGGCCTGACTTACAGCTGATTGGTTCAAGATTTTAGGTCAAAGAGCTTATGTCCAATATTTAATACGGCTATGAATATCCTAACTAACTAACTATATTTCTATAAATGCATTGATGTTAGTGATATCTATGTATAAATAGTATAAGTGGAAACAGGCCTACACCTTTACTAAATAGGTTCAATTACTTGATAATGTGTTGAAGCAGTAACTGCCCTACATTGTTCTACAGAAGGGCAACTAGCCTAAGCTCCTCCATTATCTTGGAAGGCAGTTAAACCCTGCCAAGAGACCTTTGTGTTTTTTGTGTTTTTCTGACCGCTTAGCAAGAGTCTCTTTTAAGAGTCCCCCCCATTACATTTCCGTGTTGGAAGAGAAAGTTAATTCCATTAGATGGAATTCTTAGATGTCATGGGCCAATGGCCACTGCAGGGGAGACGGATGTCTGCTGAAATGCTGTAAATCTTTAAACTCAGCTCAGCCGCAGAAGAACACTGTGGTGGAGGGTTGTTTCATCTCATCCCGCTGGATAAGCGATGCAGCGGTTAGAGCACACACATTAAGTCTCGCATTGACACGGCCATCCCTTAAAGCTTAAATCATTCTCCCAGTCCGACTCTGACCTCTTTGTGAAGGTCAGCTTCTGGTCTCATTTCAGATGCCTCTCAAGCTCAAGGTTTTTGCCGTACTTTGTCGGGGGGGGGGGGAGGATTAGGGGATTGTGTAGATTTCAGCTTTGCACAGGTAAATCCATGACCTTCAAATTATTTTTTATGAAGATATTATTACACATTGAATGCCGTATACCTTGCCCCACCCCAAATACCCCACAATGCTTGAATGGGGAAAAGTGAATGAAATGAATCAATTGGAATAGACCATGCTTCACAACTTGAAGTGAGAAAATACAACTTCTGATCTGATAATTGTACCATTACTCTGCCCTCCAGGAAACTGGTTAGCCCTGTTCTGTGCAGAATAGTTAGTTATTAGGTTTCTTGCATCCTAGCCTTGATTTTTGTAGTTCTTTCTCCTGGACACTGCAATCATTTTGTGGATTAGCAAATTTGATCGGTTATTGCTGTGTAGAATTCACTACTAAGGTGTCCATACTTGTGCAGTTAAATACTTATATCTGTATAGTCAACATCACAGTAATTTTGCTTCGATTTCTACTTACCTATTTCACTCCCTTTTTCATGATGTCATACATTTGGAATAGGCATCAAATATTTGGAGCCTGAAGGCGACATCCTGATTCTCATGTTGTTTATGAGTGGAGGTTGGTTAGCTGTCTAATTGTGGTTACACCTCAAGTAGGGCAGTGACAAGGCAGGAAGCCAGCTGGGTTTACAACTGATAAATTGTACATTACAGTCATCTAGCAGACACTTTTATCCAAAGCGACTTACAATAAGTGCATTCAACATAGGTAGGCACGAGAACCACTAGTCACCAGAAATCGTAAGTGCATTTCCTTCCTAAACAAGTATCTAAGAGCAGAACCAGTGCTAAGGTAAAAGTGCAATAAGTTAGCTACCTACTTTTTGAGACAAATACTAAATGTAATGGAGCACAAAGATGACAACATTTTTATGCCAGGCTAGCATGGTAACATGCATCATTAGTAGAGACGAAAGTTAAACTAAAATCTAAAACAGACCAAGAGGGATGCAAAACTGCCGACGGGAAAGCCAAAGTTGGACACAAAGATAGGAGCATTGAATCTTCAGAGAGAGGCACATGTAGCTGTTGTAAAGACAGAAGTCTTGGAGGCAGCCATAGGTGGTAACTGGATGCTGGTGGTGGTGGGTCGGTTGTGCTGAAGTAAACAAATCATTGTCAGAAAGACATTGCTGAACGTGCAAGTAAATATGTCAGAGCGCAGTCTAAACTAAACAGCCAGACATTTTTGCCAAGCATTCCACATCACAGGGAATGCTTACCATCACCACCTCCTGCTGATGACAGCCTTATCGTGTGACAAAACCCAATGGACAATAACCCATACATACCCTCTGCCAGACAACATATCAAGCTACCCAATGTGGAAGAATCATTCCTCGACTCCTATGCACCACAAGCTGACTGCTATCAAGACCTTCACACAGACTCTTAATACTAGTCAAACCCCAGAGCTACTGGCCAGACCATGAACCTTACAGAGCAGTACTTAAAATATTGTGGTGGACCAGGAGAGAGCTGTCCCATTCACCACAAAGCCTACCAACTCAGAAAATCCATAGGCTTCAGAGCACAATCTGTAAAGGAAAGTAGGGCATTTCTCAAGGAGAATGGAATGTTACAAATGCCTCATCTTCTCATTTAGGCAATAATTGTCCAGTCATGGTTAAGTGTTGTGAGTGCAGGAGCAATTGCCATAACACAGGAATGCACCCTGGTCCCTCAAGCACCCAAGGCTTTCTCACCTGACTCAAACAATGGCAGAGAAGGAGAACTGTGGTCAAGGCCAGGCAGGCAGATCCTACTCTATTTCTCTTGTTAGAGTCTACCCACAGGGCCAGTTTGACAAGGTGGTCAAGATGTACATCACACTCGAAGAGCAACCACTCATTAGGTAGGGTAGACTTCTTCTAGCTATTTGAGGTCTGGAGCCGCCCATCCTCACTCAGAACCTGTGCTGGAATAGTTGAGATGCCTTTGAGACGGGCAGATGGCGGCCAGATCAAGTCGGGGAATGGAGGAGATTCCCTTGGCTCTTTCAAATATCATCTGAGTGATGACGCAATCAACAACAGGTCAGAAAAATCAGCAGCAGTTTCGGAGCTTGACTCAAATGTCCAAATCTTTCTTTTACAAGAGAATAACATCGATGGGGCACTCAAAGTGAGACAGTAGAACAATGAATCACACCGTTCATACAGAGCTTGTGCTTAAGCTGGATTCTGGTGGGTGAATTACGCCTCCGAAATTCGTGTGAGCACGTTTTAGACTAATCTGCTGGAGAATGGTCGCCCCTCCTAACTTGCTGTGAGATAATGACTTACAGCATGGACTGGTATCTAATTTTCATTGCGTGATAAATAACAAAATATTGCTGCTTATAGAATTACTAGCATGTTTATTAAAATCATGATGAAATAACTTCCATTTGTGTGAAAAATGCATATGATGGTTTCAATTAGACCATGTTGTGCAATTTGGCAATTAAGAAAATAGGCAAACGTCAGTTGCCTTAAAATTCTATTTATGAAAATACCTGTATTTTAGGGTTAGTACATACTCAGCATGTAGCTGCTTTAGCTCTTATTAAATGTTCTCCATTGGTGTTTCTTGCATTTACATTACATGTTAGGCATTTAGCTGACACACTTGTCCAGAACAACTTACAATGAGTGCAACAGTAGGATGAGCTTGAATTCTTAGATCACCAAAATGACAAGAAACCAACAATTAGGGCTGCAAAGGTCAGGATCCTAGTGCCCTTGAAATACCCCTGTGACCATAGATCAATCATTTAAGAGTGAGTGCCAGCAAAAACAATAGAATAAATGCTAAAGAGAGAGCTGGAAGGTATTTTACAATGCCATTTGATTGATGGCATTGATTTTGTCACTATGGTATGTGAGGAAAATGTATTTTATTTAT
Source organism: Hoplostethus atlanticus (assembly GCA_034670405.1). NCBI lineage: Eukaryota > Metazoa > Chordata > Actinopteri > Trachichthyiformes > Trachichthyidae > Hoplostethus > Hoplostethus atlanticus. The sequence continues at coordinate 53,372 of JAXDDX010000288.1, read as the reverse complement.
TTATTTATTTAATTACTTGTTTTGGTTTATTTTCTCAACTTCATCTGTCTCACATATACAGTGCCTTTATTCCAACCCACTTTCAACAATCGACATAAAATACCCATACTGACAAAATCTAGAAAATCTGTTGCAGATGAAACACAAATTTCTTTTAAATAACTTTTCAACCCTGCTGAGTCAACACTTACAATACTAGATGCACCTTTGGCAGCGATTACAACCTCATGTCATCTTGGATATGTGTGTATAAACTTGGCACATCTGGATTGGGGGATTTTCTCCAATTCTAACTTGCAGATTTGCTCAAGCTTGGTCAAGCTGGATCCATTCCACAGATTTTTAATGGCATTCAAGGCTGGGCTTTGGCTGAGCCACTCAAGGACTTTCACATTCTTGTTTTGAAGCCATTCCAGTGTTGATTTTAGCTGTATGGTTAGAGTCATTGTCCTGTTAGAACATAAATCATCATCCAAATCTACCATCTGAAGCAGGTTCTCCTCAAGAATTTCCCTGTATTTGGGTCCATTCATTGTTCACTCTATCCTTACAAGCCTCCCAGCCAAGCCTGATACTGCCACCACCATGCTTCATGATAGGCATAGTGTTACATGAGTGATGAGCTCTGTCCACTTTGCATTACAGCTGAAGAGCTACTTTTTTATTTCATTGGAACAAAGAATCTTTTGCCTCGTGCTTCCATGTGCCTTTTTGCAAACTCCAGGGGCCAGATGCATAAAATGTGGAAGTGTAGAAATCTGTGTACACACAGAATAGGAAACATGCGTACGCAGACCTTTTATAAAAAACACGCACGTGTACGTGTGGTTTTTCCTGATAAATCTCAATCATCCTGAAATTATGGCCATGCCCACAATTTACCATGAATTGATTCAAACACCCCCACAATTAGCTGACGTGTTGGTTGGAAAATTGAAAAAGAAAAGTCCATTATTTGGAGGCGATACAAACAACATATATAAGAATATTTTGAATGGCAAAAGGCGACTGCAGCAGTAAATGTTGTTAGTTCAGAGCCTCGGATCTTGGACGAGGTTAAAAAGAAGTGGTGTGACTTCAGGAAGTGCATTGCTGCACACAGAGGCCACTGGAGCAGGGGAGGGGACCCAGTGGAGGAGGAGGACGAGAGGAGTATACAGTGCGGTCCACAGTAATCACACTGTTGGTACACTGTTTATTCTTGTTACACCTGTATGTAATACAGTCCTTTCATGAGCCAATATGAAGATTTACTAGGATCACAGCTGCAGTCTGAATCGTTAGATGTTTGCGTTTGAACGTGGTGGGTTTAGATAGTGGGTGTTGACCTCGAAACACTAATTGGTTAAATCATTTTTGATGTGTCTGTTGATTGATGCTTCGGGACATTTCTTGAAAAAGCGTTCATTGTTGAAAGGGGAACGGCAACCTTCGCCCCAAAAGAGGAGGCATTTGTCGTCCACAACAACCCTCGGTTGCCACAACATCAGCGGCTTGATTTGTAGCTCTCTTGAGCCCAGGTGACAGGAGAGGGGAGGAATGTAGTTAGAAAGGCCATCAAACTCAAAGATAGTACTTAGTGACAACAGCTGGAGAAGGTGATGTGTGTTCCTCATGTAGGACCCCGGGGCATCATCACTCAGCATCTTGCATGTCACAGGCTGCAGCAAGGAGGCAGAGCACGAGAGGTGAGTGGGGAAAGATAGCGGGAGATCACTTGTTGCTCTCATAAATCAAGGGGGAAAGATTTGCACCTCAAGCAGCAAAGAAGACTTCCGCGTTAACTTCAGGGAAGTGGGGAAAGTGTACCCACGTTTTCAGGGCTGTGTTAAGGCATTGCAGTGATTGCTCAGTATTTGGAGTATTCATAGACTAAAAGCCTTGTGAAGCAAGAGTAATTGCATAGTTTCCTGGACTTGAGTGTTAGCCATCCACCCCAAATATCCTGTGGGACTTCAGCCTTTTGTTACTCAATTTAGTTCCTCCTGAGGTGAAAATTTCTACAAAAAATACCCTTCTCTTTCTAAGCAAGTAATGTTGCTACTATTATAGGGAGTAATAGCAGTTGTTGCCAGCATAGTGCTGGTGCTTGGAATCAAAAACCTGCTGATGGGAAAAATAAATAGTCGCTCCCTCATTTGTCTTTTGAAACTAAAACTAATGTAGTAATATAAATTCACAGTTTTGATGCATTTATTTGGAGAGTGGATTTCCAGGCTGTCCTGGTGGCTCATTTGGCCACGGCATGTACTATGTAACCGCCACATCCTGAGTTTGAATCCGGCTTGGGTCCTTTTGTCCCAATTCTTCCCCCTCTCGCTCCCCTCCTTCCTGTCTGTCTTCACTGTTCTGTGTCATGAAATAATCTAAAAAAAAGGATTCTGACCTTATGTTCATTCATTTGAAAAACCACTCACTACACCACATTTTACCATTTGAAAATCACTTTGTTCTGTTCTAACAGTAAAAAGTATAATATCTACACATTTGCACCTCTTGGATATTTCCATTGTATTTATATTATACCCTATGCTTGTTCAGCACTTGAATTGATACCAATATGTAGTTAGATTGAGAGATGACCTGTATGATACATTGCTAAAGGATACGCTTCAGCCTGTGATAACTATTAAATCATTGACTAATCCCACTATGATCACAACAGCCCTGCCTGAGACAATGCGCCCCTGTTAAGTAGAGCAACATTCATAACATGGCAGCCCTTAATAAATGACAGCCGCTGGAGTTACACGTTACATCATTTGTTTTGTCATGCTGAATGTGTCATGGCAGCGAGTCAGAATTGCCACAGCTCCGCCAGTCAGGTGAAGCTGTCCAAGGGCTTGAGCGTGACATCACATTTTGTTGTGGGGGGAAAAAAGAAAAGTGCGCGACCAGCCGGCAGACTCTGCTCACTGTCTGCCACTCTGTGACTTCACGGCCCATGTGTCCGAGCCGGGGGGTTTGCAGGAGCACGTTAACAACTCGAGACACCAATGTCAACATGCTGATTGTCTCTCCTTTCACTCATTCTATTCCCTGGTGAGGGAATATTTCACACACAGAGGAGGACAGTTTGGTGGAAAACCTTTCCCCTGCATTGTCATCAAACCTGTGCCTTTGTTGACTTGTTGACTTGCTGGCCATAACTCTTTGTATGTAGTACTAATCTGCACTAGTGTACTTCATTTCATTTATCCACTTTAGACCCTCCTATTTTAATGTAGAATTTTCAACATATACAATTTGACAGTGTGGAAATGGCATGAAAGAAACATGATCCACAACTATATATATTTATATATATATAGTTATATATATTTCAGTCACACCTATCTGGTGAACAACATTTCAGTTTTTTCTAATCTGCAATTATTTGTCTCTAAGTTTTAAGTGATGGATTACATAAGGTTTAGGTACACAGTAGCCGCAGTAATATAGGTCAGCAAGATTGAGTGAAGGGATGCTAGGTTGTGACCTCACGCCTCTGCATCTTTGTGAAACCTGGCACCAGTATCGGTTCATGCAGAGCATGTCAATCAGAGATGAGAAGCTTTTCACCTCTCATATTAACATCTGTTCCATCATGCATGACAGCAACAGTCACAGCTTGACAAACTCCCTTTTATCTTTTCTTTCTGATCGTATTCCGCCCATTTTGTTAACTGCTCGTCTGTCAAGCGTCTGAAAAGATGTGAAGGATTTGTTTTTTTCCCTCTCCAAACGTAGTCCACTTGTAGCATCAGAGAATTTGAATGTCCCCGTGCAGTATTTCCTCAACTTCAGGGCTATTTTTAATTTAAGGGGTCATCATTGTGTTCATATAATGTACTGTACTCAGACTTTTATTATGGCTAAATTCTTCTAGCAATGGAAGCTTGTATTACTGTGGGCCAGGGAAGTCCAATTTCAGATTTGGCAGGGTCCAGAAAAACTAAGATGGGACTGGAAGGTGGAACTTTGCTCAGTTAGCTATCATAGTGGGACCAAAACATGTTTTAGTTTAGTGTAATGGAGGTGGAGGAAGTTGTTGGGGAAAAGGATGTCTGGGCTGCTCTGCTTGCCCTGTTGCCATCTTGATAAAATGGATGGATGGATGATAAGCATGTTGTGAATATTTTTGTGAAATGCTTCATGATTACTTGCTTTGATGGCATCATTACCGTCTAGGATGTATAATATCTTCTTGTCTCTCCAGAAGATACGAAGCCATCCAATGAGGCTGTGGCAGGAGTATCTGGAGGGACGGAAGAAGTACGACGAGCTCAGGAAACAAAAGGTTAAGAAAGGCTCCACCCGAGAACAACAGGTAAACAAACTCAAATGGTGCATTATTTATTTAATTTATACTGCAGTGGACAGTGTTCGCCTATATCTGTGAATGATGTTTGACCTATTTGTCTGGTAGACACTGGCCCTCCTGGATCGCTTCAAGTCTAAGCTGTCATCAGCCATTACTGAAGCCCCGGAAGTGGACGTGGACGTGGATGAGCTGGAAGAGGATGACGACCAGGGATGGTCAGTAGGCGCCATATTATATGAGGCTTACAGCTTAATTATCATAGTGGAACCAAAACATTATTAAAAGGACACTTCAGATGGTACTGTTTTTGTCTACTCCTAAGCTGTTTGAAGCTCCAAAAATCATCCCAAAATCCCTGCTGTCTCAGGCTTTCTCTTCCTGGATTCTGGAAGAGAGGGAGGTGAGCAGATGATAGTGTTGGTAGCAGAAATCACTATAGTTGTCTATCCATCAAGGTGACACATTCCTTTGATGTAACAGCCACATGAATGATGGGAGAGTGTTCTTTTAAGTTTAGTGCAGTTTATTTGCCAGGTGACAAAACATAGAAGTGAAGTGATAACAAAGCAGTTCCACAATACCATGATACAAACACAAAAAAAAATTGTGCAGGTGAGATTAAAAAACAATGGCTTGTATAAACAGCTCACCTCAAAACAAAAAAGAGTGAAACAAAACACAGAATACAGCAAGGTGGAAAACAGTATAACAACAACAAAATGCATTAACGACCAGAAAGGAAACAAGGTGACAGTATACATGTCGCCCCCCTGTCACATAATTGGAGCCATTTATACATTAGTCCATAAAAACAATGTGACAATGTTCATAGTAGAATGGTCAACAGTGTCAAAAGCTTATGATATGTCTAAAAATATTCCAAGAGCATATTCAATATTTAGAGCAAAATAGATTTTATCAACACTTTGTTGGACAGCCATATCTGTGGAAAAACACTTTCTTGGAAATTCTATCCATGACTTCCTTCTCAGTTGGAGAATTAAACCTCAGTAAAGGAAGACTTCTCTAAATATAGCCTGAGGGAGAGCCAGTCTTCAATCACTGAAAGGCTTGCGCCAACATTCATGCAATACTGAACTGAATTCACAGGCAGTGTCATAATGCCTGGTTCATGCTTGCCACATTTGTTTCCACGGTAAGCAAGAACCAGCAAGAACCAGGCGTAAGGGTCAGAGTAGGTATTCTGTCACCAACAAATTGTAGGGGAGGAGCTGAGGATGCCCTTTATTTGTCTAGTTGTTCTTGTTGTAGCTGCATTCAAAGGAGAGTGGCTGTTAATGCATTTCCTATGTAATTTGTCCTTTGGCAATTGGCATATTTGTGGAGGCGTGGGGAAAACCAGGATTTGTGGTGTCCCTTAGCTATTTGTTTTGCGTCTAATGACTTTAGAGGAACCACTTGTGAGAAACAGTTTTATGAAGCGAGAAATGTTTGGCATGCTCACTCTACATTGCTGTAAACGTTGCTCAGTATTTTCCCCTGCGGCATGATAAATCAGCATCTTAAGTCCATCCTCATTTTTTGTTGTTGTGGCACTTAGTGAATGTTTCCATTTCATCCTGTCTGGTTCTGCCAGGTAAAATAAAATGGAAAACTGGAAAATGATCCGAGATGTCAGTCATGAACACGCCACACAGAAAATTGGTTTAAAAAAAAAAAACATTATCTAAAAGTAGTTAGTAGTAGTTGCGTTTCTTGATAACTGATTTAAATCAACTAAAATAAAACACACTTTATTTATTTTTTAGCGCCACAGTAAGAACAGGAGAGGTTTTAGAGCAAGGTCTACTCTCTATATGTGGGTGAAAAGATGATTCAAAATCAAGATTCAAGATTCAAGAACTTTATTTGTCACATACACACACGGGGTGTGCAGTGAAATGAAAAAGTGGCAATGCTCAACAGGAATATGCAAAGGGCAACAGTACACAGTATTTACAATAAAAAACCAACACAATATTTACAGTATTACAGTAAGAGCTCTATAAAAATATAGTAATATGAGAAATTGTATGTATGTAATATAATATAAATTATGTGTAGTCGTTACCTAAGTGTGTGTCTGTGTGTGTGTGTGTGTGTGCATAAGAGGGCAGTTGTGTGGGTCTTGGTGGGAGCCCAGGTGAGGTTGGAGTTCACAGTCCAGAGGGGTGTTCCACGAAGCGAGCTTACCACTTATCCAGGCTTATTTCGCTTAGTCTGGCTCATTTCCAGGTTTATTCGGTTCCACAAAGCAAGCTCAGCATAGTTCAAGCTAAGTTGCTGTGGCAACTTATGCTTTGAAACTAGCCTGCCTCGGGGCAGGCTAGATATCAGGCAAAACCACAGCTGAAGCTGAATCGGTACTCCCGTAACACTGATCCGACTGAAACGCAATAATTTTCAAACAAGGTTCCGCCATCCTAATGTTCAACACTATTACCCTAGACCCTACACTATCAGACATAAAATGTAACGTTAATAGAAAATAAAAAATATAAAATGATGTAGGCTGTATGGGGGATACAGTCACGGTTCAGAGCGTTGTTAGGCAACCCCATTTAACCATGAGTGTCCAGCGAGACCTCAAGTGCCGTATTGCTTTTCGAAAACGGTTACAACTTATAGAAATAATTATTTGATGACACAATATTATTTTATTTTCTAAATTATTTTTATTTAACAAATTCATTGAAATAATAAAGTATCTTGAATATATGTCAAGATGTTTCCACGGTTGCTAGGAGACGCATTCACTGTTTCTGTATGGGATTTACAGTCACTGTAGAACACGCTTTCAACCGATCAATTTCCAGGATGGAAACAACCGATTTCATAAAAATATAATAAAAGTAAGAACCAGCCCGAACAGCTCAGTCAGTAGAGCATGAGACTCTCAGTCTTAAGGTTGTGAGTTCGATCCCCAGTACTGTACGATGTACGATGTAATGTAGTAAGTTGAAACCTTACGTACAACCTTTACTACATCATTTATGGCGATAGATAGTACATTTACAGTCTTGAGGTTTCATATATGGCATGGTTTCATTTATAATATTTTTAGCACAGCTTTTCAGTTCTTTAATATTGTTGGAACACATGATATTTAATAAGGTCTATACAATTTGTTCATTTTTAATTCAACAATTACTTACGCATTCAATCTAGCAGCAATTCGTTGCCAATCTTTCTCTCTTCCTTTATTTATGGCAATCGTATTTCCCTTTTCATTGTAATATGGCTGAATTCTCCATAGAAGTCTAACTCCACTAAAAGTCGCTGTTCAGTGGCCGTGAACATTGCGGCTCTGTCTTTACCGTCATTTTTCGTCATGATGAATTGATCAGATCCATGATCGACCTCTCGGGCTGCTTAAATAAACTGTGTATAAATGTGCACGCGCAATTATCTGGCTTGCTTGAGCCTGGCTCGGTTTAGCCCGATCACGGTAGCTTGACTTGGGCTTCGTGGAACCGCTTTAGCCCCGATTGATTTGTTAGGTTAACTCAAACCAGGCTTGCGAGGTTAATCGCCGCTTTTCTAAGCCTGCTTTGTGGAACAGCCCCCTGATGGCCTGAGGAAAGAAACTCCGTCTCAGTCTCTCTGTTTTGGCAGCGTGACTGCGGAGGCGCTTGCCTGACCGCAGCAGCTGAAACAGTCCGTTGTTGGGGTGGTGAGGATCCTTCATGATCCTGCAGGCTCTGGTTCTGCACCTCCTGGTGTACAAGTCCTGCAGGGTGGGGAGTGTAGTTCCAATAGTGCATTCAGCCGAACGCACTACTCTCTGCAGAGCCTTCCTGTCCTGAGCGGAGCTGTTGCCGAACCAGGCAGTGATGCTTCCTGTCAGGATGCTCTCTACAGCTCCAGAGTAGAAGGACTGAAGGATCCTCTGAGAGACTTTGAATTTCCTCAGCTGCCTTAGGTGGTAAAGGCGCTGCCTCGCCTTTCTCACCAGAGTGTCAGTGTGTGGACCATGTCAGATCTTTGGTGATGTGGACTCCCAGGTATTTATACCTGCTCACCCTCTCCACAGTAGTCCCATTAATCCACAATGGTGAGTACGTCCTCTGTTGTTGTGTCCTCCTAAAGTCCACAATCAGCTCCTTAGTTTTGGTGACATTCAAGAGGAGGCTGTTGTCCTGGCACCAGAGTGACAGATCAGCAACTTCCTCCAGGTAGGCCTTCTCGTCGTTGTCGGAGATCAGGCCCACCACCACTATGTCATCCGCAAACTTGATGATGGAGTTGGAGCTGAACCTGGCAGGGGGCTGAGGACGCAACCCTGGGGGGATCCTGTGTTCAGGGTGAGGGGGTTGGAGGTGTGTCTGCCCACCCTGACCACCTGGGGCCTGGCGGTCAGGAAGTCCAGGATCCAGGCACACAGGGGGGTGTTCAGTCCCAGCTCAATCAACTTGCCAGCCAGTCTGGTGGGGACTATGGTGTTGAAAGCTGAACTATAATCAATGAACAGCAGTCTCACATAGCCCCCCTTCCGGCTGTCCAGATGAGAGAGTGTGGTGTGCAAATCAATGGATTGATAAGCTGTTGGTGTGGGAGATTTGGCTTCTCGTAGTTATGATTAATAGTCCTCTTAACAGCAAGGAATCCATCATCAACGTTACAGTGAAATAGAAATCTGGCCTGAGTCTGAACATGTGTCTGTGTCCACTGTTGTTAATTAGCTGATTGGTCATGGTTAGGTCCATGGTTTTTGCTGAGGCCTGCGGACCAGATGGACTGCCACTTGCATTCCCTGTAGACCTCTGCTTAGATGGGTTAACGATTAGCCTCTTCCTAAATAGACTGTCAGTATTTCAGACAAATAGAGTCAGTTGTGTTCATCAATGAATATGTGTTTTCAAGAATTTTGCCTTTCTCAGGAACTGCAAGTTTTTCCTCAGGTCTCAGGAATTTATCCACTATCAGTCTTGGTTTGTCCTTTGTCCGGGTTTCCCAAAGCTATGGTCATGTTCAAATACAATCTACCTTTGGTCTAGGTTGAGTTTTTCAGAATCATCTTTCTAATCTTCCCCTCAGGTTCAGTCCATTTGCTTGCCCTCTCTCAGGATGGCTTTAAAAAGTTAAATTGTTGTAAAGAGCCTGATTTACTAAGTAGTCAATTTTTCTGTTGAGATGAGACGGATTGTTCACATGGTAGGAATATCCTTCTTCAACCCATTATGGATCATTTGAATTGGATGATTTCCATTCTATAACATTAGATTCATGTGCTCTAAATTGGCCACTCATAAGAACTGATCGTAAGATGTAAAATGCTTGAGTCACACTTCTCTGCCCATTGAAAAATAGTTTACACCTCATGGCAATCTGCGTAATGGGTAGTGTTTTGACATGTGAGAGGTCAAAGGCAGTGTTACTTAGCTCCATTAAAGGATCTCAAAATGAATTGAGTGTCAGTATGTTTCTTTACAGACATCTGTATGCTGTCAGAAGATAAATGATTACGGCACAGTGACACCACCATTTTGAGCTGCTTGTTTTTCATGGAAAATCACAGTTGGTCCGTTTTACGTGCGTTGTGTTGGCCAATGTGGGTCAAGTTGAATAGCAAATTGCACGTATATTGCATGGCTGGTGGAACAGTGGAAAAGCTATATAGACACTCTGACTTTAGCAACTTGATTTTGGTACATTATGGTGAATGTTCAAATTAAACAATTAAAAGAATCATGAAATTACCAACTGCTTGTTGACAGGTTTCAGCGCTAGAATCAGTCCTATAGTAGCTTATAGCTAAGGAAAGAATGTGTGGAGAGATTGGAGCATTTGCTTTGTGCTGGCTAAATTAGCATGGGCTTTTTTTCCTATAGTCTGTATCGGCTAATAAGAGATTTCATAATTGTAATTCACCATAGAGTGCTTAGTACAAAAAGCAAAGGAGTAAACCTGCTTGAAGTCACTTTTCAATAGCCTAACTCCCACAGCTAATAAGCTCACCTAAAAAGATAGTGGCTATAAGGCGTTTTTCCACCGCAGGGACTATCCAGGAACTAAAGTACTTAGTTCCAGGAACTTCGACCTTTCCCACCGGGGGAACTAGCCCTCAAAAGGTTCCTCTTGGATAGTTCCTGGACCCAAAAAAGGTTCCTGCTAGCGAGGTAGTACTTTTTGGGGGACCAGGAACCATTGTGGCGGAGCTGCAGTACTGAACAACGCAGATTTGTCAATACAAGCTATGCAAAAATCGTCAAGTCCGCCAAACCCGTGCTTGTTCAATACCGGTATTAAACTAATTTCAGAACTCATCAAACACGTCTCGCAGCTATTTATTGTTTTGGAAAATGGACCGATGGACTAACAACGAGGTACAGGCACTGATCTGTATTTTTTCAGACGAGGAGATACAGAGAGGGTTCGAGGGCTCAAAGTTTGGCAAATATGTGTGGCCTTATCTGCAGAATCTCCCTGGTACTTTGGTGCGTTGGGGAAGCAACCTCAAACTGTTTTGCGGAACTAAAAAGGTTCCTGCTGAGACGGTTCCTGCTCAAAAAAGTACCCAAAAGGTTCAGTGGAAAAACGGTCAAGTATAATTCAGAGATGGTACTATTCACGCAGTTCTTCATCCTAGAAGCTGTGAACCCACATTGCTGCATAGATTCATTTTGGTGACAAGAGCGTCAGCTTAGATGAGATTGACAAACAGTATGTGCCACCAAACATCCAGATCACAGCATCCCTTACCATCATTTGTGTCCTTCCTTCCTCCTTTATTCATTTGTGAATATGAGAAACGTTTTTAAGGATAGTACAGATGTAACGCCTCACCCCTCGACAGACCGTCGGTGCTAGTAATGGCCCTTAGTGAAGCCTGTGAGTCATACCGCACGTCTGTTAATAGGAAGTCATAACAAAGGCCAGACAAGTTTCTCACTAATGACCTGACACCATGTTGAACCTTACACAGATAAAGAAATGATTTGACTGTTTGTATATAGCTGGTTTAAAGGCCTCAGCTATAACTCTGATGGCCAGTAGTGCTTTGTTATAGTGTAGCTGCCTCGAGGCGACGGGTTGCCCCGTCGCTCAGAGGCCCCTGCGGCAGATCTACCCGGTCACGGCTCTTCTCTGTCCTGGCCCCACAGTGGTGGAATGAACTCCCCACTGATGTCAGGACAGCAGCTGCCCATCTTCCGCCTCAGGCTGAAAACCCACCTCTTCAAGAAACACTACCCTGACCCTTCCTCTTAGCACTTACAAAAAGAGATGCACTTACGATTTCTGGTGGCTAGTAGTTCTCTTGCCTACCTAGGTGGAATGTGTTTATTGTCTCTTTGGATAAAAGTGTCTGCTAAATGACTGTAATGTAACGAAAGTACTCTAAATCACTGACACCACTTGCTGTAGCAAATATTAGTCGCAGCATTCACCAGCATGTGAGCGCACCACAGTACCGACTGCTCCTGGAGAAGTCGGGAAACAGTTTGGCAAACGCGCTGCTTTGCGGACTGGGACGTTCGAGCATGAAGAGTTGGCACGTGAAGGCCTTTTTCACTCGCTTCTGCCCAGTTTACATTCTCTTATTCCTATTGATAACTTCATGGAACATGGTGAATGCTGGGTTGTAGTTAAACTCTCGCTGAGCTTTTTTTTTTCTCACTCAGGCTGAAGACAAATCACCTTGGTGGCAAGGAAAAAAAGGTGGATTATTATAGTAAGAGCAGCACAGATGAGAAATAATGATGATACTAGATGATAGTTGTAACTGCAGAAAGTCTTACCTCAGACTGGGCAAGATGGAACTGGTCTTGATCAGGCCCATAGCTCGCTCCAAGTACTGATAAATGTGTGTGAAAGTTCAAGTTGTGTGCATGCATGTGTCAAATTGGGATTTCAGCCCACAGCCACCAGATTGGCCATCAGGAAATCAACCCTGACGCTCTGTTTTCCTCTCATATTCTGTTTTTCACCAAGGATCTCAAAGTCTAACTATATAGAGTAGGGGTTTGAAATGAATACCATGTGTTTTAGGATTTGAGGAAAGTGTCTGTGTGTGAGAGATTTAGAATAACAAAACCTGTAGTTGCTATTAGTATCAGGCAGCCCCTTGAAGTCGTCTGTCCGTGTGTGGGGGCCCTAATGAATTTGAGAGAACCGCTGGCTGGCCTCTGCCTCTCCCAGCCGTAGACACCTCACTGTGCTGCCCCCGCCAGGTATGGGGAGGAGGGAGGGACAGGGGCAGTAGCATAGCAGTCCTAGAAAAACACCAGTGGGAAGTCTGTGCCACTCTAGGAGCATTGTGAACAGAATGTGGGTTACAACAGGTCAGACACTGGAAGTCAAGTCTGGGCCAGAGGAGGTAAACTATTCCATCTGTGTCTGTGTCTACAAACTCTCCCACTGCACCCCCACCCCCCACCCTCTCTCTCTTGGTCTCTTCTACCACACACAAAGTCCACACTCTCATTGCAAAGAGCCCCCCGTTGCACCCACCCTCCCTTCTGTACCCTACCTGAATTCCCACCCCCTGCTTGAGGAAAAAAGTGCAAGAAAAATAAATTCAGGAAAGGCTTCTGCAGCCTTGCATCATGGCGGCAGAGAGTAGTTTTGATAAGCGGGGAGCCCCGACTGCCGGGTTTCTAGAGCTCGTCTCGGGCTGTATAACCCTGGGCGATATGGCCGGCAGGCTGTCATCACCGTGACTGCTAGACAAATTATCAGAGGCGGCCCGCTCGCACGGCAGGACTAGGGTCTGCCAGAGTCTAGCCATGACATTCTAGATGAGCTGTCACACTCCTGCCGATTTCAAACGAACACAGGAGGAGAGAGTGCAGGCAAACCAATACACACACACACACACACACACAGGCTGACACACTAACACGCTGACAATCTCAGCCTGTGCACACAGCCAGAGAAATGGGCAGACAGACACATACCACATGCTATACACACCAGACAAGGCAGCAAACACAAAATAATATCAATGAAATGGCCAATCGCTAAATAACAAATCGGTCATATCTGCCCATGGTGCTCCGCCGTTAAGTGTACGCCATCACGTTGTCAGCCGCTCTTGTTTTTAATTTTCCTTTGCTTGTTTTCCCTTGACCTCTTGAAGGGCCTAGCCTTCATCAGAACGACCGAAACAGGTGTGGCTTGTCAATCTCGAATGCATTTGTTACCTTGGTGCAAATCCCACTGTTCTGAGCAGATGTGTCCACTTAACGGACAGCGGTGACCTGCTTCACCCTCTTGAAGTCCTGCCGGTGCTGTCACTCCCCGTTTTACTAAATTAAAATCTTCCATTTCCTCCCCGTCGCTAAGTTTGATCAATAACTCCGACTTGACACTGGTAGTCTTTTAGATCACACCTCTCACCTCTGTTTCTCACTCTCGGCATATTAAGAAAACTGGGTTGATTAAGGTTGAAACATTTGGCAGTTAGCCGCCTTCTGCCCTGTAAAGCTTTGACAGGCAGGTGTGTCAAATTAGATGGTTAATAATGGTTGTCTGTTTCATCTCATCCGCAAAAAAAAAACAGGACAATTAACTCTTTTTTTCCAGAGGACAATTGATGTCGTTATTATGTGTTGCGTGTGATCTCATTTTCTTTGAACTGGGGTGAAGTTCAGCAATGAGCACTGACTTGTTCCAGTTTCCATGGAGTAAGATTTGTTGTACAGTTTTCATTCAAAAAAGTGAAGAGGCCAAGTCTTCAATAAATCAAGACACTCAACTCTTGAATAACTCTTAAATCCTTTATTAAAAGGATTATATACGTATTTTAGCTTATATATATAGCAAAATATTGGATTTGTTTTGTACCTATACCTACTGATTATCTTCTGGCTAGACCAACATGTTTTTGGTGTCGTCTGGAAAGAGACGTTTCAATGCTTAAAATCTTTACTGCACCTTTAAAGTGTCGTGGCACTGTGACGTTTGTGGTTCTACCTCCTCCTCCTGCTACCTTCTCAGAAAGAACAAAACATTTAGTTAATCATTTAGGTTTTGTTTCTCACAACGTAAGTAGACTACATGGCTAGCCGTGCCTTTTTGAAATGGATTTGCCATATGTATGCATTACACCTATATCAAACCCAACTACATAGGCCTTTGTGCTTGAGTGCACCCTCTCACAGCTGTGCAGGGAATTACAATATATGCCACAGAATGTATTTTTTGTTTTCTTTTAATACTTTTCCTGTGTTCGGGCACTGGCAGCATATTTACAGCGCTTCATTCGTTTCATTTCATCTCAGCTCAAGAAATTGAAAAAAAATGATCTGGTGCATGCAACAGTCATGCACAAGTTTCTTAGTTGTAGGTGGAGGATCAGTAGATGTAGGTCTACCTGACAGTCCCGGGTTGGACATCATTATTACTAACAATGTATTTTTCCCACGGCGCAAGATGTGGGCATCAGTCAAATTGAGGTCAGTCATCAGACACTTAACTACTAAACACCAAAAGGCGCTCTCTCACCTCATATTGGGTGATGCTCACTCGCTAATCTGTGCATGAAAAAAAAATTGCCACCAAATATTTTAGTTACAGCTACAGTACATTGAGCAAAGCAGTTATGTGTAGTAGGTATGGAGTTTGGGCAATGCTAACGAAACATTTAGACACATTGGGTGAGTGATGGGTGAACGATGTGGCTGCGTCGCTGTTGCACTTAGCTTCACCAGCTTTAATTGTCCACAATGTAAAAAGTGGACTCCCCTGTGCTTGACTAGTGACTTCTCTTTTATGTTTGCTGTGTTAGACACCTAAAGAATATGTGTTTTATCTGTGAAGTGCCTCACACTGGTATCTCCTGTTAGGAATGTCCTGATTCTTTAATAGGTCTTTGAGGGGAGAGAGACTGACTTGGGAAATGAAAGACACATGAGCATCTGTTCTCTGGCTACCAGGCCTTTCTTTCACAATTTTCTCAAACTACAAAATATAGGCCTAATATCTCTAAACGTTTAGTTGCAGGCATAGAGAGTCTCCAGGTGTTCAAACATCTGCCCAATTGCCCCATATCAAAGAAAGTGCTCTTTAAATGGTGATGATTTTTTAAACTCATTTTAACTACAATTTCAGTACCCATGTGAATATTGTGTGCACAGCGCATCACGTTGTGTTCTCTGTCACACCAGAGGCTAATCTCACTCAGCTGTTGCTTGTAAACACACCACACGCACACTCCTTTTATCCTCATCCGCTAGACAGACGAAGGCGCAGTCTGACCTAGAAAGAAATCTGTCTAGCAAAAACCTGATATTGACTCGACAACAGAGGGTAATACTTGAACTTGGGATGTTACGTGAAGTGACATTACAGCCTGATGGACAAACTTCAACTTACTTAACTTCAAACCACGTGGCTGTTGGTTTAACCTGTAAGCCAACTAGCAGCCCTGCCAAGAGGAGCCAACCAAGAGGATGGGTAGAATCTACATCTGCTCGTTTAGGTAGAAGGCAGCCAGTTTCTGTTTGTTTTCACACAATAAAATCCCCCGTCCATTGTTTTATTATCGGACAACCACACTGCCCTTACCATTTACCCATTCCCGTTACTGTTACACATAGAGGTAGGTTCATGCAAAATCTTTCGAATGTCACAAAAAGTGAAATTTGAGTTGGGTATGCTGCCATCACCTGGGTTGGATGTAGAACTCAGCTACATCAGAAAAAAACCAAACAAAGAAATGCACTTGGCAAATGTTCTAACGCCCCCAAACTAAAGGGCAGACAACCCCAATGACTGCCTTGAGCAACAGTGCGTACGCCATTTCTGGGATGTTGCAGTGGGCAGATAATTTACATTTCACAATGTCCAAACTGACTGTGGAACTGTTGAGACTGAACTATTCTTCAGGCAGATCAAGCCAAGCCTACGTCAATATTTATTCAACAAATGCATTCCCATCGCTATTTATTGCATAATTTCTTCATTTACAAAAAAAACATTCTGCCTTAAGCAAGTGTACAAATGTTTAAATGTTAAGTGATAACAACAGTAAGAAGGGAAAGATTTCAGCACTGACACAAATGTTAGGACTTTAATTGTGAAAAGTAGCTTAGTTTTATGACTGTTACCTTTTTATACAGGTCTTAACACAGGCTTTAACATCTAAACCAAATGAACAATAGTGCAAGCCTGACTATTAAATGTGTCAAACCTTTACCAAGTACATGTAGTTTATATAGCCAGGATTTATAAAGCCGCAGGCTTGTGGCAAATCATTCTCTTAATCAATTTGATCTCTTATTCTTTCATCTCTATGTTGAATTATGAAAGACATCAAGCATAACTTCTGCATCCATTAATGCACAGCACTTGGCCAGTCCACAACAATATTTTCACTATTGATATTTTTGCTCATTAATGATATTGATGATCAGTAGCTGAAACAGTTTTACCAGGAAGTCAGAATGATAGAAATGGCTTGATGTTTTTTCCTCTTGTGCTAACATGATGTAATCTTAAGGCAATAGGCGCCTGTCCTCTAAACAGTAACTCTTCAGAGTCGTGATTTATTGCTGTTCTTTGAACGCTCTCCGCCTCTCTTCATCTGATTTAGGATGGCCCACGTTCTGCAGTTTGATGAGCAAAGCAGAAAAGTCAAGGATGCCAACGTGCAGGACGAGGACACTTTTGAGATCTACGATCCGCGCAACCCTGTCAATAAACGCAGGAGAGAGGAGAGCAAGAAGATCATGGAGGAGAAGAAGGCCAAGAGGTGAGGTCACACGGTCAGAGGTCAGGTCGTGCCCCGCCATGTGACTGAAGAGCTTCTCCGCTTCTCCGTTTTCCCACCACTTCAAACCGGTCATCCCCCCTTTGTTGAACAGCCTCTTCAACATCTGGACTGAGGATGCTGACCTGCAGTCTGTGATGGAAAAGGCTTCTCCATGTGTAACAGTTGTACCTATGCAACATGCAGTTGGTTTTCAAGAGTTCCAGTTTCAATAATCCATAATCTGTTTCTTGCATGTATGTATTACACCTTTCCTTCAAAATAAATGACATTTGTTATTGTAATTACGCAGTTTTAATTTGAAATTACTGACTGATTTTACACACAGAAGTAAAATAATTTCAAAATAAATTTGTTAGGTTGTATTACCAAAGTTGTTCAACCGGTTTCATCAACTGTTGTGAATGTGTGCGAATGAGTGGTGAGAAGCAGTGAGTTGAGAAGGAGTGGCAGAACTAGAGGTGCTGGAGTTTAGCTCTCGTGATATAGCAGCAGCTCAGCCCGGCCGATGCACTGTATGACTACACATGGTTGAATCATAGAAACCCTGTATTAAACCCCTGTATTAATCCAATGATTCAGTCTGAATAGTCTGTTGCCCCTCTCCCTCTGATCCAACAACCACTATGAGCAAGCCTGACCCAACCACTTCACCGTAACAATTTCACCAGATTGACGCAAGGTCCCCATAACCGCTCTGCCTCCTTTCTACAGTATCTGTCATACCTTCTTGCCCAGGTCACCATTAGAGCAGTCTAGGCTTGTAAAAAATGGTACTATTTAAAACAAAGCCTTTACCTTCCTGTTGTGGTTTTGGGTAAATGATCTACCACTACCGTGTGTGTGTGTGTGTGTGTGTGTGTGTGTGACCAGGAGCTGTATTTGGCCAGCACACTGTTTTTTACTGCACTTCTGGGATCATGCTTAAATTTTCATATGGAACAGGAAGGAGGGTTAATATTACACTATGAGCCCAATTCGGCCCAAGCTCCTGCAAATCTAAAACAGGTGATACAGTAATCTAACTGCCCGTGTGCCCTTCTGGGTCCAGGTCGTGTTGGAACGTGCCGCCGACGTATCGTACGTATGTATCATAAAGCTGCACAGAGATGCTTCAGAAGAGTATGACTTTAAGAAGGACATCCCTGGGCACGTAAATCAGACATGATGTTTAAAGGGGGGTAGAGAGAGGGACGAGACAATGTCACTCCTCTCCAGCACCACCAGGAGAATACTTAACATTCCCCAGCCTCGCTGTGCCCAGCTCAAAGCAGGAAATACCACTCTCTGCTGCTGGTCATGTGACCATCAGGGATGAGATGGAATGGTAATAGCATTATCATGCTACTCTACGACCACTATCTCCCTCTGCCCTTCTGCAAGAGGGCTAAATATAGCCAATTAATCCTTCCCATCTCTTAGAAATACAACCCAAAGACTCTAAAGACGAGCTCTTCTGGCTCCTTCCAGACTTCTGGAATTTGGGATTGTCTTTTTTTCCTCTGTCCTCTTTATTTCTGTATTTCCTCTGTGTTGGTGGATGATAACCTAAGGCACATGCATTCACATTTAACCTGTCATTCACACGTGGATACACCTAATATTCTAAATGAAATCATATCTATGGGGCATACAGGTAGTTTAATCTTCCAGGTTTTTCTTCTTCTTGCTCATGTCGGGTAGGTGTGCGAGCAGCAGAGGCCGCAGCCGGACAGCCGTGTTGCGGAGCACGCTCCACGTGCCCACGACCCCTGAGCCGCCGTGACCTTGAGTCCTCTTTCCATGGGCCAATTCCCCTGGGTGAGATGGAGGGGGGCGGGGATGTCTGGGGAAGAGAGAGCTAGGTAGGTTCGTGTGTGTGTGTGTTCATATGAGGGATATTAATGGCCGCCAGATCAAAAGAGACGGTTTGGACAGAAGGCATACATGTTCACGGCTAATGGTTGGTCATTCACCGAAGCCCAAGGACAGAGCATAGTGGTCGTTTGTCTCTGGGGAAGGTGTCCTCGATGCCAGCGCGCTATTTGTCTGTACCTTTGTATTCTAGTGGCCCGTTAATACAGTGATTAGATAAACTCGAATCCGGGGGACGAAGGGCTCCATTTCCTTTAATAGGGTTAACCTGGAAAAATGTCCTTATGTCACATGTAATATTTCATTGCTACTTTATGAGATTTATTTTTCATAGGCCAGGTTTTTCTCTTCCCCCCCCTCCTTCCCTTTTTTCCTCTCTATGAACAACATTGTCCAAAACGTGCTCACGGATTACCCCAGAGCAAAAGTGAGCATGCATTCCTTGATAAGAGATGATGAAGTATTAGAAGACAGTCTTTGATTGTCAGTTTGTTGCTCTTGTTTTGGTGGATGGGAGTCAGTACGGCTGTCAGTCAGGCTACTTGGAGACACCTGGGTAAAGATGAAGAGAGAGACGCCAGCCAGAAGGAGAAGACGGGGCAATACAGTGTGATACCTTGTAGTATTTCCTCAGTTTTTGCAGTATTACAGTATTGAAGGGGGGGTAGGGGATGTTGGACTACTAACAAAAACGTATTCATTTCCCTTGGTCTTGCCAAATGTTGGATCCAAGCAAGGCCTGCACATGAAATTCCCAGTATCACAGCAATTGGATGAGACTGATCAGGAATGAATACTATGTCCCAGAAATTGAATGCATAGAGGGAAGCTAGTCAAAACAATAAATTAAGCCCAAGACTACAACCGAGACCAAGGTTAAACTCAGAAAAAAAAGCAAACCTCAGAAAATATTTTACCTCGGACTGAATGAACATTTTGCATTGAATTACATGCAAGACGGTTGTTATCTAACCTCCTCGTTGGACTTTGTGAAAATATTTCCATTTAAGGTCTGGATGAATTTCTTCCATTTTGTGAGAGATGACTCAAAAATGATTGGTATTGTTGGTAAGTATAATATTGAATTCTGGTGTGAGGCCACAAAACATACGACTTGTTAGGGCCATAATGTGGCTTGGCTCTCGGACTGCGACATCAAAACCAACACCACACAGACCGTGGTTATAGAATAAATAATTTCAATTATGTTTCAATTTTTCAATCTTCAACGAAGTGACTACATATGTACATGTTTAATCTTTCAATCTCATTTTTGTGAATGCTGCATTCAAAGGCACTAAGTGTGCCAGTGATACTTGAACCAGAAGATTAGAAGTGTGCACATCTGCTTGAGTCCAGGTGCTGGATAACAATAGATCCTGTTTCTTTATCACAGCAACATTTTGAACAACATATTCAAACTGCCTGATGAAGAAACGTACATATTTACCGGTGAATGTGTAGATTTACTCGGCGGTGAATGTGTACATCACGATTTACCCGCATACCGAAACCCATTTCAGCAGCAACTGGCCCGGCTTCCTGAACGGACACCTACAGATGCTGCTTTCTATAAACGGACCCCACTTATGTTTTGCATTGACCACTGCCTCGGAGCATCATGTTCGATCAGCTGACCCCCACTCAAGACATTGGCTTTTGGAGATACCACCCACGGGCATTCGTCACATTTAACATCTATTAGTCTTCCTAGTGACTTTCTCAGTCTGACGCTATAGATGGATATTCCCTCTCCTCTGCCCTCTTCTTTGCGATCTGACAGAAGAAGCTAGTTTACCAAGTCATGGAATCAAATTGAGATGTCGTGCTGGGCAGAGTCCCCTGTGTTTTACATCAAAAACCATTCCTTCTTGCCATTTGATGACAGATCCGAGTTGAATTACTTTTTTAAAAACTATTAAGTTACCTTAACGGGATGATCTGGCATAATAAAACCAGGTAGATTGTCCCAAAAGTGCAAAACTCACCCATCTTGCATCCAAATGCTCATATTACCCAAGCGGATATAAATTAATAAATGGTCCCAGGTCTGTCTGAGATGATGTTTCCCCTCTCTCACCTCTCTCTCTCTCTCTCTCTCTCTCTCTCTCTCCTCCGGTCCTGGAAGTCAACCGAGGTGTGGAGAGAAGTCTGGGCATGTGGGGCCAGAGAACTTGCACAACCCTCCAATGCTGAGATGTGCTCTCTCACCTTCCCAGTCGCGTGTAAATCAACAGGTTCCTCAAACTAAAATGCAAATGTGGCTTCGATGAACTCTTAAGTGCAAAGCCATATTTCATATTATTACAGTCCAGGGTAATATCTGAGGTATGTAACCTCTGCTGCACAGGCATAGTGGTCCAAAGCCCCAGGTAGTGAAGATAAAACAGATTGATTGCCAGGAAACAAAGAGGCTAGCTACCTGCTATTGGGTACCAGAAAACAAACGTACTTAAGCCACCTTTGTTTCTAAGCAGGCTTTGCCTCCTGTACACATCTTATGAAGTAGACTTCTGCCAAACAATCTAGTTTCTAGATTGGACCGTAACAAATATGGAAAGAGAAAGGCAATGAAGCCTACGGTGTAGTGTAGTTGGTGAAGCATTTCACTGTGAAATGCTTTGTGCATGATCTTGAGATTGACGGATTCTTCCAAAGGAATTGGAGCCACCGGGATGAAAACTCAAAAATGCACCTAGTGGTACACCATGAAGTATCCACTACAAATACACCAGGAAGTAAAAGTATTGGGATTTTTATATCAAAATACGAGAAAAAAGTACATTTTTATGATATTGAGAATTAGCTAACAAGGTAAAAAAGACAGTCGACATACAGCTAGATGACTTACGTCTCCATCAAATATTTTGCAAACCTTCAAGCTTCCTGTCAAACTCTTTATGTACCTATGCTTGATGTGCCCAAAGCTTCTTTGTATCGTACAGTGAGATTCACCTTTTCCTTGCCTAGAGTGAAGGACGCCTGGACTGTGAGACAGAGACGAGAACAGCGTTGCAATGTAACCGAGGAGAAAGTGATAGCCGTGGGCAGTGCAGCGTTCTGTGCTGGGACTAAAGCCCCATCATCATTTGTTCTCATTAGCCTGCTGTCATTTATTAGTTGTGGGCAATTGGAGCAGAAGAGGCTGAATCACTACATAATTCACTCTTGATGGATTTTATAATGTTACTGCCAGGAGATGTCCTTAAGTAGTGGGTTCCCGCTCTCAGTTCACTGTATGCTGTGCGTAGATGCAGTTCGAGACCACCGTCCACCCAACACATGCACACACACACACACCGATCGCATTCAGCTGCATCCACGGCCCCAAGCTAAAGCTCTTGGCTTTACTCCATCGTGGCTAAGTGATTGGCTATCGATTCCCTGTGCACTTAATCTACTTACCTGCCGCCTTCCCCATTCTGCCTGCCTACAGAGGACACTATGGGAATACAGCAGCATCCCTTGAAGGTGACCCAGCTACCTGGTGAACCACTACACTGAGCCTCCTGACCCTGAGGCAACCCAGGAGTCGTAGCCCTGAAGACTAACCCTGGCATCGAAACTATCACCTGGTCAAATGCACTATTCAGCATGGTGTATCTTTGGGTATGGTGTCCTCATGCACAATGGGTTTTTTTTGGTTGAAATGATCTGTAATAAGGAGATCTGGAAGTCTCTCTGAAAAGGGATGTGCTGCACAGCTGAAGGATTTCTCTTCACCTCTTTGAAGGTGTGAAGGAAAAAGCGCACCCTTTGCAGTGTAATGCAACGGGGCAGATGTTGCCCTCTCCTCTGCAGCCAGCACCCTTCAGGGGCTTTGATCTTCTCCACAGCAATTCAAACTGGGCCTCAGCTGTGGGAAAGATCAGTAGGGCTTAACAGAACAGAGCCCAAACAGACCCCAGTAGATAGCAGGTGCTGGAGCCGTGACCTTCCCATCCCAGGCCAGCATTCCTGCCTGTCAGACCCCCTGGGTCCGGTGCATGCATTGTCTCCAGCCACACCATCTGGAGCTGTTTGCCCTGCTGCACTTCGTTCAAATTGAAGAGTCTCCGAAGCACTTCAAGCACTCATTGATGACACCGTGGTACCAACAGCAACTTTGATTGAGAAAGATAAAACCCTTGCAAAGCCGTGTTGTTTGTCACTGTGCTGATCCTCACACCCTTCAGTGGGAGAAAAAGAGTCTGGGGTTTCAAACTCGGAGGTGAGGCGGACGATAACCAGCCCAAGCGTCTTTATCTTAACAGTGGCAGCAATAAGACCCACAAATACTATCTTTGCTTTGCCACAAATGCTTTGATGCACTCTAGGATGCTTCTTTAGGAATTTTAACAATGCGTGTGTGTGTTTTTTGCACGTGTTTGCATGTGGTTGAGTGCATCCACATGGCTGTTTGCTAGCCTGTTGCAATCCTCTTGCTCAATATTGCACGTTTTTCTGCTCGTTATTGCACAGCTTCGCTTTGCAGACAAAGTTGCCAGGGATATTTTTGTTATTGCCGATAAACAAAAGCAATGTTTTCCATCACTGTCACTAGTTTTTGTCTCCATTTGAATCCTGGGTGTGGAGGAGTACTCTGGTCCCCGTCCTCTCTACACCTCTTATCGCGAGGCAGCCAGGGATCTCTCGCGTCTCAGCGATCCAGCGTCCTGGGAAATCACTTCGTCACTTTTTCAGTTTAATACGCATGGTGTATGTCAGGGAGACTAATATTATCCCCTCGACTGGTGGCGGGGGCAACTGAAGTCAACAAGCTGGAACGAGTCAAACAATTGCATAGGCCATCGTTTTGTTGTAAGTAAACACGCTTTGCTGTAATGAATCTTGTTTCGTGCGGAGTGACGCCTTCCTCTGTACGATGCACCCTAATACCCACGAGAGCGCTGAAATCAAACACATGGAGACACTTGGCAAAAATAGTGAGAAATAGCAACAAAGCTGCGTGTGACAAATCATATGAAGTCCTCAATTTGTACTGCCTCATCATCTGGGCTCCTCTTAGTTAATCCTTCGTAGGCCTACGGTGGAAAAAGCTTGTTTTTGTGCAGAGCGAACAATTATCTGTGTATGCCTTCATGTAATTGCGCGCTTATGTTTGTGTGAAGCGACTCGGGGGCCTGACAGGTCGTCTGTGGCTGAGGAATCCCTCGGCCTGAACTCCATCACCTTTTTTTTCCCCCTCCTCCTCCCCCCCTTCAGCTCTGCAGGGCAGGACTAATGTAATCACAGACCCCAGCGGACTGCCAGCGCGGGAGACAGAAGCTGGGCCAGACGTACAGGTATTCTAAACTGGTTACATTAGACCAAACAGGCCATCTGTCTCCCTCTGTAATTGGAGACCCTGGATCAGAAGGAGAGGGTGGCGTTTCCCAGCCAAGTGGGCTAGTTACTGTTTATTTGGAATTAATTACCAAGGAGAGTGGAAACCTCACGGCCCCCTAAGAGCGAATCCAGACACTCGAGGCCCCGGGATGAGAGCGGGGAGAGCTCCGCACCCGGCGTCGTAGCAAACAGAAGACGGGACGATTCGGAGAGAGATGTTTGACACCTTTTGGGAAAAAAAAAAAAAAAACGACGTACAGCCCCGCGATAAAGTAGTTCCGCCCTATCACTTACAAACCCGCCTCAATCTCAAATTATGATACAGCTGGTGTGTTTCAGAGTTTAGGGCGAGAGGAACAAAAGCCTTTACAAAGCCGGCGCTCCTTTCCGGATCTGGGTCGGTCACCCTAAACTGAGGAAGTGAATGGGCGGGCTTGTTCAGCGGGAGTAACGGGTATCCCGGTGCTTCGGCTTCTAGCCGCTCTGACCCCCCCGCGGGTGCTTTCCAAGAGTTAAGTGAAAGGACTGGAGTACATATCACGTAAAAGCCTGCGAGAAAAAGAGCATCCGCACCCCTAATGCCGACACGTCTCATGTGATCCTTGTTGTGCTTTAAAATGCAGTAAAAAAACAAACAAAAAAAAACAAAGTCTCTTTAGAAGCTGCTCTTTTTATTGGATCTACTTTAGAAAAAGGTTGGTGAGGGGCCATATTTCACTGCATCTTTCACTACGCTAGGTTTCAGTTTGCATGCAGTGAAATAAATGTACGACAAGTGACACAACACAATAAATTAGCATATAATTTACAATTGAAAAAACTAAAAAAAAAAAATTAGTGACAGTGTACCAACATTAATACTGAATATAAAATATACGCAACTAATCACATCATGTTTTTTCTCATTTCTCTCTTGCACTTTAAGGTACAGGTATAAGCAATGTGACATTCAAACATTCCAAGTTCACAGCAATGAGTCCCAGTTCCATTGAGCGTTTCCGAGTACTCCCGGGCTTCGCGGGCATTTTGAGTTTGCCCGTTTTCGAGGTTTGGTAACCGATGAAAGTCCGCCTAACGTCGCCGTACTGAAGGTGGCTACCCAAAAAGTAGCAGCAGCAAAAATAAAAATTAGCAGAGTTGTTAACAGTTCCGGTGTGATTCCTGTGTGGACTCCTACATTGTGTTTCCCGTTCTTTCAGGGATTTCCGTAGTCCGACCTCCTCCGGTGGTGTGTGTGTGTGTGTGTGTGTGTGTGTTGCGGTGAGTCTCGTGGGTGTTCCCTTTCACAACCCCAAAGCCAGCAGCAGTGTCACTTGGGTATACAGGGATCATCCGTTATCCGGCGACACGAGACTAGAATACAACTGGGGTGACCTTTTTTTTGTTGTTGTTGGCAGCGCAAACGACAATGAACTCTTTACAATGACAATTCCCAGTGTGAGGTAAGAACAGACACAAACAAAAAACATTAACATGACCAGCATTAACCAACAGAGATATGGATGAGGATTATTATTTCATATTGTTTAGACCCAGCCTCAACTTCAACGCTCACTGGAGAAGAGGGTGGTGGTGGTTGGAGGCACCCGTGTGTTAGCACCAGAAGCCATGGGAAGGCCGTATACACCCTCAGAGCAGGACAGGGAGGGAAAAGGGGAGAGGTAAACACTCCACGGGGATTAAAAAAAAAAGCACCACTGAGTCGGCTGTTTTGTCTTGTTGCTGTTGTTCTTCCCCTCGACGAGAGGAGGAGAAGAGGGGGCAGAGGAGATGAGAGGAGAGGGGGGGAAAGAGGATGAGGGGGGTAACTCTATCTGGGGGTAGTCTGCAGACCGGATCTGCGTGGTCTGGCAACGTATCCACAGTGAATGCGAGGTGTGTGTGTGTGTGTGTGTGTGTGTGTGTGTGTGTGTGTGTTTAGTACTGGCCCCTTACTTAACTCTCGTCAGGATTGAAACCACAGCAGGGTCTTTGCTTTCCGGTGAAATACAAAAATATTCTACTCCAGGGAGGCTTAATCATATAAAAGTGATGCTATATAATAGTAAAATAGAGCGATTGCTTTTTTTTTTTTTTTTTTTTTTTTCTCTTACTCTGAATGACCTTCAAATTGAATCCTTCACTAGTGGATTTGAAAGCCCCTCCACGGGACGGTTAGTAAAGGCCAGTTTGGTAACAGTGTTGCACGTGGCCCAGGCACCGTCTGACAATGTCTTCATACTACTTTTAGACCAACACTGGGGGAACTTTTATGAGTGTTAAGAACTAAGGCACCCCTCTTGGGAAAGAAAAAAAAAAAAAATCCTCCTACAAACCACCCAGTATTTTCTGGTCCTTGATTAACATCATATATAATATAGAAAAACCTTACATACAGTAAAATAGCTACTGCATATAAGGGTTCAATGTACATAACTGGTTGTAAATGACTACAGTATGTAACATTTTCATTCCAGCACCGAAACAATATGAATATGAACACTATCACATTACATTCCCTTCCATGACAGTAGGCTACTATCTGACATAACACATGATAGGAGGACAACGTCGCGACCTTTGAATTGTACAATAAATATACAGTACACTGATGGTGGGGGGGGGGGGGGGGGGTGTCATATGGAAGTGTTTGAGCGGTAATTGGCAAAATATTTACACAAAAGTGCATCGAAGCCAAAGTCTTGTCTGCCAAATAGCACCATCACAGTTGTCCCGTTCTCCCCCCTTTTCCGTCCCTTCATCCCCCCCTCCCCCCCCCCCCCCCCCCCCCAGGGCGGCGTCCTCTCGGCGTGACGTGTCCAGCACTTTGGATTTCATAAGACAACAAACCAACGACAAAGAAGGAAGACTAAACAATGATATCAATTATTATTATTGTAATAAAAAATAACATCACTAACAATAATCTTCCCAGTTCCACTTCACAGAAGTGAAATAAAAAAATAAAAAAAACGGTTGTGTCAGCGTTGCGGGCTGAGCAGTGGTTCGGGTTCCACCGTGACGGGAGGGCGGGAGGAGCCGGCGTGACAAAACAGGTGAATCCCTCACTTCTCTCGTCTCTCTTTTCCCCCAGTGTTAATCTCTGTCACTCCTCCACCGAGTCCAGAGTTTTTCGGTCCGCCCCTGTTGTTGTTGTTTTTTTTCTCTCTCTCTCTCCCTTTCAGCGCCGTCTCAGCCTCCCTCCATCTTTCTCTCGTTCTCTCCACGTCGTCTCTCCGGGGGTCAGTGTCCCTGGCAGGTCTTGCAGCACATCTGCCTGAAGTACGCACGGCTGCAGAACTTGAACTTCAGTACCAGTGGGCAGTACGCCACTTTGTTTACATCTTTGCATTCTGGAGAGCGAGAGGAGAGAAGAAAGATGATACAACGTCGTTAAATTGTTTCCTGAAAAACATGAGTCAGCTGTATGGTTTTTATGCCTTTCTGGTGAATGTGACCACTACGGTGCGTTCAGGTGACCTGCTATATCGGGGCTGATGAACCCACCTCAGGCTTCAACAGAGGAATACTCTGCAACTATACTTGGACGCAGAGACTAAGACTGAGACATATCCTGGCCTCGTTCACTGACCGGGCTGCCTGCCATCCCTTACAATGCACACACACACACACGCACGCGCACACACACACAAGCTTGCTTGCTGGACAGGCAGTGCTCTAAATGCCTTATCACGATCGGAGTGTCTTCCCTTATTAGGCTTTGGCCCCTGCCTTCGCAGAGCCAAATGAAACGAGACGTTGCCTCACTGCTGTCCGTAAAGGAACAATTAGCCTACAGCTAATCCCATTAGCCAGCCTGTAAACGCTGCTCACGTTTTCCATTCAGGCTAATCGAAGGGCCCTTCTCCGTGCATCCGAATAGCCATCCATCATGTGTAAGTGTATATGGAGAGTTGAGCTGTTTCGCTTTGACCGGGAGCCAACTTCACTGGAAAGATTAATGTAGCTGGCACAGTTTAGGGGAGTGTGTCATCCAAGCATGTTTAGGTCATAGTAGAGGAGCGAAGATGAAGATAGAGACAGTTTGTAACCTTTTCAGTCGGGGCTTCGCGTGTAGCCAGTGCACATACAACGGGCATGCACAACATCTGCCTCTGCATTGTGAAGTGACAGGTTATACGTGTGTCTGGTGACAGTCCTGTTCCTTCACGAGTGTGATGAAAAGTAGACAATTTATCACACAGACAAGTAGAGCCGACACTATTAAAATGTGATGGCAGACAGGGGCTTGTGTGTGTGTGTGTGTGTGTGTGTGTGCGCGTGTGTCGTCATCTCACCGTCACCGTTGGAGATGGGCGTGGCGTCACACTTGCTCTCGCACTGCTGCATGGTGGTGGGTCGGAGGGACTCGGCGCACTCGTTGGATGGCTGACCGGTGTACGACAGGCACTGCACCGTCCTCATCTGCTGGCCCAGGCCACACTGCGCCGAACACTGCGGGGGAGGGGGGAAACACACGCAGGTCACACACTGAAACATCAGAACGAGGGGTATTTTCAACCGCCGTGTCAAATGTGTCTTTATCTATGTGCCTGAGTGGTGGGCACGGTGCATGGCATGGTGCTCCCTTACGCCCTCCCTAGATTGACACCTTTCTGAGTAATCCCCCCCCCCCCCCCCGCACAAACGCACTGCATTACTTGATCCAATCAACCAATCATCAGGGGACAGGGAGTGGACACAGCCAGTCGAGAGTCACCTTCCCCTCTCTCCCCCTCTCTCCCCCTTTCTTCCTGAACTGATTAAACTGACGGACTGTCAGTGACTTGCGTTTTCCAACCGGCTTATCTGGCAATTGTGTGGAATGAGGTACATTGACATTAGCCAAGACTCAGACCTGTCATTAGAGATAGCAGGTCAACTGTGGCTGTGTGAAGGGGCGAGTTTTCTTCTTCTTTTCTTCTTTCTGTCAATCTGTCTGTTTCTTCTTCTTCTCTCTTGCACACACATACACATGAAGAAGAAACAGACAGATTGTTGCCTCTCTGCTCGACCCCGGCATGACCCGAGGAATTCCTTAGTAATTCTTTCATGAAAGTCAAACTGTTAGCAGAGCTACGCTAGTGCGCACGGCTGCAGGGAGAAGGTCAATCACATCAGATGACGTCACGGGGCCGAGAGAACAGCTCATACTGTTAGCGAAGGCTTACAAGCAACCGACCAATCAGCCTTCCGCTTTTAATACACAAAGCAAAACAACAGCCGCGAGTGAACTGCGCTGAAACAACACACCTGTTGGCCATCGCTATGTGTGACCACAAGTGTGTGTGTGTGCGGATGAGCGAAGCCACCGACAAACGGCTGCCCCCCGGCGACCAGGGAACTACCAGGCTTTCTGTCACCTTCAATGAGCCTCCGTGGAAGCCTCAGATCAGTGAGGCCTGCATGTCATCCCTTCCCAATTAGAGAGCCTTTATTAGGGCCCGCTGCCGGCCATGACAGATGGTGTACGTCAATGGCAGGACTTAAGTGGGATTTGAACCGGTGACCTTTTGGCCCCCTGGGAGACCAGGGACTCAAACAAGCTCCCCTTTCTGACGCATAGAGAGTTCCAGCCGAGTGAGGGACAGGAGCAAGAGAGGGCTTGTAATTATGGTAAAAAAAAGAGAGGGAGGGAGGAGAGGAGAGGAGAGGGGGAGGGGAGGGGAGGGGAGGGGAGGAGGGAGGAGAGAGGAGAGAGAGAGAGAGAGAGAGAGAGAGAGAGAGAGAGAGAGAGAGAGAGAGAGAGAGAGAGAGAGAGAGAGAGAGAGAGAGAGAGAGAGAGAGAGAGAGAGAGAGAGAGAGAGAGAGAGAGAGAGAGAGAGAGGAGAGGAGAGGGAGAGGGGGAGGGGAGAGAGAGAGGGGGGAGGGAGAGAGAGAGAGAGAGAGAGACCTCCCCAGTGCAAGAGAAAGTGCTGCGTAAGAGCCGACCACAGCTGCACCCTATGAAGCATTAACCTTGGCAGGGCTTGGCGAGGAGCCGCTCTCTGTGATGGACAGCGTTGAGGTTATCACTCAGGTCTGCTCGGCTTATTGGCACCGATTGAATTGTAAGCGCCGTGTGTGCCGACGGTCGAGCGCAGATGTGGCCGCGATGACCTAGACCGCCTGACTCTTAACCTCCCGACTACCCTGACCTTTCGGAACTGCCGGAGCTTGCATGACATCACCTCAAGCTCCGCCCCCCCACAGAGTGACCAAACTACTCCTTCATCTTCCACACTGTTTAAAAATCCCTTTTTTTTTTAACTTATCATGAATTGTACAAAATAACATGTCATACTTTTTTATTTATTTATTTTCTTTAACAGATATAAGTTTCTCTGACGCACAGCTCTTGGCATGGCCTTATCAACATAAGCCAACTGTGCTGTAAAGTGTCCAGCGGCTTTGCGCGGCGCACTAAGTCAGTGCAGGGGTTAGCCTGAGAATGCAATCCTTTGGTCCTTCCTCTAAACCTTGTTCCTGGAAGCGATAGAGAGGCCTCGTCCGAGGTGGAGATAAACTTCAAACAGCCAGAAGGATATTACTGCCACCGATCACACACACTCCAGGCCACTTACAGCACACACACACACACTTGCACAATGCATACATACACACACACCAACACACACACACGTCTCAGGCTTGCTTGGAACCCCAGTATATCATCCACGTGTAAATTATATCGACCGTTCACCGACACATGGGTTCTATTTGTTGCATCTTGTTTCTATTACGCCTTCACTCTGTCTGCTGAAAGGATGATGCTGCGCGCTGCGAGCTCAAACCCGCTGTGATTGTAAAAATACAAGCCCGTTCTGTCCTTACACCCTGTCGCGAACTACGGCGGAGACTCCGATCTTACCTGTCCCCACTCCCCGGGGATCCAGCGAGGAGGAGGGCAGCGTCCCAGACTGCAGCGGATCCTGACGGGGGGCTTGTTGTGGCTGGGGCAGTGGGCCGGGGGGAAGGTCTTGGTCAGGTCGCTGCTCTTACACAGGACGATGCGATGCTTGAAGCCGGGGCCGCATTTCGGAGTGCACTGAGGTGAGAGAAGTGAATGGTACTTAAACGATACTCGACAACAATAAATGGTTAAGGAGAGGAAACGGGGCAAGGTGGTCTCACCTCCGACCAGTCCAGAGTGACCCACTGAGGCGGGCAGGACTGATTGTTGCACGACTCTCGCTCGATGGGTCGGTGGGTGAGGCAGTGGGTGTCCTCCAGCGTCTCCTCCTCAGCAGGGCCGATCTTTCTGATGCACAGGACCGTCCTCGTCCTCATCCCGCCGTCGCACGTCTTCCCGCACTCTGACCAGTCTCCGATGAACCACCTGAGAAGCACGAGACCTTTTTAGTTGAACCTGTGTTGTACCATGTACCATGTCAGTCCAAAGTCTTTGTAATCCTCATCCTTACAGACTTCCAATATCAGAGAACCCGCCGAGACAACAATCTCGCCTCTGGGATACCGCAGCAGCACGCTCCACTTTACATCATGGAATGGAATGTATACAGAATTAACAATGTCTTCAAACATCTGTGTTAGCTTTCATTACTCGAGCCCATAAAATCCCGGGTATTCTAAAACAATCGTGTTTACACGATCTCCCCTCAGACCGCGTTTCTTTTTCTCCCCGGGACCGCGGAGCGTGTTTGCGTTTTCCTGACAGACGAAGAGATGCCATGTGTTTCGCTGCAACTCAACACGCGTACGTACGTGCACGTCAACAGCCTAATGACCAAAACAAACGAGACGCCGCATCCACCGCGTACCAAGGCGATGAGACGTAGCTGCAGAGTGTGGGCCTAAATGCATGAAAACAAATTAGCGCCTGTGCAGTCGATCATCAGATGGGCTGATATCCAGCTGACGCACAAACACACACACACACACACACACACAAAACAACTGGCAGGCGTCTGAAACTGTTTAACTCTCTTTCACTGTCTCGGACACGACTGACCTCCGTCTGGCCACGCCGTCAGGCTGCAGCGGGGAGGCTAAGGCCGCTTGGCCGCGGAACAAAAATACACGTATATTATCCCTCGAGGGTTCGTAAAAGTAAACTAGCCAATACAATTAAAACACAGGTGGTCATTTTCAGGGCTCTTATTTTTGGCATGAAGCAAAACACTGAAAATAGTTAACACATGAAGTTATAAATCATTGCCATTTTTATTTTAGTATTTTCTTCAAAACACTTTTTTTTTACGACAAGGGCTCCTTGAAGGCAAATTAATATCGCCAGTCGGACTCGATTTTACGGAGGATTTTTCTTTCTAGAGCAGTGACTGATGAGGGAGGTAAATACTTGTGTAGGTCTTTCAAACGCTTCACAAACAAGCATTTGACACTTACCTGACCTGCAAAGATTAACTTTTTTTTTTTTTAAAGTGTAATGTCTGATGTCAGCTTTTGTATTATTTTGAAATGCTGATTGTCTATAAACCTCTGTGTTGACTACAGTAAGTCCAAAAGCAGCAGGTTCAAACTGGGACTAGGCAGGGGTAGGGTCAGTGCTACGTACTCTGGGGGGCACGGCTCGGTGTTGCAGGCTCTCTGGTTCTCCGGAGGTTTGCCGTCCAGGTCACAGTAGTTGTTCTGCACCACCGAGTTGTCGTCCAGCCTCTTGCACACCACCTCCTGCTTCTGGGAACCTACAAAGAGGCAACACACACTTGACTGATCAATCAACCGGGGAACATATAGCGCAGGGCTCAGCTGATATTTCACGTTTAAACACTTCGGGAAATATCCGAGCCAGCCCTTATGTCAAGCGCCGTGTTTGGGCGGAGATGGTATCGCTTTCAGTCTGTAGTAAATCCAGACGTGTAAATTCCTTATTCTTTGCAGGATATCTTGGCAAATCACTTTTACAGAGCAGAGAGAGCTCTTTACTTTGGCTTATGATGGAGAGAGCGAGGGCTACCGTATCGGTGTCGCACCTCTTACTGTGTGTGTGTGTGTGTGCATGCACGTGTGTTGTGTGTGTGTGTGTGCGTGCATGTGTGTATATACCATCTCAGAAAGGGTCTGTCTGGACCCTCATGGGACATATCCCACACCAGACTTGTCTGGCAGATGTAATGAGATATGGATGTGTGTGTGTGTGTGTGTGTGTGTGTGTGTGTGTGTGTGTGTGTGTGTGTGTGTGTGGCTTAAAAGTATAGAAAATCTACCCTTCTTGCGCTCGAAGGGAAATATAGTTTTGGAGGAGTAGCGCTAAGCATGGGGTAAAAGAGTTTCAGTTGTAAGGCTGTCAAAAAGTGTTTTTATTACTGCAGTGATATATTAAATAACACCTCGTGATTAGCTGAGCTAGCTGCAGTCCACGGGTATAAGATCAAATAACGCTTTGGTTTTTCTGATTTACAGCCGCGTGGTAGTAGGAGACGCACAATGAGACCCAATCGGATCAACAACGCAAAAGGTATGTGCATGACAATGGATGGCCGTGTGTGCTTCCACCCCCCGTCTCAGGAATAGTTGCACAAAAAAAACCCACATGCTTATTCAGTCATGCTTTTACTAAATATTACAAACCACTCCGGGCCGCGCTTGACAACTGGGAAGAAACGCTATTTATTGTTACATGAAACCCACTGCTTTGGGGGCTAAAAGGTTTGGTTTAGTCATTCTTGAGGCTCGTGGTCAGCATTTCACTGCGGTTTCAGACTCGGGATATTTGCAGGACAAGGGGCTCTGGAATAGTGACCATATCTGGGTGCCACATTGGATTTATTAGAGGCTGAATCTCTCGGCTGTAAAGTAATGATTTTGGAAAGCCGTCTCAAATTGTGATGCTGGGTTTCTCCATCCCCCCCGCACCGCCGCTCTTCAGCATTTGTGGAATTATTGGTCGGGGCAGATTTACAGAACGAAACACACACGCGGGATGCTAAGTATCACATATTTGAGAAGGGTTAGAAACAGTCGAGCAGAATGAATGCTTGGATCGCTCCTTCTCGATAGGCCCCCCCCCCGCCGGAGCACATCGGAAGATCTTTTCTACAGTCGAGGCTTGCGGCACGGGGCTCACCTCCGGCACAGGTAGCTGAACAGTCGGACCAGGGCAGGTGGTGCCAGGAGAAGCCCACCTCGTTGTCCCCGCTCCCCGTGCGCTGGATGGGCACGTTGAACTTGTAGCGTATCCCGAGGTTCTGCTCCTGGAGGAGCACCTGCGGGAGGACAAAAGGTGAGGACAGAAAATGAACAAGTTTTCTTTATTCAATCATGTTTTTTCCCCCCCATTCCTCCTTTCATTCCTTCATCAGAGCTTGTTGATTCTTTCGGGTCAGGACCGGTGTGGCCGTGTGGTGTTTATATTAGTGTATGGGATGCGGAGAGAGACCGCGGGAATAAGGCGCAGCGTTTCAAGCCACAGAGGAATGGCCGGCGGTCGAGTGGCCGGTTGCTTGTCTATTCCAGTGGTGCTGTGTGGTCTGGTATTTTCAGCTGCGGTCCCGAGGGCCATTGAGTAGTACGGGCTAAGCAAATGCCCAGTAGCCTCACGTCGACACACAACACACACACACACAGAGGCACACACACACACACATGCACAGGGACATTTGACGTCCATTCAAATCTACGTGCATTCATACAGACACAGGTACACGTTAGGACACGCCCCCCACGCAGTATCATACACCCTCGCCAAATCTAGTGGTTTACACTCGGCCAAAAAAGGTTTTTTAATACCCACGTAGAAATAGCTTTTAACCCCGAAATCACAGTTGAGGGTCACCTAAGGTTTTCACCCAGATGTTGAGTTTGCAACAATAGCCGGACGGCACAAGCAGCACACACACGAAGGCTGTCTTCTGGCTGCAAATAGCTACAACTAAAACAGTAAATGTGACACTTTTTATAGCGCACAACAAAATAAAACACCATGTATTACCATGACAACCAGGTTTTCCGTGGTAGCTCCCAGGGCCTCCAGAGACTCGGGTTCGTCGGAGGGTCTCTTGTAGTGGAAGGCCGTCCCCGCGATGTCGAACTTCCTGGGCCAGTCGATGGTCCACGCTCCGTTGATGTAGTAATCATCCCCTTCGGATTTCAAAGCTGGGTGATCACAGAGACAACAGACAGCCCTCCAAAAATCAGAAACAGACTACTAAGGGAACGGTAGCTAAGACAACAGGTGGAGGCAATCTTTTGCTGTGATGTCATCGCCATCATTCATCTCCTTCACCGTCATCGCCTTCGAGCTCCCTGTCGTCGTTGGCAACCTTCGACGCCTTAATAGACGTTGAACAGCGCTCGCTTTTTTTTACGTGAACGAAAATATACACACACGGCTATGCATACACTATAAATACATCTAACTGAGGGAAGGGGGAGGGGGGTGGGGAGAAAACACACACACACTTCAGGTGAAGGCTTGGACGGATCTCATGAATACCATTCTCTCTCTCTCTCTCTCGTTCTCGCCGGTCGTCAAAACAAAGGTTGGTCTCCAAGCACAACAGATCTGAAAATATCCACTTTCTCCGTGTTGAAACGGGGCCAAATTGAGGAGAAACGATCCAAACCGCTCTGTAGTCTATCTCTCTGGCTCGCGCTCGCTGAATTTCCCTCGCAGCGTTTACGCATTAGGCGAACAATAGCGTTTACTCCTCCTCGGCATATTACGATACGCTCTCAAAAAAAACAAAAAACGATGTGTCACATCCAGCACATCTGGGAGAGGTTGTTTTTTTTTGTTTTTTTCGTGGCACAGCGGTAGATTTGTGTTGTTTTTTCCCCCAGTCCATATTAACAATGACACATGTATACGTTGTACTGAAAATGAGCATTGTCCCCAAACGCCACACAAGCAGATTTAAAACAGGTCCTAAAAGATGACAGCTTCTTGCCAATTCCCCCATACTCTCTATTTCTATAGTGCCTCGCCTACACAGACAGCTGTTTTACCTTCATGTAGCATCACACTTTGCTGACCTAAATAGCAAAGACTTACACAATGTTAATAGGAACAATATCCCCTTTATCATTGGGGGTCACACATGACATTCATAACAAAGTTACAAATTGCTTGCAAGGGAAATGGAGTCCACACAATAGCCAAAATTGCAACTCTTTAAACTTTGATATATAGACATCATATCCCCCCTCCACCGTAATCCTGGTGGACCGAGCAGCTGTCACCGCGGCGCTATAAATCCGCGTTTCAAAGTGTGACTTAAGCCCTCCATCAACACCATAAACCGTAAATTCAACACGCCAGTCGCGCGTCGTCTTTCTTTCGTTAGCGGAAGGGCCCCGGGACCGACCTAATCGAATCCGCTCGTTTGATTGTTTTGATTCCGACGCTGCCAGTGTTGCAAAATAGTTTGTGTTTAGTCTGGAACGGAGTGGGCCCCGAACCCAGCGCCAAAAGACCGCCATCACACGTGCTACATTCAAGGTTTTTTTTTTTTTTTTTTTTTTATAAGACAGGCAATGAATAATCCTGCTTTACAGCTCAGGCAACAATGGATAAAACCGGCGGATGGCATCTTCTACTCTGCTCTTGACAGAAGAAGACATGTGAACGGATAATGTGAAACAGCTCGACGGCCCAAACTGCTCTACGTTGTTGTTCGTGCAGGAAGGGATCAACAGCTCAGGGGGGAGGGGGATTGACAGGCAAGGAATAAAGCTTACCGATATAGTTCTTAGACATGGCCACTTCTTTGATTTCAATGTGGACTGAGCCTCTGGGTATCTGAACCACCTCCATGTAGCCTGGAAGAGAAAGGCCAAAGATCATTAGGGCGTTTCTGGGTTACACTCAACCTCCCGATGTTGAGAAAGAAAGTGGTATATAACATGAGGTGAGGGGGCATATAGAATGAATTTCAGGGCATCACCCAAAAAGGACTACGCCATCCTGCAGATGAAAAAAAAAAACAATCCCCTTGTTCTCATACACACACATACACACACACATGCACACAGTATTTTTAGATGCTTTACTGGCCATACCATAGAAGGAGAAATATGTTTTCTCTCTCTGTCTCTCTCACTCTTGCTCTCTATAGACTACCTCTGGACACAGCCAACATGAAGCCCTACCTTCTGCTGCTGCCGAGTCCTTTCGCCGGATGACGTAACTAATAGGGATACATGTTGTTTTGATCCGTATTTTGACAACGTAATTCTAAATACCCCGAAACATATGCTCTATCAGTAGGTGACAAAAAAATGCACATTTCCATGAAAGATAATCCGGCCTGGCTTCGGGGGGATGTTTTTTTGGCCCTCGGACAAAAGAGCCGCTTTGCCAAGAGGACGATGATGTATTTTCAACTTAGTTTCTGCAGAGTTTATCTCGCAGAACGGCGACTTCAAATGTGTCGCGCCGAAAAGGAACAATAGGTTTGGATCTCTTCAGAGTACTGAATACATCCGCGTCCAGACAAACAGCCCAAACAAACAGCGACAGCATTATGGATGATGAGGAAGAGAAACCCGTCCACTGCTCTCTCATCCTAATCCCATTTACCTCCTCTGGGTAGCGACTCGTTGAACAGCCCCTCCGTGGCTTCGCAGGTGCTGCCATCCCCTCCGCACACGCGACACCTATCTTCCTTGGCGTCGGATCCCAGGATGTTGTCGCAGCCCACGTGCTGCGAGGACGACACACAAACAAATCCAACCGACATGACGGGAGTGATTTAAGAAAGGAAGAATTTAGGGATTGAAATAGGCACAAACAGGTGGGACCTTTAACACAAATGAATGCATGTGACCAAAGGGGGCTACACTGTCTAGCTCAAGTAGGGGGGGTGGGGTCGGGTGGTTGTACCGATGGCCCGCTAACATTCCCTCTTCTCTGTCTCTGTTATTTGTAGTTTCCTCTCTCTCTCTCCCTCTTGCTCTCTCTCTCTCTCTCTCGCTCTCTCTCTCGCTCTCCAGCACATGTGCACAACACAGTTTGAGTGTTTCTGAAAGCTTTCCAAGCAGACAGTGTTCCAGAGATTTATCACAGTATGGCAGTTCAAGCAGAGAGCCAGGCCCCTGGAATAAAAAGACACATTGGATTCAGAGTAGAAATAAACCTGCGCTGCTGCTCCTTCGGTAGGAACATATCCCACCTCTTTGAATTCTATTCCCAGTGAAACACACACTGTGGGGCTGTGGGGCTGTATAGGAATCATCCCGTATGGTCAGATAGAAGTCAAAGCCAGGATCAAACAGCTCAAGCGCTAAAAGCCTCATCTCCGCATCCACACACACACACACATACACACACACACACACACATCTCATTGTACAAATGCTTTTATGCTCGTAAAACATGCTCGTGTGTGAATTTCCTGTTTTATTTATCAAATAACAATCTGGTCGAGGCTGCAGAGCCCTGATAAGAGTCAGAAACACCAAAGCCAGGTCATTCATTCACAAACTGCTGCCAGCAACTCAAAGGTTTGATTGTTCTATGCTGGAGAATGGTGTATTTCTGTGCTCCGGATCAGTATCTAGTGAACTAAAGTACTGAGGAGACACTTACTAGGTCAGCTAAAACGTGACAGTGAGGGGTTGACAATCACAAAAACCCCCACTGACTCTCACGTCATGGCTTTTAGGATTTTAGTCATTTCTCGTGAATTTGTTTTTGTTTTCATTTCAGTTTTAGGAATAATGTTTTTCAAGTAAATATAGAAGGATTTTTTATTGATTCCAATGGGGGAAAGTCTGCTGCTGCGAGGCTTTCTAGAGGGTGTGTCCAGTCAAATGCTGCAAGCCTGCCTGAGTGGAAGCATTTACGCGATTGCTTAGAGCGACGTGCCCATGGATGCTAAAAGGTCAGTTGTGATCGTGTGCTCACCTGCAACTGGCTGTTAATATGAATCGATTTTTGAAAATGCAACCAGTCAAACAAAATCAAACTTTGATAATTCATTAAACATACCTTGATCACACACCAAAATAAATAGGACCCTTACTGTACGGAGATCTCTCTTTCAGTTTTGTTTTCATGCTGCGCTATCTATCATTTTGTATGAGCAGTTGTCACTTTTTTTTTTTGGTGGATATCACTTTAAATAGCGGCCGGAGTCCAACTCAACAATTCCACAGTTTTAAACACGTTTGTTGACTTTATATGACCAGGCAGCGTTCCCTCACCTTGCACTCTCCGTTGATGCAGATGTCCAGAGAGTCGGCCTGGCACCGCGTGCCGTCGATGACGGCGGGGGAGCGCTCTGTGTAAAAGTTGTAGCCCTCTGCCAGGCAGTTTAATGCACAGGGCTTCACACCACCTGGATTTACACACATCACACAGAGTCCACAGTTAGCCATTGTTCACTCAGGGGTGTATAAACATGTATTTGTCCTATCAGAATATATTGTATGTGCCAGTGATAATCAATAACCTACAACCATGAGTTTTGTCCCAGGACGTGCAGCCGGCTCCGGGACCTCTTTTGTAACTTGTTGCTAATAACAATCATGTGGAGGAGCCTTAGCGGGGCTCAGATCCAAACCCAGAGCTTGACGTCACAGTAACACTGACACCAGGACAGATAGCGGCGGCTGCCAACAACGGTTACGCTGACATCCACACGGAGGTTATCTGCTGTTGCTACACGAGGCCTTCGCAAGGAAATACAGCTGTTCTTATCTGTGTTTACATGAAGAATTTGTTGTTTTTAGCTATTTGTTTCTTTCTTCTTCTTCTGGCTCTATTCCATAATCTGTGAGCGTCAATTTATTCCTAAACTAGCGCTAGTACTATATAGACTGTGTTTAACCCTTCCATCCATTCTGCCACAGTCAGACAGCGGTGGTCCAGACGACACCAACGGACCCAAGTCCTCCCTGTAGGAGACTCTAAGCAGTAGACCTATCAGAACGCCTGTCCAAAATGGCGAAACTCCCCCAGGTTGGACGAGCAGCAGATCCAAAAGACCAGAGGGTCATCAAAGGCAACGCGGTCTGAACAGGAATCCGAAGAATTCTCCGCCCATCAAAGAGACCGTCACACTGGCGGTGCTAACTGGGTACACAAGACAGGCCGGCCCGACTGTCATTTGTGACGCCAAAAAAAAAAGAAAAGATGACAGGGCCGGGGGGAGGGGCTGACCAAATGTCCACAAGAAGGGATTGAGTAATATGAATTATCCTGAACTCACCACCAGTGTAAGGCTTCCAGTTGTAGTACTTCCCACGGAAAGGGCATGCTGTCGAAATCGGCGCACTGCTTCACCCGGAAATCGCGGCATCCCGCGGGGCACGCCTGCAACACAAACACAGAGAGGCTTAACATCATTGAGTAATGCCTGTTATTACTGGGCGATGCATACAGTGAGTAACTGAAGTGTATGTAGCTATTATTTCATTAGCGCGGGACGTTTCTGTTTGCGTAAACAAAAGAAACCCTTCATACGCTGTCATATTTTATCGTCAGACACCAAAACACGGACTTCTCTCTTGGAATTCCCAGTCAAGGAACAATGTGTTCTGCGTTTGGAGCGATCGTTTGTTCTCATGTGTGGATTTGTGATGGATAATGGAGCGCTTCTTTGGCCGGGTAATTAGAAACATCAACGGGGCCATAGGTGCCAGAAGCCCAGCGCAGGCCGGGGTAGACCTGGTTCTGGGTCTAACTGGGATGTCACTCCCTGCTTGCACAAGTAAAAGGGTGGAGGGGTGGGTGTGAGGGTGTTACTGGTGTGAGAAGGTCCTCGGAAAGCGCGAAAACACTCTCACTCAGGACAAATAAAAACTCGCAGCGCAGCCCGGGGTCAAAGCCGTATTTCACACGCTGAAAGCGCTCCGCGTCGGAGCTGGGGGCCGAAGCCGCGGGGGAGGCTGAGCGACTTTCATTACCGCTCGGGCGTTAGCCAATGTGTCAGCTTTTAAACTCGCAACGTCAAACATGCAGATCGAGTCAGAAAAGACAGGATAATATTATTACAACTGCGTGTTGAAATGACAACACGGGGGCCAAGCGAGAGTTACAAGCGCCGAGTCTTGTTTGAGAGAAGAGAAAAGATCCTCTAGTCCTGAGCGGTAACTTATTGAGATCACATTATATCATATATAAGGGATATATGTGTGTCACTATACACTATAACCTGCACATCTGAATCTGTCCAAGCCTCGTGGCCAATCAGAAGACTCCTCTCCTTCAGTAGCTCTGAGGGATGGATGCAACACTAACCAATAATATCTGACTGATCAATGTGAAAATAGCTGGTAGATAAACAGCCTCCATTAATGTGTGTGTGTGTGTTTGTGTCTGCGTCTGGGTGCTCGACACACACTTTTCATTGGACAAGGTGTGGTCAGCGTAATGAAAAAGTGATTTGGGATGTTGTTTGTTTTCCAAAGAAAACACTCGGTGCTTGCTCTCGGCTGTTATTTTTAAGATTGCGGCCGAAAGAACCGCCGGGCCCCTCACTGGCTCGGTTTCTACCTTATGAAAAAAAAAAAAAAAAAAAAAGGGCCACCTAGAAATAGTTTTAACGGAGTTGTGAATTTGCAGCCATGCAAAATATTTGTTTAAAGCAACGCTCCAGACCTCAAAAAGGACTACGGCTTGATTTTTTCATGAAACACTCCGGGGGAGCATGTCGTCGTGATTGACAATATAATGTCTCGGTTGAAAAATGAAAACAATCTATGAGCAATAAATGACGAAAAAAATCACTAGAGGATCTAATCATGACCTATGTGTTTCTATCATCCTCCGTCTTGTGCTCCAGGAAGGTTTAAAGGGCTGCGTGATGCTACTTGCCGATGTCCTCCTTGTAAAGTACTTGCCTAAGACAACACTTTGAAGGAGGATCGCCAAATCCATCCCAGGTCAGAGCGCCTCAAACAGGCCCGCTTCCAAACTGCTGCAACCATTAGAAAACC
Organism: Hoplostethus atlanticus; assembly: GCA_034670405.1. Taxonomy (NCBI): domain Eukaryota; kingdom Metazoa; phylum Chordata; class Actinopteri; order Trachichthyiformes; family Trachichthyidae; genus Hoplostethus; species Hoplostethus atlanticus. The sequence goes on along the minus strand of JAXDDX010000288.1, from coordinate 11,355 downwards.
GGAGCGGAGCGTCCGTCAAAAAGGACAGTTTTTAAGTTTCCAAGTCGCTTGTGCACTTTGCTCCAAATACCAAGGAGACAGAGTAAAGAGGCAAAGAAGAAGAACTCACGTCGGTGTTGCAGGATCTGTAGCGCTTCCTTTCCCCGAGGCAGTACTTTCCTCCTCCGGAAGGGCTGAGGGGACACGAGACGATGACACCGGGATTAATTTCATAATTTGATGCAGTGCAATGCTAAAAAAAAAGGGTGCAACATTTGATAAAGGTGATAGAGGGTCAATAAATACGTCCTGCAGCGCAGTGGAAATGGACGTGGCCGATAAAGACCTCTGTCAGGAAAGGTGTGTGTATGTCTGTGTGTGTGTGTGTGTCTGCATTTGCCAGCTCCGAGGCACTTTGCCGAGCATAAGTACACGTGTGCCCGTCTGCGGGCCGCTCGCCAGCGATTCATTCATGAAATCCAAGCTGCTCTAAGAGCTCTTAAGTGTGACATGACATTTGGAGTCGGGACAGAGAAGGCTGCAGCCTGCTCCCCAGACTGTAACCTCTCCCGCTCCTCACTGCTCTCTCTTTCCATTACACACTCTTTCTATATTCCGACAGGCTTCCCCCCTTTTTTTCTCATCTTATCATATCTCCCCCTTCTTCTCCACCTTCATTAGTCTCCCCTCCCTCCCTCCCTCTACCCCCCCCCCCCCACCCCCCAAATAACCACGGGACAGGCATTCCAGCCGGTCTAATGAATGTGTGTGAGGCCGGTCTGGTTGCGCTGCCTGTGTTTCCTCTGCTCTCGTCTGCTCCGGTGCCTAACTCTGGGGCCGAGGGGGCCGCGATCACCTTACACAGGTGTTCCACATTATGCCGGTGCCTTCTCTCCTTCCCCTCCTTCCAAGGCTCTCCTCCCTCCCTTTTTCCTTCCCTCTGGTTCACCCTGTCTCCTCCTCCCTTCACGTAAAGGAAGAGTGGTGTAATGACAGATAGATCCACTGGAATTCCAGCGCTGAGGTTGGTTTTTCTGCCTCAGGTAGGAGGCAGTTAGGCTATCCCTCCAACACACACACACACACACACACACACACACACACACACACACACACTTGTAGGCAGGACCTTAACGTGTGTGTTCAGCTTGCTGTGGCTTACTTTGCCTACTTACGCTGGGCTGTCACAGTGCCTCATGGAGGAGGATACACCGCCCCCACAGGTCCTGCTGCACTCCCCCCACAGTGACCAGGGCCCCCAGCCTCCGTCCACACTCTGGGGCCAGGTACCGAACACCACACACTCCCCTTGGTAGCACCACTGAGGAGCAGAGACACAGACAGAGAGGAGGGAAGTTTGGGTAAACCTTATTACAATGTTATTACAGCGTTATTACAACAAGCCACATTTTTATGTCTCGCTTTTTCATACATCGTGGCCTCTGCATGGCGAGGTGAACTGAAAGGCTGAGGAGGGATTGGAGGTACTGTACGGCGCTCCGGGAGGCTATAGGAATGCCTAAAGCCTCGTGCTAAGCCGTCCAGAGTGCCAGAGAGAAAAGGGATTAGAGGCGGGCCTTTGTGTCTCCAACTGTGTCAGTAGGTTAAGAACCCAGAGAGAGACAGGGACAGTCCAGGTGCCGCGTTGGGACACTGTCCTCCTTTCTCTCACTCGTTCGTTCATGGGTCGTGTCCCGAGACAATGTCTAAAACAAGATTAACACTGGGAGAGGGAGAGAGAGAGAGAGAGAGAGAGATGGAGATGGGATCATGAAGTAGGAGGAAACTGATAGGCAGAGTCATAAATGGGGGGGGGGGCAGCAAGGGGACGTCAGAGGAATTATCTTAGCTGTGACGGCCCCTAAAAGGCAGTACCTGTCTTCTGCCATGGCCCATTGCCGATCCGATTGTGTGTGTGTGTGTGTGTGTGTGTGTGTGTGTGTGTGGCCCGATGAGTGTGTGTGTGTGTGTGTGTGTATTAAACTGAAACAGCTGATACTTCTTGGCACTGTGTTTTCTCTCTCTCGGTAGAGGTGAGTCAGCCAGTTCAGACACCCCAAATCCTCCCTTTTCCAATTTTACCTCCTCTCTTTTTTTGGTCCTTACTCTGCCCTCTCTCTCTCTCTCTCTCTCCCTCACCTCCTCATTCCATCGTCCCCTTGACCCCCTCCCAGTCTCTCCCTGTCTCTCTCTCTCTCTCTCTCTCTCTCTCTCTCTCCCCCACTCCTGTTGGAAGGGCCTCTCTCCATTACACGCTGGGTGAGAAATGGCTGACATTCATATTCCTTTGAAGCCGTCCCCGGCAGGGGCAGACAGGGTATGCCACTGGCTCTCCTAAAGCTGCTCCAAAGCTGTTCCAAAGCCCCCCGGGCTCAACCTGGGGCCCCCTGTGTTGTCCAGGGCCCCGTCCGTGGGCCCCGGTCCTGAAAGGCTCCACTGAGCTAATGGTAATCACGGGTGACAGCTCATGACACTCTCCTATTCTTCCCTTTTAGACCTCGGACCATCGGGTGACAATGGCTGCCTGTAATCCATGTTAAAACTGTCTCCCCTAACCTGGCCGGCATCGGCAGTGGACTGATGACCTAAAGCCTGGCGTGCGCGTTGTGTGTTGCGTGTGTGTGTGTGTGTGTGTGTGTGTGTGTGTGTGTGTGTGTGTGCAAGCAGCCGTGTGCAACCACTGCATGAGTGGACACAGGGAATGGTACCCCTTCCCAGACTGGAATAGATGGAAGCTGAGGCAGAAAGGTACCACTGGATGAGGCTGCGTGCACAAGACGACTTACCCCTTTCTCAATGCTGCCGGTCTGGCACAGGGTCCCCTCTGCTGCGGGGATACTGTTGGTTACACAGCGGTTGCTTTTGCTAAGGCACCAGAGCTCTCTACACACTTCCTAGGAAAGAAGGCAAAAAGCAAGTTGGTCAGAATAAATCACCGGACCGGGGGCGGGAGGAGGATGAGGATGATTTATCAACGGTCTGCGGTGGTTCCCTCCTCTAAGTCTGACAGCTACGAGGGGAAAACAAACACCGTGGAAATTCATCTCGAAAAATCTACGCCGCTCGAGATCGAATCAGAGGAGAGGAGAGGAGACCGCATCCACTTCGAGGGCCCCCCCATATGCTTTGGATCACGGTGCGTCTTGAGCAATATGCGAAGGGGTCAACCCCGGCGCTCCTAATGTTCTCTTATGAGAAATGAAGAGTCAGCTGGATCAACACCATGACTAACGTTCGCTCACGTACACCTCGGGAACACAGGGGACCGTGACATCAGTTCAAGAAATCACATCGCGAGTGAGCAATCGCCTCCCAAGTCGTAGTGGAAAGACGACTCGTAGGGCCCAGCAAATATCTTTTGTCTTACTGAGTGCTTTGAGTAAACACATCTCCATCTTCTCCTCCTCCTCAGTCTGGGACATGAGGACAATCCATTTGGATTACTAAAGTAAGGGAGTGTGTGTGTGTGTGTGTGTGTGTGTGTGTGTGTGTGTGTGTGTGTGTGTGTGAGAGAGAGAGAGAGATATCAGTGGGAAGACAGCACTAAGTTGCCCCCAAATAAATAAAGCCATAAAAGCGGACGCACGTTACAAGGACAAGCTCTGCACAACCTTGCATTAGATTTCCCGTTAAATCCGACCGGGTCGCCTCGCATCTCCCACTTCAAAGGAGTTTTTTACAGGACGACTGTGTACGGGAGAGGAGCGGGCCCATGAAAAAGAGTTACGATCCCACGCATAGATTCTGACCCCCGGGTCAGTAAATATGCCACGGCCCCGCAGCTCCCTGAGCCTATCCAGATTAAATAAAGCGGCAAACTGCCACTCTCTGGTTGCAGCGACCCCACCCCCACCCCCACCCCCCCGCCCCCCTCTGCCAGCTGGTTTCAATAAGCCCTCCTGCTGCTCCATTCACAATCTCGGCCCCCGCTAAAAAGGTCAGCAGCCCAGGCCTAAACGAACGTGGATGTGATGAGGCCTGATGGATTTACGCTAAGCGAGAACAAGCCTGTGATTAAAAAAAAAAAAAAAGGGGGATATAGTCATCAAAGGTTGTTTGTTTTTTTCGTCCCTTCGCCTTCCAGCATCGCCCCGGGTTTGGAGACCAGTCGCACGGGGGCCGTTCGCTCGCGCCGGTGGCTTCACGTACGGGCTTGCCGGTGTAACGCCGACGCCGTTTACACTAAATTAACAGTATAAATTACCCTCGCTTCCCTCTCCCAGCCTCTGTGTTACTTTTCCCACCTCTGACACCATCCCACGCTGTGATTTAATGTCCGCGATGCCCCCCCCCCCCCCCACACCCGTCTCCCCCCCCCCCCCCCCCGCCGTCCCGGGGACCTTTGAAATCTTTTGAATTTAGCTGAGCCTCCTGGAGGTGTCATGAGCCACGTTCAACGAAACATCTGTGATGGGAGGTGCCCACTCCATCACCGCGAGGATATAATTGCTCTCTCCCACCCACTTTACTCTTAACATCCATGCTGGGTTTCCTCATCGCCCTTCACCCTAGTTTGATAGGACAAGGGAGAGTTACATCAGGTCATATGTATTGCCTTGGAGAGATTGCTTTGGTAGCTTTTTTTTGCTATAGCTCACCATTGTTTTTCTATATTAGTTTTTTACTAACTTTTTCTTCCATGCATTAAATCTTTGAGCCATTTTCTGCGGTCGCATCTGTCCTGTAAGCAGCCAACAGAGGACATCTCTTTAGCAGATGGCTGAATGAAATAGATCTGATCCAGAATCCACCCAGATACATTTTTTTAAAAAGACTACAATCTAGTTGTGTCAAAGCAGTGTGCACGCTGGAACCCGACCCGCTCGTAAATGGGTGTCTTTCATGCTGATCTAAAACCACAATTATGAGCTTAAGAGCCAAAATCGCTAGGGCCTGATTTGGGGTCTGTTATAATCTGCTGTCAGATATTTCTTTCGATGAAATTAAATAACTCTATGATCTCAGCTAATCTGTCGCTTTTGTTTTTTGCATAAATGCCCAAATATTTATGCAACGCAAAACAATATCGCATTTTTGTTCATTCATTCTTTGAGACGTCTTTCAAAATCTCCTTTTACTATGTGGTTGTCGTTCACTGCCTGTGTCACTTTATGTGCCAAGGTTGTTTTTTTTTATTCGTTGGGGAGGGGGAATTGTTGTATCACAAAATGATAAATGATGATGATGGGGGGACTTCTGACCAGAATGGAGACTTCAATCCTTCATCTCTTTATAGATAGGGAGGAATGAGGCAATACACCAATCCCATTCTATTTCCCAGGTAACAATAAAACAGGTATCTATCCCTCAATGAGTCAATCTAAACTTCCAAGAAAACTCCTTCTCATGCCAGAGAGCGCTGTCACTGCACACCACAGCTGCTCATGAGATGTTAGAAAAGGCTGGTAGGTTTTTTTTTTTCTTGTTGTTTGCGGCAAAAAGTTACAGAGGAGAGATTCTCATCGGCCTGGCCCAGCGATTTCCAGCCCCGTCACTTCCAGACTCCCCCTCACTGAACTGCAACCACCTATCTGCACAGCCCTCTTGTCTCAGTCCCTACATCATTATACCACTTCCCCTGTTGCTGCTGCTCTCAAATTTCAAATGCCTGTATCAAAATATTAATAACTGGATGGTAAAGAACCTGAGGGAGTGTTGGGGTTTGTTTTATTCTGTCAGGAAGTCTTTTTTTTTAATAATCTCTACTCTGGCACTCTGGGTGGGAAGGGGTGCCATGGCAGGGATCCCGGAGTGAATAACACCCTCTTGAGTCCCTCGATGAGCTTGAATCTCCTCCAGCCAAGCCTATTTCCCACGGAAGTACTTCATCTGCTCCCATTTTCCTCATCTCCTTCCTCCACTGGCGGTCAGACTCCAGCCTCTACCTCCTCCAACCCACCTCAAAACATCTCCACTGTGGCTCTTCCCCATGGCAGGCCCCAGTGCCGGTCAGGCCCCAGCCCCACTGCTTTCCATCCCAACTGTAAAGCCCCTTATCTTAGTCATGTCCACTTGTGGCCTCCTAGCTACTACCTGTCTGTAGTCAACCTTCTCCCATCCACAGCACTGTGGGCTGATCCTTTAATCCCTCCGCTTAGAAGTCTTCCGACTGGTCCATCATCCATCTGGTTTTCTCTGGCCACGAACCGTCTCATGACCTCTCCTTCCTCTGCGCCTGTCTTGCAGCTTTACACCATTCTGGCCAGTTTGGGTAGAAAATCCTGTCAGGTGAGGATTTCATACGTCCCAGTTGTACTTTCACTTTTCCAAAATTCACCCCAAACTTCTCTTGAGACATACTTTCCCTTATTCCCTGTCCCTTTATTCCCTGTGTTCCTCCTTGCACACACTACTATGCTCTCCCTGCTCACATCCATCCCATCCAGGGGGTTTCCACTGTGTGATTCCTTCCTTCTCATCACCCCTGCATGTGAAGACCAACCTGTCCTTGACGTAGAGACTATTCGCTACCAAATTGAATGCAATCAATCAGCCTGGCTAATGCAAGCCATTTCACTCTTGCCTCTAAATCATTTCCATTCTTTAAGCTTCTGCATTCGCTACTATTCTCAATCACCACTTAGGAGCAGTTTGGGAATATAGCCTTCCGATGCCCGGGCGGACCAACATTTGTATAAACTGAGCAGCTAAGACTAAGGGTCTCTTCTCCATAACTCAATTATTACTACAGCTCCGGTTCCCGCTGGCGCTCCTACCCATTCTAAATCACCAAGTAACCTTCAAACCTCCTTTGCCTCAACAAGGTTTCCTCATGGTGCCCTTAGACACCGTCATGCTTCCATTTCCCTTTGAACAGTCTCGCAAAACTCTCCATCATAACGTTTGTGCGGCCTTGCTGAACGATCAACGTTTGTCATCTCTCGGTGTTCCCTAGCTACTACTTCATCATCAAGCCTCCGCCGCCGATCCATCGACAGCTGTCCGGCGCGGCCTTGGTTCACGTCAGAGGCCTGACATCTACAAGCTCTGTGTTGCGTAAATGTATCCCCGAGCACTCGGCTGCCTCGGGAACCTTCCAGCACAACCTCAGTCCAACATAAGTTAAAACATCTGTACTGTCCTGAGCTACTTGAATGCTCCTTTGAGAAGTAGCAGCACATCCAGCATCCACGGCCTTGGTCTGACATCTCCAGGTAGTGCACAGCGGATACCTCCATTCTATATATAAGCGAAACATCTGTGAGCATCCTGACAAAATCTAGCACTGACCTACTTGGCTTCCCTCTTGATATGTGTCAGAATAACCTAGGCCGAAATGTTCACACCTCACTGGCATGTGCTTGATCCACGATTGAGAGATGCCTCAACTCCGCTGTGTTTAAGCCAAATATGTTGTCAAGCATTCTGTCTCACTTATACCCATCACATGTTCTTCTCACTTTATGTCAAATCTCAACAACTAGTACATTTGAAAGGAGTGAGTCTCATATTCTACTGATCTACTTTACCTACAACCTTTACCTTTACCTCCACTTATTTCCCCCCTCCAGCAGGTAAATTGGTCAAACGAACTAGCCAATCATCGCTCTCCCCTTTTGGTTTAGTTCATTCCCCTTTTGCGTCCCACCACATTCCCAATCTCCTCCTATCGCGATCTACACACCCCCCTCCCAAAGTGAAGTCCAGTCCAGTCTAGGTGTTTCGGCACAACCTCGATCCACGATGTCAAAGCCAAAGCATTCCCTTTCAATTATACCGATCACATACTCCATTCCAGTCTGACTATGTAGGATCTTGTGAACTTAGTGAGCTAGATTTTAATGACCTGATCCAGTTGAAAGATATTGTGGAGGGGTGTGGGGGGGGGGGGGGGGGGGGGGCAATGATAAGTGAACAGGTGAGCAGCTGTGACAGATGCTGGTTTCTTACCCCATATTTGCACTGGCGCGAGGAGGCTCCGTACTGGAAGCGACACTGCTCGTCTGCATCGTACACCTGCCCCGGGGCCACTGTTGGGTACAGGAAGTCTCGTTTCAGAGGTTCATTGTCCAGACACGTCCCCCGACCTGAGCTGTCAAAAAAACAAACCTACAATAGGATTGTTTCTTACACAGAGCAACCTTTTCTCCACTTGGCTACTGTAAAAGCCAGCACCCCCCACCACTTGGTGTTGTTTGATTCATTTACTCCTATACCACCAAACTACCATTGCAGAGACATTTTACCAGAGGAAGAGGGCAGACTGTCTATCTGTCTGTCTAAAAAGTCCAGTCCTCTATGATTATATGCCTCTGGTGCTCCACTATACTGTATGCTACAGCTTATATAGAATCCATGGAGGAGCCAATAAAATGACAGAGCAGGAAAGAGAGTGGGCTGTAGGTCATATGTCAAGCCTGAGGATTATGTTTAGTCTGTTTTGTCAGATAGAAATATGTGCGCTCACAAAGAACTCACTAAAAAAAAAAAAAAAAAACACAGCAATTTTGTATTCTGGTAAGCAACGTTCCACACACAGCTGAAAAATAAAAATACTTAACGTCAGCCAAGAAGCACACAGAGCGGCTTTTGTTGGTGTGTCTGTTTATTCTGGGTTGAGATGCTGAGCTTATTTAACTGTCTGCGTTGCTGTGTGGATGCTTTTCCTCCCCCCCCCCCCCCCCCATGTCTACGAGGGCAGACGCTTGGCTCATAGAGGCAGACGCACCTACCATACTGCCTAGTAGCGGCTCTGTCTGAGTGAGGCACAACATTGCTGCTACTTCTGTTGGAGGGGAATACAAATCCATTAGAAAAGTCCCATACAGTTATAATTTTGACCTATACTAAATTTGTGAAATAGTACAACTCTCTACAAAAAACATATGTAAAGGCAAGATCTGCTTCATCAACAATGTATGTAAGATTGAAATCACCCTAGATGCTACCATTTTATTGGATCAGCCTTTTCTATTGTTTTATTGTTTATTTGTTTATTTTGGGGCTACACTGGTAAATCATCACAAATCAGGAAGTGGGACAAACTTTTTCTACCTTGTTTCTGACTGAATGTGTACTAATATAAAGAAACCTGTCCCAAGGCATAGGAAGAACATATTACAAAGATGGAATTCAGCAAAAGTAAGTAGTGTCAGTATTGCAATAAGTCTTATGAAGAGTTGTATATTTACAAGCCCAAGTGCCAACAAAGAAATAGGAATGCATGCCTCTTTGAACTGGCAACTACTCTGTTTCTCTCTTAATAAGGTTGAGCAAGAAAGATTCTTTTGAGACAAAATATTACTACAACTATTTACTATAACACTGGGTTCTTTCCAGCTGTGGCAGCGGCAACATGCAGTGGAATGCTTCCCATCCCTCGAAAGGAAAAGTGGGCCTGGTGACAACATAAACGTAGAGCTGCACTTTATGATTGTGCAGACAGTAACTTGGGCCCAGAATAAAAAGAGAGAGAGCGAGGGAAGTGGGTGGGTGAAGAGCAGAATCTGGTCTTCTCTATCAGACTGAAACGAAGAGGACTATCTCCAGATAGTGGTGAGAGGATGGATGTCTACTTCTCTCACACTTCTGCTCCTGAATGCACTCTTTACAGCTGAGTGACAATCTTTTTTTTCCCCCCAGAAGATTAAAAGTCAACATCATTTCCAATGGGTAACGGATGAAAATAGCACTCTTTTGAGGGAGATCCCACTTCAACGATCTCCATCGTATCTGCACTGTTGTAATCTTTGGACTCTGCTAAAGAATACAAGAAGAGATCCAACACATGCAGTCTATTTTCAATCCAAACTAGTAAATGAAAGATTATCTACCCTTCCACCAGAGTTTTCTAATTGTAAGCTAAACAAAAAGAACCGAAAAGGGAAGCCGGCTGGGGCAAAGGCCTAGAGGGGCCGACTGACCGACACCATATACAATTTCTCCCCCTCAAGTCTCTTTCTTTCTTTCCCTCTGTCTCCATCTCCTGCTCTTTGTTATTGAATGGAATAATCCTATTTCTTGGCTCCTATCCCTCGGAGGACCCTCTCATCAGAAAGAGAAAGACAAACCAGCCTCTGAGCCCCCCCCCCCCCTCTCCCAGACTCCCCGTGCACTAAGGCAAACCTCACTATTTATTGGTTTGGAGAGAGACAAAATAGTCAAAAGTTTAAACATAGAAGCTATTATTTGACATAGTCGCAAAGGCTTCCTGTCCACTGGATTCGGCCAAATTCATTATACTGAGCGGAAATCTCCTCTAATGAGAGGGAACATCCTGAACTCTGACCTTGGTCACTCATATCAAGGCTAGCTCTGCAGTTATTAACCAGAATGCTTATTGAATCTCAACCAATGGGGGGAGGCGGTATCTTCCAAGTCAGAATCATTACCCAACAATAATCTGAAGGCACTAGCCAAACTGATTCCAATATCAAATTCAAACAAATGCAGTATGTGCTCTCTGAGAGTTAAATATATCCAAACTGACTGCCTTTTTACATTTATAACAAACTGGCATGCAAACTCGGGAGAATAAACTATGACTGAACTGTGAGTGCATTCATAAACCATTCTTAGAAAAAAAAACCAAACAAAGCACCACATATTGCACTAGCAAGACGGTGAATCTAGGCCAACACCACAGCCAAAGTTGTTTACTTGGCAAGAGGAAGCATGTGAGATATCCAAAAATCTGATTGAGGGAGAGCAAAAAAAAAAAGAGGATAAGTGGAGTTTACAGACAGAACCCTTTTGTAAGAAACATAAAAGCTAAAAGCAATAAAGCCAAAATGAAAAGAAAAACTCAAGAAACAGACTGATACAAATGGAGATGGAATAGAATCTCAGCAACTATTGAGTTTTACAAAGAAAATAAGTAAAGCGACTTTGTCTCTCTCTTCTTAGAGTATTCCTCACCCGTAGACACCCCGGCCAAGACTGGCCCATGACAGAAACCTTACAGGACAGCAGAGAAGCAGCTCTTTGTGTCCCAGTTGGACGCTGGCATATTGAGACTGCCATCTCTGTCACAAGTGTTGTTCAGGAACCTTCCTCTAACAGCTTTCAGCAGGAAACACCACCTGACAACCACAGCCACCATTATCCTCTTTCTTGGAAGGGAAACTAAACATGAATACACACACACACACACACTGTTACGACCCCCTTGGTCGTATTATGGAATATATTTGGATATCCTTATGTCATGTATTGGTAAATGTCCTTGTTAGAGTGTGTGTATGTGTGTATGTGTGTATATGTTCACATGAGAACTAGGTGCCAGGACAAAGGTGGCCATTCCTGATTGGCCAAACCTCGATGACGGAGTGCCTGCAGCTGATTGGCTTCCAACCTAATACACCGCCCTTCAAATACGGAGCCAACCCGCCTGCACTCGGACAGCATTTCCATTTCCATCCCTCAACCCGACCTTAG